>JAEUYN010001018.1:0-293809 GCA_018257835.1 Euura lappo | reverse complement strand
TTATAATATCGTACTTCTATATTTTTCAAACATTTTGAGACCAATATGGGAGTAATATTCTTAAAATTGACGAAACGCCAACGGTTTTTGTGAAACGGATAGGCGAAGCCGTGATGTTCGGATAGATAACTCCCAATATCCTAGGTCTGTGTTTTTCAAACCTTTTGAGACCAATATAGTGGAAATATTCGCAAACCTGACGAAACGCCAATGGTTTTTGTGAAACGAATAAGCGAAGCCGTTACGGTTCGGATAAACAAGTTATAATATCCCAGTTTTGTAGCTTCAAAACATTTTGAGACTAATATGGTAGAAATATTCCTAAAATTGACGAAACGCCAACGGTGCTTATGAATCTGATAAGCGAAGCCGTTGAGGTTCGGATAGACGAGTTATAATATCGCAGTTTTGTGTTTTTTAAAAAATTTTGAGTGGATATAGCGGAAATATTCCCAAAACTGACGAAACGCGAATGGTTTTTATGAAATCGGATAAGCGAATCCGTTGACGTTCGGATAGATAACTCATAATAACGTTTTTTCTATATTTTGGAAACATTTTGAGCCCAATATGATAGAGAAATTCATAAGATTGACGAAACGCCAATGGTTTTTGTGAAATGGGATAAGCGAAGCCGTTGACGTTCGGATAGATGAGTTATAATATCGTTTTTTCTGTATTTCTTGAACATTTTCAGCGTAATATGGAAGACATATCCTTAAAATTGACGAAACGCCAACGGTTTTTGTGAAATCGGATAAGCGAAGCCGTTACGATTCGGATAGATATCCTCGAATACGTTCTTGGCCATAACTTTGAAACTACTCGTCCGATTTCGCTGAAATTACGCACACATACTCTGATAATCAGTGGTTTACTTCTGACGTAGGATCTTCCAGGCCAGCCCCTCGTAGCCCTCAATATTGCAGACTGAGCTCTGCAACAAAGCGTCAGACCCCGCGCAGCATACCGCGATAAAGTTATCCTGGCGCCATAAGAACAGCCATGGGATAAGGTGTCGTGTTTTAGCACAATACATGCAGATTGCATTCTGCACAGCCCAAGTCTCTCTCTCTCTCTCTCTCTCTCTTTCTCTCTTAACTCTTTGTCAGGCTTCTCCCCTTCTCTCCTCCCTCTCCTTCGCAATCACTTTATGTATTTGCCAGAGAGCAATTCGCTTGACTTTACCACGCCACATGCACGATACAATTCTTCAAGCTCCTTATTCGATACAAACGCCACTTCGCTGATACAGAGCACACAATAAAACGATAACGTTGATTTTATATTTATATATGAATTATAATATGTCGGATGAGATACAGCTGTGGTCGGAATTATTAGCGATTACGTAATCGCGGTGACTGCAGCTGTACTATAAAGACTCTTAAAAGGATGACCATTTCTCAAATCTTTATGTAAAACGTTCTCTCTCTCTCTCTTGGAGCCGGGTTCGATTGCCTTTTGTGAATAATTTCGCCTTCAATTACTCCAACAAAAAGAAGACAGATCTGTTCTATGAGAGGCGAGTTCGCGTTACATCATTGAACGCTATTTTTGGTCGTCACTTCAAACGCGGATGGATTTATTGCTGTGAAGATAGTTTAAGTTTGAGTCCTGAAGTTCATGTTCGATAATCGTTTTAATGATTTTTACAGATCTGTCGAGATCCTGCGAAATGCAATTGCACTGGGATAAAGGGGCCGCAGGGAAATATTGGAATAACTGGATTTCAAGGGCCTGAGGGACCTCCGGGACTTTCGGGATACCCAGGACCCTATGGTCCAAAGGGAGAGCCTGGATCGACTGGAGAACCTGGAGCATATGGAGAAAAGGGAGCCAGGGTAAATACAAACTGAGTTTACATTTGACTGATATCTCGCTTCTGGTTGCTCGTATGAAAAAAATTAAGAGAACTAAGTTTAAAGCTTGTTAAATTTTCTACCAGAAAGATTCTATAACTTTTTCTTTTAAGATTCGCCGTTTTAAGATACAAACGAGTCAAAGCAACCAAGTTTCTCGGATGATTGAATCTCGATCGTTCTTATATTTTTACTGATATCTCGCTTCTGGTTACTCCTATGAAAAAAATTAAGAAAACTAACTTTGAAGCTTGTTAAATTTTCTACCAGAAAGATTCTATAACTTTTTCTTTTAAGATTCGCCGTTTTTAAGATACAGACGAATCAAAGTGACAAAGTTTTATGACAGACTGGGATGTGACAGTAATTACATATTACGTCAGAATTGAAACATTCGACCCTTTACGCTTAGGGCTCTGCAGGCTATAGCCTTTTTCTTTCATCTGTTAGATATACTGCAAGAGGTTTCAATTATCCAGTTATTATTATTCCATTACGTCATGGTTTTTAACGATCATACCGCCAACTTCGCAGTGGGTGACAAAGAAGAAGTAGGAGATTAAGTGAGGTAAAAAAGAGAAAAGAAATGTCACACTGTCTTCTGAGAATCGTAAATGCTGCACGAACCGCACATCTGCGTAAATATTTTATAATTAGGATATACATCAATGTATATGTATACACAATAATTACGTCAAAGATGAGAACAGAAGGAGGCTGTTCAATCGTCGTAGGCGTTTATGTGATAAATATAATTCCCTGCATTGTCGCAGAGCGGTCATCGCGTGGTTTGACATTGATCTTTGACTGCGGTTTAATTCAGAGCAGTTTTTAAACTAGCATTGATTAATAAACTGTAGCCTTGATTTCTTTTCCATTGTATGATGGATGTACATACAACGACGCGGATGGAAAGAGAATTGGCACGATGATTAAATTCAGATAAACGAATTCGAGAAAAGAAAATGAAAAACAAATCGGTCTACTTCCTGTCTGTAATAACTGCAGCATATGAAAACAACTTGGCAAAGGGGTACAAAGTGCGACGGTATCAGATGTGTACATCCTGTTTCTCGACGCCCGTATACTACCCACTCTTTATATCATTAACAATTATTCGAAACGAGTACGTTTCATGTCGATAATACAGTTCGCGACGCAACTCCGATAACGAACATGTCAAATGAGGACGAAGAACGTGACCAAGCTTCCGGAATGATTAACTCTCAACGAACTCTCATATTTTTGCCGATATCTCACTTCCGGTAGCTCCTAGGTCACACATGAATAGGGACAACTTTGTAGAGCGTCAAATTTCACAACGAAAGGGCCCCATACATTTTTTGCCTACGATCGACGGTTCCGGAGATACGGTCAAAGTAACGAAGTCTCTCGAATGTTCTGCCTGTCGTGCAAGTATTTGTATTTTTCCCATTATCTCGCTTCCGGTTGCTCCTAGAGCAAAAATCAATATAAGTACTTTGAAAGCGTGTTGAATCCTCTACAAAAATAGTAGCGCAAGTTGTTCACCTAGAATTGACCGTGTCGAAGATATAGACGAAATCAATCAACGAAGTTTCTGGAATATTCTCCCTCTCGTGCAAGTATTCGTATTTTGGCCAATATCTCGTTTCCGGTTGCTCCTAGAGCAAGAATGAAAAGGACTATTTTTAAAGCTTGTTAAATTTTCTAGAAAAATTAGCCTATGAGTTGTTCACCTAGAATTTACCGTTTCGAAGATACAGACAAAACCAATCAACGAAGTTTGTAGAATATTCTCCCTCGTGCAAGTATTCATATTTTGACCAACATCTCGTTTCCGGTTGCTCCTAGGGCAAAAACGAAAAGGACTACTTTTGAAGCTTGTTAAATTTCCTGCAAACAAGATTCAGAAGATTTTTCTGTGAGATGGACCGTACCAAAGATACAGTGAAATATATAAGAGTAACAATCACGTAGTGTAACTTACAAACGTGGGTGGCATAGTATGTCGAAGAGATTTGATATCGAGAGTGATAGAGATTCACATTTCCCGAGAACTTTTAATGATCGAATAAGTGTTGGTGTACTACACATAATACCATAATATGTCAGCGCAAAACGAAGTGGGATGAAGAGATGAGGCCACGCCACGAGCCCCCAGTTATACACAAGTGCGATAACGCCACTTCCCATTGACAACCCTAGAGATGCAACAGATGCAGACAGGATGTGAAAATGTGTGTCTGACTATCAACGAGAGAGATAACGGACGCGACTGGTCACCTAGAATGCACCTTGTCTCTCGATGAATTAGATTTCTTTTGTTTTCTCAACGAAATATGAAACCTTTCAAAAATGGTCTCGCGACTACGCCAATGGAGAAAAGGACGTCTCGAGATAGACTCTCTTACCTCCCTAAGGCAACAACTGACTCCGTCTCTGTAACCCAAGATAATACGTATGCGAAAAAGAGAAGAAAAAAAAACTCGCAAGAGAGTCTGAGATGAAGAAAAAAAAATGCTGACGTTTAAAAAAATACCATGCAATTATTATACACCTCAAGAATTCTAATTCTTGAGAGTGAATATCGTAGATGAGGATTGAAGATCACAGAATGATGCGATAAAAAAATTATCCCATTGTTTCGAAGAAAATCATTTTTTTGCAAGAATCTGAACCACACCGTCCTCGACCAGACCAGGTTCCCGGAATTTAGATATACCGGGTGGACTAAATTGCTTAGAAACGGTACAGAAGAAGAATCTGATAAAAAATTTCAATAGAAATAATTTATATCCCGTTTTTTTTCCACTCTACTGACGTTATTCCAACTTCCTCGACTTTTCTTCCTCTTCTTTGGACGTTTTCGACATCATCAGACTTTTTCTTGACTTTCTTCTAACTTTTTTTTCTGCGTCTTCTTATCTGGAGATTTTTTACATTTCCGGACTTTTGGCTCTGACCAGTGTTAAAACTTGAGAAACACGATGCAAAGGACAACGAAAGAAAAATGAGGAGCGATAACAATTCATCTTCAGACTTTCTCCCCAAGTAAGGAGATGGGGCTCAACTTTGCATTACATCAGAAACATTGAATGGCAGAGAGCGTTTTTTTTTTCACTTCTTCACATACGAAATTTTGCAGAGCTTAAAAAATATTGAAAATGTTTGAGAGAAAATAAAATGTTGAAAAGTGACCAACACACTGGGTTTACGACCGTCTCATGTTATCCATACGGAGTGTGGGAAAATGAGTAAATTCGTTCCGCTGACGAATCAGGTTTGTTTATTTAATCTGGTCCCCTGGCAGCATGACTCCTACTTTTCTTTACCCGGGTGCCGTTTTACGATCATAGTTTCTAGAAGCGAGTCAGTCAGTCTAAGAAAACCGACGACACGTGCTAACCAGATATACCAAAGCCGACTTTACGTCTTTGCGAAAATTTGAAACGACTGATGTCGACCAGATGCTGTTTTCTCAACCGTAAATGCAATATTTTCTCACATATGGAGGAAATTGCGAAGACGAACTAGTTTTTCAAATTATAGACCGAAAAAAGAATAAATTTAAACTTCTCTGGTCTAGGAACTTTTTTTCTCTTTTTAAAGGACATTTTTTTTTGCGACTTCGTCAGGACGCGCTAATATCTCTTCTTCATAACCGGTTCTGACCGTCCGGTACACCTAACGCGAATTTTTGGCCTCCCAAGAGCCGGTCAAACACCCTAAACTATTCTTTCAGGCTCGTGATCGGCCGATGGTTGGAAAATGTGATGGGTAATTGGGATTAATTGGAAATTGTATGTTTTTCTCCTAGGGTCCACAAGGAATTCGAGGACCTCCGGGAGCTGCCGGATATTCGGTAAGTGGATCAACGAGCAATCAACGTTTCAGGATTGGGGAGAAAATAAATTCCACCAAGTTCCATAAAATCCTGTAAAGTATTTCTAAATCCCCTCAGATCATCGGATTCTTCAGAGTCTCACGAAGTTTCATGAAGTTTTTTTCTTCGGTTCCTCAAAATATTCCCGAAGTTTTGAAATTCCCATGAATTATTTTCAAGTCCTTTGCGAAGTTTTTCCTCAAACTCTTTCATAAATCTTCGTAATTCTGTAAAATTCGTTTTCAAGTCATCGAAGTTTTCGAGTCAATAGTAAACGACAAACCAAAACCCGCCAAATTTGAATTCAGGGAGCTGCCGGAGCCCCGGGAGTAGAAGGACCCCAGGGTCTCGACGGCTGCAACGGAACCGACGGTCGAGCCGGATCGCCCGGATATCCGGGGGTCCAGGGACCCCCGGGCGAGCCGGGTCCCGAGGGGGACCGGGGTCCCCCTGGAGAGGCTGGCGAGGGTGGCATCAACTCCAGAGGCGCTAAGGGAGACCCGGGAGAGCCGGCGATCAATGGAGGCCAGGTGATAAATTAAGATCGAGTTATTGAAAATCGCCGGCGAATTCGGCAAGCTCTAACCTCTAGATCGCCATTTCAGGGTCCCCGGGGGTTCAAGGGGAGTCGCGGATACCCCGGCCAGCCGGGAAACACCGGAGACATTGTGAGCGGACTCAGGATCCTCTGGTACCGGGTAAACGAGCGCATTCTCTAAACCGTTACTCTTTCAGGGATACAGGGGACCCGAGGGACTTCCGGGACTCAAGGGCGAACAGGGGGATAGAGTTACCGGACCCAAGGGAAGGCCCGGAGAACAGGGTGACACTGGCGAACCTGCACCCGTTCTGGGAGAGGAATGGTTTCCGAAACCCAGATGGACCGCCCAACAAGGACCTCCGGGACGAGCTGGAACCAAGGGAGACGAAGGCGAAGAAGGCCGCAAGGGGACCCGGGGCGAACGAGGTCGTTCGGTAAGTTTCAGCGATTTCTTTCTTGACTCTTTGTCTGCTTATTTAGGAGGAGAAATTTGTCAATCTCAATCAATCAATATCAATTATCTTATTATTCTTCTTCTTCTTCTTCTTCTTCTTCTTCAGGGCAATGACGGCTACATTGGGGTGAAGGGACTGAAGGGAGAGCAAGGAGACGACGGACCGAGAGGAAGACAGGGCAAGATCGGTCCGGAGGGACCCGACGGCGAGAAAGGATCGAAGGGAGCCCCAGGATACGCGGGGCAATCGGGATCCGACGGTCTCGACGTGGGTGCTTCAACCTTACGATAATCCATAATTAGCTTTGTTTCTTTTTTCCACTGGCATCACTTAACATGATGTCGATATTTCCCTCTAGGGACTACGAGGAGAGACGGGCTACCGAGGAACCCCGGGACGTCAGGGGGCTCCGGGAGCCCCCGGACTCTACGACCCAAACCTCGACGAGATAATCGGAGGAAGCGTCGGAATCCAAGGAGAAATCGGTTCGTTGAGGAGAAGATGAGGGGGACTTTGAAAGAATCTTTTCTAATATTAACCATTTATCCAGGTCCTGCTGGTCCCGCTGGAACTCCGGGAACACCGGGAGCCACGGGAGTCATCGGCTACATCGGGTCCCCGGGTCTTCCGGGGCCCCCAGGCCTGCCCGGCACCCCCGGACGGAAGGGTTCATCCCAGAAGGGAGAAACAGGAAACGACGGTGAGATGACATTCAGATAGTCAAAAGGTCGAGAGATTCGTAACCCGACGAAATTCCAGGTGCGAACGGAGCGAGAGGTCCCCAGGGTGAAGAGGGCGACCAGGGCGCGCCGGGACCCCAGGGAGCTAAGGGCTTCGAGGGACTGACGGTCGTGGGTCCACCGGGGCTCAACGGCCTCCCAGGCCGCGACGGTATCCCAGGTCGTCCAGGCATTCGCGGAGAACCGGGTCTGACGGGAATAAAGGGACGTCCGGGACAAGGAGTCGCGATAGAGGGTCCGAGGGGTCAAGACGGTCTGCCAGGACCGGCCGGCCGACCGGGTCCCGACGGTTTACCGGGACAGCCAGGGTTCCCAGGGTTCAAGGGGATTCGCGGAGACGATTGCGGGGTGTGCAGACCAGGTGAGTCGTTTATCAGCTCGTCCAGCGGTGTGGAGATATTAACTCCTGTACGGATGCAGGATCATCCGGGGCCAAGGGACAGCCGGGAGCGCCGGGATTCGACGGACTACCGGGAGCCGACGGACTCCCCGGCTTCCAGGGCCCGAGGGGATACAAGGGCGCTGCGGGTCGCCGGGGAGCGGACGGTCCCAAGGGACTCCAGGGCCAGGGGGGTCGTGCCGGTATCGTGGGAGCACCGGGACCCAGGGGAGAGGACGGAAGAATCATCTTCGACGTGGACAGTCAGGTTAAGAGTCCGTATGGGGATAAGGGAATCAAGGGATTCCCCGGCGAGCAGGGTCTGCGGGGACCAGTAGGCCTGCCGGGTCTCGCTGGCGACGACGGACCTTTCGGATACAAAGGAGCCAAGGTCAGTTCCCTGTACTGGGAAAAGTAAAGATGTCCACTTTTATCTAATGAAACTATTACGCGATACCAGGGTGATCAAGGCCCGTTTGGAAGGGACGGAAGGAACGGCGTACCCGGAATAAACGGAATGCCAGGTGAACGAGGGGACGATTCTCCGATCCCGAAGTACTTGCTCACCGGAGACGCCGGAGCACCTGGAGAACGCGGTGAGCCCGGCGGGGAAGGTGACAAGGGAGCCAAAGGAGCTCCGGGAAGCAACGTCAACATAGCTGATTTCTACTACCGAGACCCGGCCGAAAAAGGACCGAAGGGATTCCCCGGCGAGCGTGGTAAATTCTCTCCCGGCGATGACCGATGACCCACGTCTCACGATCTGTTTAATCAAATTCCAGGAATCGACGGACTCCCCGGCTTCCGAGGACAGGATGGTGACGAGGGACTCCGCGGACCCACGGGACCCCAGGGGCCTCCTGGAGTCTCGAAGCAAGGTCCTCCCGGCATCAAGGGGTACCTCGGCCTCCCAGGTGACCAGGGACTGCGAGGAAACCCCGGAGAACCAGGGCCCCGAGGACTGCCAGGTTACCCCGTGAGTATATAACCGTCCTTCGAGACGTCGTCGATAGAGGTGCTGACCACTCGACCCTCGACAGAGTCCGCCGGCGCAAAAAGGAGACCGCGGAGATCCCGGGCTGAACACGTTCTACGGCGAGATCGGACCGCGAGGCGAGAAGGGAGCCAAGGGCGACTACGGTAACGCGGGTCCCGACGGCAGACCAGGAAGATCCGGAGAGCTCGGCATCAAGGGGATCAAGGGAGACAAGGGCTTCCCCGGGCTCGAGGGGCACAACGGCCTCCGGGGATCGAAGGGCCAGATGGGAGATAGCATCCAGGGGTATCGCGGCCTGCCGGGAACTCCCGGTCGCACCGGCTACAGGGGGATGTACGGAGTCAAGGGGGTCAACGGGGCGGACGGCGTGCCGGGCTTCGAGGGGATGAAGGGCCTCAAGGGCGAAGTCGGCTACGCCGGTTTTCCAGGACTCGACGGCGAGTCGGGTCTCAGAGGCTTCACGGGCATGGACGGTGCCCAAGGGCTCCCGGGCAGGCCGGGAATGGACGGAGACCAGGGTTTCCCGGGCGCCTTCGGGAGGAACGGTGCCCCGGGTCGCGTCGGGGAGAGGGGAATCGACGGGCTGAAGGGAGAGCAGGGCGACGTGGGGCCGTACGGCCCACCGGGAGTGCAGGGTCCGGATGGAGCCAAGGGCGAGATCGGAGCCGACGGATTACCCGGGCTCGTCGGGCTCCCCGGGGACTCGGCTTTCAGCGGACCCCAAGGTGACCGGGGGGACGACGGACTCCCGGGCGAGTTCGGGGCGCGTGGCGACGCGGGACATCCGGGTCGCGCGGGACTTCCCGGCGAGCCCGGAGTCTCGCTTTCCGGATTCGGCGGCGCGATCGGATTCCCAGGGGAACCCGGCTTCAACGGGCGTCCAGGGGTCGACGGATTGAAGGTAAGAAGCTCGCGAGATGCCGAGTGTCGAATTTCAACGTTCTGTCACGCGTACAGGGCGAGATAGGCGACATGGGTCCGGACGGTCTGAAGGGCGAGCGGGGCGACACCGGGCTGAGAGGCAGACCCGGAACCCCGGGCTACAACGGCAGACCCGGGCTCAAAGGCGAGCGAGGATCGCCCGGGGCCCGAGGACCTCAGGGCCAGAAGGGAAGACAGGGTCTTGACGGAATACCAGGTCAGATGGGCAAGTCAGGTCTACCAGGGGACCGAGGATCGAGAGGACTTCAGGGCTGGGACGGACCGCCGGGGTCCAAGGGCATCATGGGAGACGTCGGACCGGCAACTTTCACTCTAGCGCCGGTAGGAGACTCCGGTAATTCGGGGATAGACGGGTTCTCCGGTCCCAAGGGGGAGCGAGGAGACGACGGACTCCCGGGATACCCGGGCCCGAAGGTGAGGAACTGTTTCCACTCGTCATTCCGACGACTGAGACGAAACTTCTACAACGATTCTTCCGTGTTAACAGGGCGAGGTCGGGGACGAAGGACCGAGGGGACCGAACGGATACCCAGGAGTACCGGGATTCAAGGGAATCCGAGGAGACATAGGACCGCGAGGACCACCGGGTAAGTCATCGTCGATTTGGTAACGTAACTGCCCATCAATAATTCAATATGCGATCAGGTCTTCCCGGACAGTTTGCGGAACCCGGAGAAGAGGGAAGAGCGGGACCAGACGGAAGACCCGGACTCCCCGGTCGACCGGGCCAGAAGGGAGCTCCCGGTGAATTGGGATGGGACGGAGTAGAGGGTCCGGAAGGACTGCCCGGACTCACGTTCGAAGGACCCAAGGGAGATAAGGGAGACAGAGGTTCGGACACTTTTTCAACGACTGTGGTCATCCTCGACGAATATCTAAGGCTTTTTATTCTTTTTCTTCCAGGATTCGTCGGTATCAACGGAGCTGACGGAGTAACCGGAAGACCCGGTCTGCCCGGGTTCGGCGGTCAACGAGGACCCAAGGGATACCAGGGAGAGCCTGGCTTCTCTGCCGGCAGTCCGAAAGGACAACCCGGAGATCTCGGTTGGCCTGGTTTGAGCGGTCAGAGAGGACGAAAGGGGGAGAGGGGGGAACCCGGTAGATTCGGACAGTACGGTTTTAGAGGACTAAAGGGAGAGAGGGGAGACGACGGACCCGTCGGTCTTCCGGGACCCACCGGACTCCCGGGATTGCAGGTAACGAATCATCTCGAGGGTCTCGAGACTCGGTATTGAAAAAACCAAATTGGATCACTTCTAGGGAGAGAAAGGAGACCGTGGGAGGAACCTGTACGGCGATCGCGTCTGGCCAGGCGCCCCAGGAGATGCTGGACTCGACGGTCTACCAGGTAGGAATAAAAAAAGCCTCCATCCCATCACCAAACGTTTGAGAAGAGACGCTACCACCTGAGCTACGCCCTGTTATACGTTCCCAAAACGTGGTAGCGTCGCGGTTTTCCCCTCTTCCTCATGCGACTAATTGTGTAGCATAACTTATGGACGTGTCTCTGCACAGGGTTCGCAGGACGACCCGGACTTCCGGGTGACCGTGGGAAGCCTGGCTACCAGGGAATTCGCGGAGAGCAGGGAGACCGCGGTCTTCCCGGTCTCGAGGGACTGATCGGAGACCGTGGTCCGGTGGGCAGACCAGGACGCGCCGGAGCCCAGGGTGCCCAGGGTTACGCCGGAGCCCCCGGAGAGCGTGGTTTGGCGGCGCCTCTCCGGCCAGGACCGAGCAGCAGAGGATTCTACTTCACCAGACACTCGCAGACCGAGTTCATACCAGTTTGTCCGGCCAACACTGTCAAGTTGTGGGACGGTTATTCGCTGCTCCACATAATGAGCAACGGAAACCCTCACGTTCAGGATTTAGGTACATCATCGTCGATCATCGACCGCCCGAATAATGGCCCGCTTCTGACTGAAGCTAAAAAATTCGTCTTCCCATTTCAGGAGCGGCCGGAAGCTGTCTGAAGAAGTTCTCAACCCAGCCGTACCTCTTCTGCAACCTGAACGAGGTGTGCGATTACGCTAATCGGAACGACTACAGCTACTGGCTCAGCACCACCGAGAGCATGCCGCTCATGATGACGCCCATAGAGGCCCCGGAAGTCGGGAGGTACATATCGAGGTGCGCCGTCTGCGAGGCACCGACCAGGATGATCGCGGTTCACAGTCAGACGATGAATCTGCCGTCCTGTCCCGGAGGCTGGGACAGGCTTTGGGACGGATACAGTTTCCTCATGGTAAGGATTACGCGTTACTTTCCCTGATAACGTAAGAAACCGGGTGGTTTCCCTCAAATGTGTGCTTTATTATCTTGCTTCCTATTCCAGCACACCGACGCCGGAGCAGCCGGAGGTGGCCAGTCTCTGGTATCCCCCGGATCGTGTCTCGAAGATTTCAGAGCCCGTCCGTTCATAGAATGCCAGAGTCACGGAAGATGCAACTACTACACAACTGCGTATTCCTACTGGTTGGCGACCATCGAGGACAGGGACATGTTCAGGAAACCGAGACCCCAGACTCTCAAGACGGATCCCACGTCTCGTATCAGCAGATGCACCGTCTGTCTGCGTCGTCAGATAGTCGACGACGGAAGCAGAATCAGAGGCGGAGGTGGACGCGGGGGGCAAGTTCAAGACGGAAGCGGAAATGGCTACCAGCCCGAATTACAGCCGCGATACCCACCGGTGAATATCGTCAACGAACCACCGACGTATCCGTACCGTCGGGCGCCAATATCAAGGCAGAGACCACCCGGCAGAACACCGGGAGGCAGAGTGCGACCGGGAGTGAGAGGACGGGTACCGTTCAACATGAGAAGAAGAGGACAACGTCGCAGTAATGCAGGTGGTGCACGAGCCAATCAAATAAAATCTTGAATTGATTAAATTTATATCGTATACAAATATACACAGTAATAATAGCAACAACAAAAAAAAATCAAAATAAAATGAATACTTTACAAAATTGGTTAAAACAAAAAAAAAAAAAATCGTAACACAACAACAACAACAAAAACGACTACATTAAGATTATATTTGAGATGAAGTAAACATTTGAACAAGAATTACAAAAAAATGAATAGTAATAATAATAATAATGTAATATATGATACAATAATTAATAAAATATTATAAAAGAACAAAAAAAAAAGGAAATATATATATTATTATGATAATTATGTTTGATTCGTGGTTTGATGAAAAAAAAATAACGATATTAATATATTATATACAAAAATAAATAAATAAGTTATACTATATCTGTGTTCGTTTGATTGATTGATTTTCAATACCTAATGAATTTATCGTTATATTGTGCCATGATAATAATTAAATCGTCGATATATATTATGCATTGTATGTACTTACCAGATTCAATAGTATATGACGTATAATAACCGTGACTGCCAAAAAAAAAAAAAACATGTCTTTTACCGCACAATTATAAAAAAAATATTATAATAACGCTATGAATTAATATAAATAAACATTGTTATACTTATTGAAATGTAATACGTACATGTTTATCTAAGATAATACAATAAATATGTATATGTAATAAAAATAAAATAATTTTATATAATATCGTTATCATTTACTTACGTATAAAATCAATTTTTCTAATTCTAGTGATAGAATTTTCGAATTTTTCATATCTCATTTCTAATTTTGCATTTTGAATTTTCCAATTACGAAATTAACGGCCGTTTCGCAAAGTTTCTAAAGCGCGGGTTCATTTAAACTGCATTATTATACTTTACCTGTTACATCACAAGTAGTTCAACCATTTTTCCTCCCTACCGGATGATTCATTTTCGCGTTAATCATATTTAATTAATTAATTATAATAATGAATTAAAACATATACTTACGTTGATATTGTCGTCTGTTATCCACTGTGCGAATAGTAAAGCCCCAGAAACAAAAGAAATCAAAAACAAAAATATCTGTATAAACTATATATGAAATTAAATTGTTCCTTTTTTCGTTTTCTTTTTTTTTTCTTGGTCGCAATATTCCCATAATTTTGTATTCAAACTAACCGCTACCGAAATAACGTCACTCTACTATACAAGAATGTCTAATTTTTATTGTGTCGGATTTTCATTTTTTTTCTTATTTCTTTTTAATAAACTATTCTTATATTATATTGATAATATTAATAATTGCATAAATTTACACGTGATTATCTCTCACATATTTATATTATTTATATCTCGCGCGATTTCGGGGGATTGAAAGGAAAAAACAAATCCCGAATAAACTACTAGACACAATTTTAATTAAGTTATCATTACCATATATTTAATTTAATATATTTAATAAAATATATCGCATATCGAAAAGATAAATTTGTCTTTTTCTTTTCGTTGTTTAAATTCATTTATATGTATATATCATTATGTATCTGTGTGACGATGATAAGAAGAAAAACGTTTTGAGATCCAAAATTGAAATAAATGAAATTTTTCTCTGGAAAGTCCGATTTTCAACCTTCTTAAAAAAAAAGAATATCGCATATTGCGAAACGTTTTCTTCGATTAATCGAAGCATCGATTATTTTCGTCACTCGATTAATCGAAAACATCGATTATTTTTCCTCATAATCGATTTAAGCATTGAATGAGATTTTTTCGATTATTTCCGCGTTATGTTTGATAATCGATTAATCGATGCATCGATTATCCTTGCTCGGCGTAGATGGCAGCATCAACGCTAGCGTCAAGCCGCGCTAACCTCACTTTCGCTCGTTTGTCGACGCATGTGTTGTGGAAAATAGCGCATGCGCGACGAGAAGGAGGCGATGTATCCTCCCGCGCCAGGGGCTCGACGAAAAACACCCGCTACTGTTGCATAAACGACGTATATCGATATTTGATGATAAGAAAGATAAGACTAAACTTAGCTCTGGAATAATTACGCGGTGATGTCGCCACCTAGCGGATTAGTTTCGCAGAAAACATGGTTCAAATTCGTAAACGCAAGCTGATTTACACTTGGAATTTTCAAAACCTATTTTCTCAGCCAAAACACATTCGATTGATGTGAAATTGATATCAGTGACGTAGAAAAACTGAATAAAGGGCCTGCCAATCGTGGATTTTCGAAAATCGAGACGTAATAACAGTTTTTTAACAATATTGTTCTGTAATCCAAGGAAGTGCTGCCTCTCTCCACGAGGGGCAGCACCTCCTTGGGTTACAGAACAATATTGTTACACAAAATTCTGATTATGTCTTTCGATATTCGAAAATCCACGATTGGCAGGCCCTTCATTAGGTTTTTCTACGTCACTGATGTCAATTTCACATCAATCGAATGTGTTTTGGCTGAGAAAATAGCGTTTGAAAATTCCAAGTGTAAATCATATCGAGGTCACGTGACTTTCATTTCACCTTAAAAGCTCGTTTCTCGATTCTCGCCAACTTCAGACCGTTCCATCGTTAGGAATTCACCCTGTATATTAATTCATTCACTTTTCTATATCAAACTTTCCTCAATTAATTGTTTGTTACACAAAAATCGTGTATACGTGTGTGACGACCCTCGAGCATCGCGATGCCTCGTGTCGAGTTTTGTAGCACTCGCCATTATGTAGTAATAATTGTATCACTCGCCTCCGGTTGATGCTCGCAGACTTGAGAAACTCGTAGAGTTTTTTATCGGTCGTGTTTTTTAGCCCTCGCCACACGATTCAATTATTATATTCGATTAATATATTCGAAACATATATATATATATATATATATACATATGTTTGTATAGATCTCTTTATTTTTCGTTATTTATTTAGTAGGACGTAAATTGTAAATTTTCGTAGTCATTTTATTATTATTTTTTTTTTCTTCATGGTCGCGCAGTCTATAGAATATAGTTATTCATATTATATGATAATAATAATAATAATAATAATAATAATTAGTATGTGAAAATAGGTTATAACACAGTGTGCGATAAAATTTTGGTAAACATATCGTTCATCAATACAGTATAAATATATATATATATATATATTGTATATACTGTATTGCATTATATTATATTATTTTATATATATATATATATATATATGTATATATGTATATCCATATTTTATATTTATATTTATATATTTATAAAATAATTTTTTCACTTTTATCAATTATTTATTTCTTTATTTTGTTTTTTGTTTCATTTTCTTCTTTTTCTTTTCATCTTTATAGAAAGCACATATCGATCGATCTCTACCTGTGTGACATAACTCATCATATGCATATATATATATATATATATATATATATATTCTTACATATATATATATTCATTTCATTTTATTTTCCCTCTTTTTTTTTTCTTTACCTATACTTCACTAACCCATTAGTCAATCTTTTTTTTTATATATATATATATATATACAACGGATGTCATCATAATTTTTTATATTGTAATGACAATTTTTTTTTTTTTTATCATTTCTTTTTAAATTTAGTGCACATCTGATATTTATTTTTACCCAAAATTATGGTGATTCGATTATATGTATGTATTTTTTTAAATTTATCAATTTTCGTTCAAATTCTTCATTCATTTCATTCACTCGATTTCATTTCATTTATACTCTTTCATTTTCACTGAGCTATGCAAAATAGAAGGTCAATATTAATTTTTTTTTTTTTTTTTTTTTTTTTTTTTTTTTTTTTTTTTTTTTTTTTTTTTTTTTTTTTTTTTTTTTTTTTTTTTTTTTTTTTTTTTTTTTTTTATTATTTTTTAAATTCTAATTCATTAGAACTTATTCTTATACCACATTATCTTCCAATTTATTTTTTCTTCTTCATTCTCTCATTATGATTCATTCACTTTTTTGCCCTTTCTATTCTTTAAATTCTTTCTTCGCAAATATATAGATATATATATATATATATACATGTATATAAGTATATTATGAGGCATTCGACCTAGACACAACGTGCCACACCCCCCCACCATTTCTCTCTCACTCTCTCTTTAATCAACTTTTTGAATTTTTTAATTCAGGAAATCAACCAATTAATTGATTGATTGATAAATTATTCAATTTACAATCGTTATAATAAATACTTATTCTTAATTATAGGGTATCCATAATCCATGTTTAGTTTTCGATTTTTTTTTTGTTTTTTTTTTTTGTTTTTTTTTTCTTCCTTCTTCCACAATTTGAATGAAAAGTAAAATTTGCAAAATAATATTCATATCTTCTTATGCTGTCTATTTATTATTTCTTTCAAATTTTCTGCTTTTCACCTATCACTCAAAAGTCCACAGGCTTCAAGATTGATCAACAACCAAAAATAATAATAATAATAATAATAATAATAATAATAACCGAATCGTAATCATTCAAATTTTTTATGAAACAATTCACAAATTATTATGGGCGGTGTGTATATATTTATATACGTGTCATCGAATCATCGTACATTGTATTATATTACGTATAGATCGAATTCGCCCATATATTTATACATTCAATATTAATATAAAGGGTGTTTTTTCTTTTTTTCTTTAATTTTAATTTTTTTTTTTTTGTTTTTTTTTTAATTCTTTTTTTATTTATTTATTCTTTGCATTATTATTATTATTATTCTGTTTTCTCTTTACCCTCACTATTGAAATAGAAATATGCATACGCCAAATATTGTTTCTTCAGTAATAATAATAATAATAATAATAATAGTAATATAATAATAATAATAATAATAAAATAATATTAATAATAATAATAATAATATAGTAATCATAAGTCGTAACAATAATATTGGTAATGATAATTAATAATTGATATTAATAATAATAATAATAATAATCAACTAATATTAATTAATAATTAATAATCATATCAACAACAACAAGTATTCTTTGTCACATTTTGGTTGCAGATTCTTACAATCACAAATATATATATGTATATATATATTATTTATAATACAACATATAATAATAATAATAATAATAATAATAATATTAATGATAATGATAATAATGACATTAATAATAATAATAATAATAATAATAATAATAGTCGAAATAATTGTTAGGTTATTATATTCTCCTTTTTTCGTGTCGTGTTGCTTTTTTTTTAAATCCTTTTTTTCTTTTTTTTTCCTTCTCTTTTTCATTATCGTTATTTTAAATTAAATTCAGAGAAAAAAAAAAGAACGTGATAGTGCCCTATTTTATTATATTCGTTTTTTTTTTTTTTTTTTACTTTTACTTTTCTTGTGTGTATACAATTATTAAACCTATAAATAGTTTCTATGTTCAACAGCCAGTGGTATATTTAAATGTAATATACCTTTGAGGTACCTACGTAGTTTTCTTTTCTTTTCTTTTCTTTTCTTTTCTTTTCTTTTCTTTTCTTTTTTTTCTTTCTTTCTTTTCTTATCCTTTCCCTTCTTCACGTTTTTTTTTTCTTCAAATCATATTTTACTGTATTTTATTTATTTATTTATTTATTCATTTATTTATTTATTTATTCATTTTTCTGCATTCGATAAATATAGAATAGTATATAATTTATTATATATATATATGTGTATAAACCGAAGAACACAATATAGAGTAATACGTGACACTTTTTTTTTTCTTTTCATTTCTTTTTTAATTTAAAAAAAAAACTTTGTCTCCTCGTTCTCTAGTATTGTTACGCGTTTTCTTCAATTCTTTTTTTCACAATTCGTTATGTATTTTTCTTTTTATTTCTTTTCCTCTTTTTCTCTCTCTTTCTTTCGTTATAATAATAGTAAAACAAAAAAAAACAGAGAGATAAACAAAAGCAAGGATAATAAATAATAATAATAACAATAATAATCGATTTTTCGAGTTTGAATCAAAAATTGAAGGAAAAAAAAAACAGCAATCGAAAAAAAAATTGTATACTTTTTAGCATGTTGTGGTTTAGAGTGTGTGAGATATCGAGAAAGAGAGACGAAGGGATAGAGAGATATAGAGAGAGAGGGAGAGAGAAAATATGAAATTGTAGATTTTTTTTTTTTTTTGAGACGATTTTCTTTTTTTTCTTTTTGTTTTTGGTTCTTTAAACAGATATAATGATATGAAAGAAAAAAAACAAAACACAAAAAAAAAACCAAGAATGAATTTGGAAAAGAAACAACCCAACGAAAGAAGAAAAAAAAATTCATATAATTGTTTATAGATTAAATTTATTGACATTTTTATGGTTGTTGTTGTTCTTATTTTGCGAACAAAAAAAAAAAAAAAGAAAGAAGATAATTCCTCGTTTTGGTTTCTATGAAAACAATTTTTAAATAAAACTAATTGTTCAATTGATTTGAAATCAGATTCATGTTATATAAGAAGAATTAATTGGGTTTTTGTTGTTGTTCTTCTTCTTCTTTTGTTTGTTTCAATTTTCATTTTTTACGTCTTTGGTTTTTTTTTTTTTTGTGTCCCATTTTTATTCTTTACGGTATTCAAAGAATACGTATGTATAATACGTATAATAATATCATTATAATAATGCGCCGTGTTTTTAATATATATAATATATACATACATACATACATATATATATATTCATTCATTTAGGTTATTTCTTTTTGTTTGTGTAAAATAAAAATAGTATCCATTTTATTTTATTTTTTTTTATTTTTTATTTTTCATTTTTTTTTTTACGTATAACGATCATTATTATTATTGTTAACTTTTTTTTTTCAATTTTTTTTTTTTGTTTTTGTCAATTCACGTATAACAATACCTATATCATGGGAAACGTTTCCTTCATTTTCGTTTCTTTTTTTTTTTCCACTTTCTTTCTCTTTTTCGTCACTTATCAATTTTATACACGTACAATTTATACATATACATCGTCCATCCTCGTTACTATATATATACATATATATATATATATATAATATATCAATATACATAATATGTAATTCACAGTTTATTTTCAATTTTTATCGTTTTTTTTTTTTTTTTTACGTTTTTTGTTCCTTTGTCATGCCTCTTCTCTCGTCTCGTCTTCCTATCCTCAGACATCACTCAACGTCAACATTTTTTCACTCAACGTCAACATAATTATCTTCCTCTTCTCTATCTCTCTAGTTTTTTTTCGTTTTTTTTTTTTTTTTTGTTTTTATATATATATTAAATATATATTATTATTATTGGTATCGTTATTCGTATTATTATTATTATTATTATTCTTATTATTATTATTATTATTATCGTTATTGTTATACTCCGAAGTTGTGGCCCGCAGTCACTCGGATAATAATTTTTGTAGAAGCGATGACTTTGGATCACCTCGTACCGCCTCCTCCATAGTAGTCTGAAATCAGCGTAACTTTTACGGTCGTTATGTGGGTAAATAAAATAGATAATAATTATCTATTATTCTAATTAATTAATTGATTGATTGATTGATTGATTAATGAATTTTTTTTTCATTTTCTCTTCTTTAAATTTAATCGATATATATATATATATACTATATATATACAATATCAAAACGAAAGCTCAATTGTAGAATGATAACTTTTTTACTTTTCTTTTTTTTTTCTTCCAATCTTAATCATTCAGTACAATTATTATTCAGTTCGATTTAAAAAAAAAACAAAAAAACAGATAAAACACTACGAAGCGAGAAAATGAAACCGAGAGAATAAATTCGAAAAAAAAAATATATACCAAATAAAACATTAAAAATAAATAGAAAACCATTAAATTTATATATTTCTTCTCTCTCTCTCTATCTTTCTCTATTTAATGGTACCAATTAAAAGCGTATATATATAATAATATGTAAACTATTGAACAACAATTAAAGCATTATTATTATTATTACAGATTAATTGTATTAATTTAATAACTGTTTAAATATATTTAAGAATAATTGTCAATTTTGACTCGAAAGAAGAAAAAAAAAAGAAAGAAAAATTATATCATAGATTAGTATAATCTGTAATCTTATTTTCTTTAAACAAAAAATTTACAATTGCAATTTTCGGACCGAAACTGAGCTCAGAGTTGATTTTTTTTTTTTTTTTTATCTATTTCTTTATTTATTGTTTTACTTTTTCATTCAAGATTTATAAGAATAAATTTTCTTACAATCAAGTTCCATGCCTTTGATTTCAATTTTCATTGTTATACTTGAATCAAGATTGTTGTAAGGTAAAAAAAAGAAAAGAATTCATACCTAAGTTAATGATAATAATATTCAATTCGATACGTAATATTGTAATAAAATAAATTTTCTACTTAGAAAATCAATACATTTATTTAATTACACTAAACTAAGTAGAAGAAGACGAAAAAAATAAATTTTTTAAATTAAATAAACCTTCTCGACACCATCACCCCCCACTAGGCAAGGTAACAAAAATGGAGAGCCTTAATTTATCATTGAATTTTTTTTTATCAACAATTTTGAATAAGAAAAATCAACAAACAAAAATCTATTTCGGTAATATGAAAAACTCCCCTCATTCATTGCCTCGTATTGATGTTAATAAGTATATACATAAAAATATATTATAAAATTCAACAAAAAAAAATATATACATATATACGAATCATTTTTGAAACGTTGAGATTTTTATCAACGTTTTAAAAATGATCCCTTATTTATTTATTTTTTTTTGGTGACACTACGCAGAATATATGAAACATAATCACGTGCATATCAAGCAACTAGCAATTTTTTTTTCTCTCTCTCTCTCTCTTCAAATATGCAATATTTAATTGATTAATTAATTAATATAATTTTTTTTTTTTCCCGTTGTAATGTGTAATAAATGTGTAAATTGTGTGCGTGTACCGATAGATAAAAACCATATATACATACTATATATATTATAAATACCCTAAGCGACGGTCTTTCATCACATAACAATCACTGACGATATATAATTATGTGTATATTATAAATTGTTGTTAGGACGTTGCATATAGAAGCGATAGAAGCTATAAAAGATAATTTCAAGCGTGAACGATAAACCAATGAGAAGAAAATAATTAATAAACTATAATTATTGTTATTATTATTATTATTCCAGCCAGGGGTATCTCATCGAGTATGTTTAGTCAGCAGATTTTTCTCTAATAAAGAGTACACTCCGCGCAATTATTATACAAAAGACTGTGAGAAACTAGTCGACAGACTCAGAGTTGCAGGAGTCGAAGGGGTGTCGCCTCGATGGAACTCAAAATCTGTAGACAATTTAGCCAATTTGAATGATAACGGTGAGAGATTTCCTCGTTCGATGTGAATTTATTTTATTTGACGGCGTTACCCTAAGTAGTAAAATTCTATACTAGACTAGACTGAGCGTGATAGAGATTGTTGAAAAAAAAAAAATCCTAAATCGTAATTTGTGATAAATTTTGTATTCAATTATTAATTTGAAAAAATTATTTTTTCGATACTCAGTATAGACTTTTATTTATTTATTTATTTTTTTCAAAATGTTTTCGTGCACAACGAATATAATATGTTTGATAATTATAATTATATTATAAGCCAAGCGATACTGTAAAAAACTAAATAATAAAAATAAATATATAAATAATAATAATAATAATAATAATAATAATAGGGTAAGAAAAAACAGAGAGCATTACAAAATCAAAAAATACGAAAAATAATTGTCGTTAAAAAGGGTCTTACCCTGGAGGAAGAGGGTGCGCTTCCAGCACTCCCAATAACCCAGCTTTTGGCGGGGCCATCGCTAACCACGGCCTCACCTAGTGGGGACATTGTAACACACGCGTTACACCATAGTCTCGTTTTTTTTTTCTTTCTTTCGTTTATTTTTGTATTAAATTGAAAAATCATAGAAACGATAGCCTAATGAGGCTGGCTGATCTACTTCATCTTATTATTTTCATCGTCGCATCTTGTATGACTACCAACAATAACCAGCGATCGATATTTTTCATCATTTATTCGATATATATATATATAATGATATTTTTATCTGTCAGAAAAAACACCATTTCATTCCCCCAAGAAAAAAGAAAAAAAAATATATATATACACACAATATCTGTCAGATCTCTCACGTCGATCGGAGAACCAAGAAAAAAAAAATCATCATCTCCAAGACTCAATAATCATAAAGGAAACGTATAGAAACGTGAAGAGATGATTCTCCGATCGACGTATATATGAAACTGATAAATAAATAAAATGAACCCAGAAAAAAAAATAAAAAAATTCTAAAATAGTGTGTAACAAAACCAGCACCATAAATTTCTTATATTATCATTATAATAATAATTATTATTATCGCATATTATACAAGAAGAAGAAAAAGAAGAAGGAAAAAAAAGAGATAAAGACAATAATTAATAATATTTACAAACATAAAATGGCTTTTCTCCATATAATAATAATATTAATAATAATAATAGTGACTATTTATAGAATAGTGAAAGTAAAAGTGAAAAAAAAAAAGTATTTATTTTACACTTGATATTTAAAAGTGATATTATTTTCTCCAAAAAGACAAGATAAGAGAATAAAAAGAAAGAAGATATTTACAGAAAATTTGGAAATCAAATAGAAATGATTAATCAACGGTATAGAATCGATAAGACTGTCAGTTCCTTGATCAATGTCATCATTACCTCCGACAAATAGATTGGATAGATAAAATAAAATATTCAAGCATTAAAATTAACGATAATTATCATTTTTTAAATTCTTGATAATTATTATTTCGAGCGTGTAGCGTTCATATCGTGTATAAAGAAACAGCGGATAGATAAGAAAGAAAAAAAAAAATAAAGCTACACCGTGTTACGGAGGTGGGTGAGGTGACGTGCGTTTGTCATTTAAATCAGTAATTATTAACAATTAATTGTAACGTTTTAAAAGACGATTGTTGTATGTACCTGCTGAAGACATCTCGTAGGTAAGACCGAGGGCGTCCAATTCCTCCTGAGACACTTGACCAGATAAATTATTTTGTATGTTATTGGGTATCCTCTGCTGTTGCTGGAGCTGTTGCTGTTGCTGTTGCGTTCTCGCACCGACGACAGCCCTCAATTCCTGTCTGACAAATTCTGAGGCCGAGGTCATGCTGCCGCCGCCTCCGCCGCTGCTGCCGACCCCGCTTCCGACGTTACCTGAAGATACAAGTTTTTTCAAATTCATTATTCATCGGAATAAACAAAATTATATTCGTTATTTTTTCAATATGAAGACGATATTGTTCATATAAAAAGATAATATTGATTATTTCATAGATTATATTGTATATAAACAACAAGCTTATATAAAGAACAATAAACAAACAAAAGCATGAACGAAAAATTGTTATTCAATATCCGTTAGACGAATAAAAAAAAAAAAAAATGTATGTATATCGGTGCCCAAAAAGATGGTAGAGCGATTCATTTGATCCGCATAATATCAACACATAGGAACTATAATATTCGTCCTCAGAGGAGAGAAAAAAAAAGAAACCAAAATGAATTAAATAATGTTTTTTTTTCCTTTTTTTTTTTTTTAGATACTTAAAATCTTATCAAGTGAAGATAGATTTTTGGAAAAACTTTCTTTTGCTCAAAAGTAATTAAGAATCAAGCTTCAATTTTCTAAAAAGAACAAATCTTTTTAAAACAAAATCGCAATTTTTTTTTTTTTTTTTCAAATATCTCTGTAAAACGAATTGAGATTTGATTAAAAAAAAAAGCTTCTGATTCTTTAACTTTGAACTAAGAAAGAAAAATCTTCTGATGTTTTTTTTTCTTTCAATCGATTTTATTTATTCATTTTTTTTTTTTTTTTTTGAGAGAGAGAGAGAGAAAGAGAGAGAGAGAGACATGGGCGCCAACCTGTACACATATAACATTTAAATTAGAAAAAAAAAAAAAATTTTTTTTTTCAATTGTATGTATATAACAAACAAACGAAACATAGACAAATAACATTGAACATGGAGGTGAATGGGGGGATGAATGAGAAAGCTGTAAACGTGAGATTTTATGGTAATTTTTTTCTTTTTTTTTTTTTGCCATACAACAAAGAGAGACGCACGAACGTCTGTGACGGACATAAGTGTGAATAAGTTTTTTTTCTTTTCTTTTTTTCATTTTTACGAAAAATTTGCTACAATTTTTATTTTTATTTTTTTTTTCTGTCTTCAATATTTTCTACGAAAAAATTATCGAATTATCAAAACTCGCGATCGAATCTCACGTATGTCCGCGCGATTGATGAAAAAATCGTTGTTATTTTTATATACACAATAAGAAACTTTCTGACGAACAATTCTCAAAATGCAATTGTATTAATTATTATCATTATTTTTTTTTTCAATTTATTATCATTATTATTGATGTTGATCATATCTTTTTTTATTTCTTTCAATCAAACTTGCAATTATTTATTTATTTTTTTTTTTGTTCTCTCAATTTATTGTATTTTATCATGATAATAATAATAATAAATAATAATCAGCGAAATCCAAAATGACGAGACAAATATTTGACAATTGTTCTTCGAGTCATTTTCTTTTTTCTGTTTCTTTTCTTCTTTAATCACATCACAAAATTTATATAACAACAACATTTAGAGGAGCACAAGAATAGAAAAAAAAAAATAATATGATAATGATCCCGTTGCGACAATTATTATGCGATGTTTTTTCTCCCTTTTTTTTTTTTTTTTTTGAAGATATATATGAATATTGTGAGAAAATGAGAAAATGTATGTACCATAATATAGTATAGAAATTATATGTAGAGTTATTTACAACGTGGAATATTTGTGATCGATAATATATAATTGGGTATATATATATATATATATACACACACATTATATATGTATGTATACTTTCATTTTCAATTTTTTTTTTTCTGTCATTAATTGATCGATTTCGTCGATTAGCGACAAGTCGAGAGAAATAATTAGTAAAGCATATATATATATATATACATAAATACATAAATATGAGTGAGTATGTAGAATAAAAATAAAGAAAATTTAAAAAGATCAAAAACAAAAAAAAAAAAACGTCGTATATTTAAAAAAAAAAAAATAATATTTGAATAAACTTTTGAAACTTCTAGTCGTCACGCGATAACACAATATTATTTCCAATTTCTCAAGATGAAAAATTTCTATCTCAATAAAAAAAAAAAAAAACACAATTTTTTATTCTTCCTTCAAAAATTGAACAGAAAAAAAAAAATAAAATAACCGAGAAGAAAAAGAATAGAAAAGCGTGAGATAATCAAGAAAATAAGCTGATTGTGTGATATAATATAAAAAAGAAAAAGCGTATGAGAGGAAAGAAGAAAAAAATAAAATAAAAAAATTCATACTCCTGAAAGTATAATTGTATAGTGTATAGCGATGAGGTGAAATAGAAGATTATTATTATTATTATTGATATTGACAAATAACGATAACGGTAAAAAACAATAAAAATAAATGAATAATGAAAATAGATTTGGCGATGAATGAGGATTTTCGTAATGGTCACATGACGTAAAGGGTCACATGACTTACCACCAATTTGGTGATTGTTCGAATTTCCGGGATTCATAGAAGTAGGAGGCCTGGTGTTCGGGTTGTCCCCAGGCCCCGTTGAATAAAGTGAAACAACCGAGGCTCTGTCGTAACAAAATTGATTTCCCTGTACGTCGCCCGGATTCAGTTGTGTGCTGTTTGGGTGATAAATCATAGAAGAGTGTTGTTGTTGATTCGATAAATGTTGTTGTTGATTATTCGTTATATTATGTTGTTGATTATGTTGATTAGTCTGCGAAGGTGGACAACCGGAGTGAGGATGACTCGGCGAAAGCATAGGCTGCTCCTTATTCATTCCTCCGTAATGCCTCGGCGAACTTATACCACCTGGAAAAACATCGTCACGATCTTATTTATTTATTCATTTATTTCATTTATCAATGTTTCAATACCAAAAAAAAAAAAATTCTACGATATTTGAAAACAGACAGACAGAAATAAATAAATAAATAAATAAAGGAATTTTTGCAACATTTCAAAATACCAGATAACAGATTAAAGAATATCTACTGAATCGAATATTAAATTCGAGAAAATTTCTATCATGCTTTTTCCTCACACTGATTAAATTTTTTTGTCCGCCTGATTCGACAAACGATGCAATGGAGTATAAAAACAATTTAAGAAAAAAGAGAAAGAGAAGAAAGAAGAGTAGATAGTAGTTTGAAAAAAACAAAAAAAAAACACATCGATTATTGATTAATTGTGTTTCAAAAAAAATACTTACCCCCAAAATATTGGTAATTTTATACGATTTTTTTCTTTTCTTTTTTTTGTTTTACTGTTATTTTCATCCTTTTTTTTTTTTGTTTTCTTTCTCTCGTCGTCGTTGCGTTGTCACAATATAATATTTTCAATAAATTATTCAATTATTCAATTATAAGAAGAAGAAGAAAAAAAAAAAACGAAAATAAAAAAATTTCACACTAATTTTTGATTTACTGTTAATTAAGATTCTCAAACAAAAAGGAAAAAAAAAATCCTCGTCGTCGTGTTCGAAAAAGTTAAAATAAATTTAAATATATAATTATACGATTGATTTTTTTTCTTTAAAATCCAATTCTTTATCGCGATTATCATTATCAAAGAAAAAGAAAAAAAAAATTGTTATGTAATTAACCGGAATTCTTACCCTAAGTATGATAAAAAAGAAAAAAACTATTGAAAACAATAATAATTCAAATTATAACTTCAACTATCAAAGACAAAAAAAAAATTTAATTTTCATTTTCATTTCTTCGCTCTCGTAGTCTCATCGTTATAATCACGCCTAGAATCAATTTTTCGTATATCTTTTTATATTAAAACAATATACCTGGCAACTGCGTCGTCGCCGAAGGCGTCGAATTCGTTCGCTGAAGTCTGTATTGTCCCGAAGGATTCGCCGCACCCGTGTTAGGTACGGGTGGAAATTGACTCGCGGTAGGCGATGCAGGTGGTGGTGGAAACGTGTCGGCAGGAAACGGCGATTGCCGAGCAGATCCTGGCGTACCGGGCGACGGCATAGAACGCTGTTGCTGCTGCGGCGCAGATTGTTGTTGCTGCTGCTGCTGCTGAGGTCTTACCGGATTCACAAACATTCTAGGACCGTTTCCATAATTTCCCTGTAGCAAATACATTTAAAAAAAACATTATTCTGCAAGTTTTGTTGTTGTTGTTTTTCTTTTCAAGTTTTGTAATCCTTCTAATAGAATTTAATAAGATATTTGAACAAATTTCAGGCAATTTATGTTTCTTTTCAATGCAGAAACTTTCATTCAGTTTCATTTATTCATCTTTTCAGCTTTTGAAGAACCTTTTTGTTTTTTTATTTTTCTTTTTTGACAAGACATTACCTGCGAAACGCGAGGCGATAACGACTGAGGATGTGGAAAAGATAGAAGACCGGCAGGCGAATGTGGTGACAGTCTAGCCGTCGCTGAGACTTGTTGACCGTTGTTAAAATTACTGTTAACAACGGAGCTGTTGGATAATTGAAGAAAATTGAAAACAATATAATTTCTATTCCTATTATTATTGTCATTTCGTCCTATTATTATCACAGAACCCGACTCACTGTTGAGGTAACGTCGAAGGATGAGAATAAGAGTGACCGAGACGATGCGAGGGCAATTGGACGGATAATCCCCCGTATCCCGGCGAAACCTGAGAGTCGTTAACGGTGGATCGCTGTAACGGATGCAAAACAGAAACGAAATTACTTCAAACTCTAGAATATATATAATAAAAAATAAAGTTCCAGGGTGTCTATCGTCGACGTAATGACAAAAGTAGTTTAAAAAAAAATTTCAACAATTCCCGACCTGCAACGATACGTTGGGCGCCACCGTATTGTTCATAAGACTATCAATATGATGAATGTCGTTTGATATTTGGTCTGTAGCCGCTGCGTTAGACGGAATAACTAGTTGCTGTTGCTGCTGTTGCTGCAATAATCGTTGTTTGTGTTGCTGTTGTTGAATAAGTTTTGACCTCTGCTGCTGCAGCTGAAGCTGTTGCAACTGAGTAAACGTTGCGTTCGTTTGTCTCCCAGGATTTTGTTGTATGTTAAATCTCGGTCGTTGATGCTGATAGATCGGCGGCGGAGGCTGATAATTGTGACCCGAAGTTACCGGAGTGCTTACCATCTGAGAATTGGGAATATAATCAGCACCGTTGTCAATATTACACGCGACTCAAAGATTATTATAGAAAAATTATAATAGTTTTTGATTCTCGATGAAAAGTATAAAGTAGATTGAAACCTACCGCGGTAGAATAGGTGGGCAACGTCGCGGACATGGTTATCGGGGAAGACGTAGAGTTCACATAATTTTCACACTGCATCAGTTGCTGGTGTATAGCCTTTATCGCAGCCATCTCTTCGCTTATCGTGTTCGACGGAGGCGGAGCCGCCGCGTGTATCTTTATCGCTGTTTGATCTGAAAAATTTATTGAATGGCCATGAACGTTTTTTGATACCCTCGACTCGATTGTAGCCGTTTGATTGGATTTGGAGACTTTTTACTACAAAATTGATCAAAATACTCAAAATCGAACTTCGAAATTCCTCGAAAAGCTTCAATATCGTATTTTTAATGAGAAAAAAGTAGTTTTTGAATTCGATTTTAGACGTTGAATAACAAAATTTATCAAAATACTCAAAAACAGACTTCGAAATTCTTCAAAAATCTTCAAAAGCTGTAAAAGTCTAAAAAAAATTCTTGACCAAAAATACAGAATAAACATCGAAATTCGTCAAAAAAAACTTCCAAAAATTGTGTCTTAAAAAAAATATCACTCAGATAATTACCTGATATCGATTGATCCGGTAAGGGATGTAACTCGACAACTTGATCCAACAATTCAGACAAAACAGGATCCGACGATTGATTTTCGCACGGATATTCAATCGGAACTTGAGGAGCTGGAGGCGGCGGAGGTCTCCTGTACTCTCCGCTTCCATAATTTGTATTTAAATTATTACCCATCGGAGGTCTCTGCGACTGTGATAAAAAAAAAAACATTAAAAAAATTAATAAAAACGTTATTAATATACGAAAATTAATCATCAAGATCGAAATCGAACCTGGTTCAAGAGATCGGTGATAAAACTAGTCGTCGAATTTCTAGTCATCGGTTGAGGCTGATTATGCGACTGCGAACGAGACGAGCTCGTCGTCGTTGTCGCAGAATTACTAACGATCGTTTGGACGTTCGACCAAGGCTTTGTTTGCGACGGGTTACGACAAGGCAATTTGTCCTGAAATTAATAGCAACAAAAAACAAAAATTAATCACACAATTATACAATTCTCAATCCTTCTTTCAGTCTTTTTATCGACCTCTTAGTCCTTTTTTCCGTCAGAGATTAGAGATAGTATATAAAAATTTACATGGGGAGTAGCCTTGAGCATGGATTCCGGTATAGGCGGTATCGTAGTCGGCTGCGATGGTTGTTTCGCAAGAAGAGAAGCGAGCATTTTGTTCTTTTCCCAAAGTTTGCTCGTCGGCACAGTCATGTTGGTTTGATTTGGACCGCATGACGTTACCTGATCCATCGTACGTTTAACGGCTAAATTTTCATCCCCATCATCGCCGGGTCTTTTCTGACCGACCTGAGACTGTACTCCGTGTACCGATACGACGTGATCGGACTGAGACGGAGGCGGAGTCTGACTTTTGAATCCAAGACTTCGGAGAAGAGGATCTTCATCTCGACTCTGCGATTTAACCAGAAAAATTAATTTTTATCATACAGAGATAAAAGAAAGAGAGTAATTTTTTTTTTAATTCCACGACGCATCGTACCTGCGGATCTTGTATCCTTTTCTCTTCGTCCTGATCTTTGAGAAGCTGCTGTAAAAGTTCATTCCTCCTCGTTAAACCGGCTTTGGCCTCCAAGTCGTCGTCGTCATTTTTGTCATTTAATAACTTTGAGAAAACGTTCATTCAAAAGTCAATAAACAAATTACAACAAGTCGATGGATCAAAGTCTACAATATCTAGAATAAAGTCTGACAATAATTTACCTGCAACAACATATTATTTCCGCCCGAGCTCTTGGAATGATCGTTGTTTGATTTAGCCATCGAGTTATTAGCGTTTCGAATTTTATCATTCTCGTTAGAATTGTGATCGTCGTCGTCGGCCTCCTTCAACAGTCCCTTCAGTATCTTATGCTTGTTTGAATTGTCCGAACTGTTTCCGCCCTCCTGATTATCCTCGGAGTTCGCTGCGCTTCCCCCCTTCGTAAGAAGGTCCCTCAGTCTCCCCGACTCCGTCGATACCGCGCAGTTCTGGGTCTCAGAGTTTGGATTTTTGGCATCGTTGCTCCCGCAGGTGCTCTTGCCGCCGCCTTCCTCCAGCCTCTTAGCCAGGCTTCCTCCGACTCCCCCGTTGGGGGTTCCGGTCTGATGATCCTGGAGCGGACTGAATGGGAATGGATTACTGAACGATCTCGGATTGTTGTGGGCCGAAGACGGGCTGAAGGCCTGCATGGGGCTGCAGTGGGAGGCGGCGGCGGTATTACTGGCGCTAAATGTCCCCTGTGAGCTCGGCGATACGGGAGCCGGTTGTGAATTTGGTCTAGAATTGCTCCTCGCGCTGATCCTCGACTCGGGTCTGTCGCTCTGTCCCCACGACTGATCGGCGTCCAGGTCCCACGTCGAACTCGGATAAAGTTCAAAGCCAAGATCCATACCGGCGGTGAATTGGTTGAAGGTGTTGCTCGTGGTTATCAACGAGTTGAGCGTATTGCACGAAGTTGACGTAGAATCGCCTCCGCTAAATACATTCAAGTTCGATGATGACGAGGATGAGGAATTTGTCGGTCGTGCCGCCGCCGCGCCGCGAACATTGTTTCCGACGATCGATGATTGACCGTTTACGTGCGGAGAAACGACGCCCGTCATCAACGGACCCCCGACGTTATTGTTATTGTTACCATTATTGTTATTAATATTATTCGTACAACGGTTACTAGAGTGTCCCGAGCACTTGTTGCTGTTGGAAAGCTGACCACCCTCGTTAGACGTTAACTCATTGTCCCTATTGATCCGTGGACACAAGAAAAAAAAGAAACAATTCATTTATTCTATTTGGCTTTGGAAATTTTTCTTTTCAAATTAACTCTTGATGATGATAAATAAATATGTCAGCGAAATGTAAAACAATTTTCCACAAATTAACAAACAAATTGACTTTAGTAAAGACAGAAGAATTTTAAGAATACAAAATTTTATCATTATTTATTATTAATTATTGAAATTATTTCATTTGTTTGTTTCTTTGTTTCAATATTATTTATTCTACATTCAAGTAAAAAAGTAAAAGAAAGAGAAAAAAAAAGTTTTCAAAAATTGATCAACTCGTTCAGATTTTATTTTCTCTTTAAAATAGTCAATTTTTTCTTTTTCTTTTTTAGGGCCATTTTTGTACCTTTTTTTTCAAATTAGTATGTATAATGTGCCTAATTAATGATGAATTTTGGAAACTGGATATCATGAATGATGATGATGATGATTGTAATTGAGAAAAAAACCATATAGGAAAATTAATGAATGAAAAATTGAAAAGACAAAAGAAAAAAACTTTAATTTGTGTGATTAAAAGAGAGCGATTTTCAAAAGTGGCCAGATCTCCAACACCGTGACGAAAAAATAAGAAAAAATGTATAAATAAAAGAGAGAATCTTGCGAAATTAGATAACATGCGGATGATGATTGATTGAATGATTTTCTTTTCTATTTTCTTTCTTTTCTCATGTATAAAATTATAACGAATTAAAATTTTCTCTAAATAATAATACCTTTATAATTGATAAAAAAAACAAAACTCACCCAATAATGGAGTGTGTGACCATAATAAAATCAGCATCCTCCCCGTTAGCGTTGGCTTTGAATAATTTCGACTTTGTTTGAACGTTAAGGAACTTGTCAGGCTTTATCCGAAGTCTATATTTGCTCGTTGTGTTTTCCCCCGAACGAAACGTATCCTCAAGGTGAGCGTTCAGCAGATTATAATCTTGCGGATGACACAATTCTCGTACATTCATACCGATGAGGTCCTGCGATGCGTTAAATAAATAAGATAAATATGTAAAGAAAATTCGATTTAAATCTTAAAAATCAATCACCTTTCCGATGTACTTGGCGTACGCCGGGGACAGTCCGCTACCGTCTAGGGAAATAATCCTGCCTGTCGGGTCCAGCTTAATGGTAAACTGTTTGATAGTCGGCATGGGTTTCTCGCTGTGCGGTATGCGCCTGGCTACGCACATCATGCGAGGTCCCTCCGATGACTCGGAAGAAACTTCACCGCCGCTATCAAGTCTGTCGCTACTCGTAGGAAGTAGCGCGGCGGTAATGTGCATAGTTTCGTACTTTGATACTCTTTGCTGCTTCTCTTCCATAGTCTCTTCCTTATCATCGGGAGGCTTAACCAGAAATCGGCAGTTGAATGTACGACTTCGAGTCTGGGACTGGGGTTCGCTGGTCAACCCTGGATAATAAATAGATAAATTATTGAAAAAATCTCATTGTCAATGTTTTAAGGAAGTTAATTAAATTAAATTAAATAAAATACCTATTGACATCGGAAGCAAACTTGTCATGAAAGTGTTATGATCTCCGTGATGAATAATGTTGTATATATCCTTTTCCAACACATCGTCCTTAGTGTAAGATATATATTGGGATATATTATTCGATACGTATTCGACACGCCCTTCCGTGTTTACGACTAATAAAAATCCGTCTAAAGCCTGCCAAAAAAGAAAATTTTAAAATTAAACAACAATAATAAGAGGATCAATTTAACTTTTGTTCGATCGATACTGCGAAAGGATTCAACCGATTCAAATTATTTTCATTTCTAATTAATTTTATTCTCATTATCTCATTATTACACATTATTTCAGTTATTTCTCCCTACAGAAATATCATAATTTTTTTTTCTTATCGATGAGGAAGAAAAAACAATAAAAATTTACACTCTTTCGCTGAAAATTTCGTGTATAATTATGTATATAATTTCCACAACAACAACAACAACAACTAATTACAGAAATTTAATGACAGTGGAGAAAGACTCACCTCGAGCAAAATAGGGCCAACTTGATCGTTAGATAATATGTTAGGATTTGATGAGGAAACTTCGCCTTGTTGTACAGCATGACTATTAGATCCTTCTTGTTGTCTTATGAGCTGAATCTTAATCCAAAAAACAAACAAACAAGAAATTAAAAACACCAAAATAATCCAGAAACATTACGTGTATGATTTTAGTGAATTATTATTATTTTTTAAACAACATATATTTTTTTTTGGGGGGGGGGGAATTTTGTTACGATCACCAAAGTATAAAATCGATAAATCATTCTGACATTAACTTTTCATTTTTTTTTTTCTTCTTCTTCTTCTTCTCAAAACTATTTAGAATAGAAAAAAATAAAAGTGATACGAAACAACAGCAAAATATCGACGAAATTAAAAATGACAGATTTTCTATAATAACCATTCGATGAAATTTTTGGTATCGAAGAGGAAATAAAAATAAATAAATTCCAGAATAATTCTCTATTCTTTTTGTTTTTCTTTTTTTACGATGCTTTTTCAGTCATGTGTTTTTTTATTTCATTTATTTTTTTTTATTATTATTTCACTATAATGGATCGTAAAAAAATCAGAACAAAATGTTCAAACAAATTGAAAAAAAAACTAGAAAATTGTTTAAAAAATCACTAGAAAACTTGACGAAAAGAAAATATATATAATTAAAAGTTACTAGAAAATTGGGATCGTTTCGGATGAATTAATACAGAATCACTAGAAGTTGTGAGAAATTATGTTTAATAAAAAATAAAAACACTAGAAAATTCTGTTAAAAGAGAACTGAATCAATAAAAAGTCTTAGAAAAGTGAATTAAAAAATCACTAAAAATATTTGAAGAGAAAAAAAAAAAAACGAAAATAATTAATATCAGTTAAACTGCAGAATTGTAAGAAAACAAAAAATCACCAAATGTTTTGTGATTTCAAAACTAAAACAATTACTATTTCACACGCAATTTATACTATTATTTGAAATTTTTCACAATTCGTTTGACTCATTTTTTTTTCTTTTCTCAATATTTTACTTTACTTTTTTTTTCAAATATTTTTATAGGTACAAACAAAAAAAAAAAAGTGGAAAGATTCTTAATTTTCAGCAGACAAATAAATGAAATAAATATCCACAGTTTTGCCCCAGTCTCTAAGCTACATGTATATACGATTGTAGTACCTACGAGGGTTTCGCGCTTCGCTTCGCCGATTGATTTGTCTGCGGCGGCATGGGATTATATATAGATAAAACGTATAGATAGATAGACATGAACTGTTGGAGAGAGAGAGAGAGAGAGAGAGAGTAGTAGGTACATTGCAGTGAAGCTTCAAGGTGATATAGTGTGGATAAAATTGGACGTGAAAATTCTAATCATTTTTTGACATTTTTTTTTTTTTTTGTGATTCTCCAACTCTTCTAGGGATTTAAAGAAAAATATCATTTTCTAGTGACTTTTCACATTATCTAGTGATTCTCTACGACTTTTGGCGATTTTCCTGTATTTTCTAGGGATAAATCACAACTTCCGGTGATTTCTAACATCTTCTGGTGACTTGGCACATTTTCTAGTGTCTCGAAAATTTTTAGTGATTTTTCTACACTTTCTAGATAGCAATAATAACTTTTGGTGATTACCCACATGTTCTAGTGATTCTGTACCAGTTTTAGCGATCATCTACAACTTTTGGTGACCTGTTTTTTTTTTCTTTTTTTAAACATTGTCTGGTGATTTTTGAGAACTTGCAGTGACTTATCCGTTTACAACTTGAAAAGTCGGGACAGTGATGTAAGTCGGCCCTGTTTTCAGACGCGACAACGATCTCATCGTCAGGCGAGGTTATCACTCTCTTCTCGATCGGGGAAAATTATACGAAATCGTCGTCGAAGAGCACTTTATTGCACGAATCGACGCTTCGGGGGGAGGATCGATCGTGTTTTCGATCTACGATTCGATCAATCATCCGAAATCGAAGTTTAACGAGGGACTCGGTCAGAGACGCAGTTTCTGATCCCTCCGACGTCGCGCTTTCCGACACACGGATCGCTACGGCTGGTTCGGTGTTAAGGAGCGGGGAAATCGATCCGATAATCGTTAGGGACTCGATGACTTTCAATCGCCGCAAATGAAACGAGTTTTCGCGTTCGACGAGTCCAACGACTAACGAGTCTCCGTCTCGACGGGGACACGCGTATTCGCAGGAATAACGCCGTTGGGGTAACGTGACTCCGAAATCGAGGGGTCAGAAACTGCGACAACGATTAAATATACGGACAGACCGAATGGACCCGGTGTCTGATCTCGATTAGCCGCGTGTGATTGATGCATAGGTGGTTTCGCGGAATGAAGTAAAAGTATATAATACCTGATCGACGGTTCTCTGGAGAATTTGACATTTATCGGTCTTGCCAGAGCTCATGTCCGTGGCGGAGATCAGCTCGGCAAGCTCGTCGATGTAGAGGTTCTCCTGGGTCCTGCGTCTCTTCTCATTAAGGCACTTGTTACTGCAATCAACCAACAATCTAATCAAATTATATCATTTTGTAATAATAATGGATGAGGAAGAAAAAAAAAGAAGAATAATTCTCAATGGTGAATTTCCCTCATCATCATCATTATTATTATTATTATTATTGATTTTCTTTCTTTCACATTCAATACATGACATACCGTACGCCGCAATAATAGCTATGTCATTGTATTTTTCAGCTTGACGCGTATGCATTCAATCAATATATACAAATTGATTAGATTAAAAATCTGACACTATCCACGTATTGCGTATAATGAATATCGAATTTATGTATGTCGCTGTATGTAGTGGCAACAATTTAGAAGAAAAAAAAGTACAATATATATATTTATATTTATATTTTATTTTTATTGTATTGTATCCCCCCATGCCATGGGAATCCATATTCCCCGGGGCATTTGAATAAATTGATTGATTGATTGATATTTTATTTTTATTCTTATTCATTCATTGTTTCTCCATCGACGATATCTTTTTTTTTCTCAATCACTGAAAATGGGTTTTTAATGCTCAGATTTAAACAATTCCGAGTCACATTATTATACTCAAATATAGAATATAAAGCAATGGTTTTTTTTTTCTTGCAAATTTAATTTTGTTGTCTAATTAATCAATTGACGTTACAATAAAAAGAAAAAAAAGTTCAAAACTAAAACATTTTGGATATTGCAGTTACTTTTTTTTTGTCTCATTTTAATTTACTAGTAGTTTATATAAAAATAAATAATAATAATAATAATTACGTGAAAAATTTTGCATTTTTTTTTTTTTTTGCATGTGACACAATTCAACAATTGGAATGATAATTGAGTTAAACAAAAAAAAAAAAAAAAGACTAGAATTTAATTGCCTCTTTGACATAATTTGAAAATAAAATTTGCAAGATAATTTTATTTTATTTTTTTATCTTTTAGCTCCAATCGAAAAAAATCAGTTTTATCGAAATAAAATAAATACATATAATAAATGTTACCTTTTTTTTTTTAATAAAAATTTTACCGTTCAAAAATACATACCAATAATGAAAATTGAATAAAGGAAATAAAAAAGAAAAATCTCAATTACGAAAAAGAAAAATTGAAATAAAAACTATATTCAATAAAATTGATAACAATTATTTATTTTATTTTTTTTCTTCTCTCACTGTCAACTTACATCTGAGACTGCGGTTTAGCATCTGATTTCTTTCTTTTCTTTGTGATATTGCCAGTAACTGCACTCATTTTGACCCACAACGGGTCTTGTAGATCACATGGGCCAGGCCTGGAAAACAAAAAACAAAAAACAAAAAAAAATTAGATAAGAAATTCAATTAAATATACACGATAGCATAATAAACGACGTGACGGTAATGATTGAATAATAAATAAGGTAGACATGTGTATTTTCATTTAATTATTTAATTAATTAATTCAATTAATTAAATAATTATGCAACTTTTCGTGAAAAAACAAAACCTCTCAATTTCACCGAAAATATTATATCATGTGAAAGGTATATCCATTATTTCTAACTTAAAAAAAAAAAAGATATAATAAAATAAAAAAAATTTATCAATAATCAATATAATACATACAGTATCATATTATTCATATCTTGTATATCTATATAAAATTCTCAGATACTGGATTTCTTACAAATGTCAATTATAATATCGTCATACATTATTGCATCAAATTACACATAATTAAAATTCAAATATTAACAAGTTATAGAGAAAAGGAGAGAAAATAAAAATAAACGTGTTACGTGTATATATATATTGGGAAACAGCGAGCAAAGAGTCGATGATATACGTCACGTCTAAGGAATTCCATCCTCAACTTATAACCATATCCATCGTCATGGAACAATCTCAATGTTTTATATATATATTACATATATTTAACAGTAAAAAAATTCATGTCATCTTTGACAACGTGATTAGAAAAAAAGGCCTAATAAATATGTACATATATATATATTTATATAGATAATGAGTGGACAATTTTTATCACTTTTATCAATAGAAGACTAAACAATCTTCAATGAAACGTTAGAATTATCGTTAGAATTATCATTATCATATAAAACAATTACTCATTTTCACACACAATTTGTCATAAAAAATATCTGATCATATTGTGTTGTTGGAAAAAAAAAAAAAAAAAAAAAGAATGAAATCTTAGATCGTTTTTCTACGATTTAGATACATAAAATATCGATTATCTGATTCTATCGGTATTAATTATTTTTTTATTTTTATGTTTTCTATATATATATATATATAATTGAATTTAGTGAACTGGACAGTCGTTCAAATGCGAATCATCGCTGATGAGGTTTGGTATTAGTATCGACGTGTGTGTCGTATACATGCGGGAGATCCTCTGGTCGTAATATAGGTCAGTGGGCCATGGCGATCGCATAACACGCGGACCTGCGCGGTAGGTACCCAACAACGGTTGCCTCTGACTCTCTGACTATGACTATGACTACGACTATGACTCTCTGACTCTCTGACTCCTCTGGCCGATCGTCCCACAACCAGATACGCATACATTCACGCACAATTTTTCCCACTACTCACTTTGTATAGCTATACGTATAAATCCCAACAGCATCTCGGAACTGTTCTCGCAAACTCACTGTACTCTCTCTCTCTCTCTCTCTCTCTCTCTTTTCTGTTATTTCTTCAATATCTCTGCAGTCATCCTTTTCAATTTCGAGATTGAAAGAAAGTAGAAAAAAAAGAAGAGAAAGAAGAGAGAAAAAATCTCTTTCATTCAAAACGATTTTAGTAATTTCTGTTTATTTTATTTTTTGTAATTTTTCACTTAATCTGAGTGATAGGATCACTCCAAAGAATATTTTGGTGTGACTTTTTTCACTCTTTCAGAATTAAAGGTCTCATTCTAAGCGATTGCAGTGTTTTTTTTTCTCTTGTCTGATTTTTCAGGGTTTGTTTTCTGAGTGACAGAATCACTCTGAAGAAGATCGGAGTGAACGGATCACTCCAAGGATTCTAGGATGGATTTTTGACAGTTCAAGAGTCAAATGTCTTATTCGAAGCGACGTATTCTTACTTCTTTGGACTCTAGAGAATATTTGAGTGATCGGATCACTCTGAAGAATATTTTGGTGTGACTTTTTTTCACTCTTTCAGAATGAAATGTCTCATTCCAAGCGATTGCAGTGTTTTTATTTCTCTTTTCTGATTTTTTTTTTTTTTTTTTTTGTGACAGAATCACTCTGAACAAGATCGGAGTGAACGGATCACTTCAAGGATTCTAGGGTGGATTTTTGACTGTTCAAGAGTCAAATGTCTTATTCGAAGCGACGTATTCTCATTTTTTTGGACTCTAAAGAATATTGGAGTGATCACATCACTCTGAAGAATATTTTGGTGTGACTTTTTTCACTGTTTAAGATCATAATCTCTCATTCCCAACGATTGGGGTGTTTATATTTCGTGATTTTTACTTTTATATAGAGTGACCGAATCACTCGAAAGTATATTGGAGTGATCGGATCACTGTAACGACAGTTCGGAGTGATTTCTTCACTTCGAGAAATATGAAGCCTCTTTTTCTATCTTCAATCTTCAAAAGAACTAAAATTCTAAACCTCGATCGATATATGAGTGAACGAATCACTCCGAGTGACATTTTCACACCCCAGAAAAAGAAAAGAATTATAGATTGACTTTTGTTATTCGCTCTTTAACACCGAAATCTTTCGCTTGAAGCGAAATTATAGTGAAAAAAAAAATAATAATAACACGACTAAAGAGAAGATAGGAGTGAATAAATCACTCTACAATCTACATGGACTTTTGACGTTCCTCAAACGTGAAAATATGATATACATTTCACTCAAATCGATGCAGTATAGAAGTGAACGTGAATCACTTCAATCGTAAGAAAAGGTTTTCAGACCTTTTACTTTTCCACTATTTATTTAAAATATTGAATACCGCTAATCACTCTACCAAGAAATCTCAGAGTGAATGAATCACACCAACTCATGAAAAGAGATTCAATATATATACAAAACGAATGGGAGGGGCTTAACTTTTCGAAACGATCAGATGCAGAAAATATCAACAAATTGTTCGAATAATGAGTAAAAATTATAAAACTATGCAATAAATTGATACAATTTGTGAAATTTACGCCACAAACCAAGTCCCTCCCACTCTCGACACGTGAATCAGGTCACCCTGTACATAGAAGAACAAAATTCATAGTATACGTTGAATTTAGTCTCAATCAGCTGAAAAAAAAAATGTCTCTGTCTCTGTCCACGTTATAAACGTGTTACAAACACAAAAAAAAAAAAACCATACAGACACACAGAGAGAGTGAGAGAAAGAGAGAGATAGAGAATCGTGTAGTAATACGTACGCATTTGTGACGGATAGTTGGGCAGTGGGCCACACGGTGCTTGATATGGTTACCATACATTATCATACGATTATCATACGATTATGATAAATGAAATATACATAATAAATGTGTATTACATGTATGTATGTATATAGGAAAAGATATTTGAAAAATGAAAAATTTTAATGATTAGTAGGTACATACTAAGTAAATAACGAAAAAAGAATAGACACACACAGTGTCCAAGATGAGCATAATAAAGAAGAAAAAGAAAATGAGCCGAAAACGATGAACGACGACGACTATAAGCGACGTTGATTGTGAGATATAGGCACGGTAACGTCGCATTGCGAGGTTCTCGTTGCTGCAGCAGCAACACCACACACACACAACCAGCAGCAGCAGCTGAATCACCGAAAGATAACGGCATTTTCGCACTACCACCACCAGCAGCAGCAGCAACTCTATGTTCTTTCTCTACTTCATACACACACACACACACACACAGGAAAGAAATATACAGAGAGGGAGACTGAAATACACACACACATAGACACACTAAAATATACATACATATACGATTTTACATTATTCAGACTTTCAGTTTTCTTTCTGGCAACGTCACCATATATATAATGTTTTCGCGTTACTCAACAACGGTGTGCTCCCCCCTTCCATTCTTTCCACACGCCATTCCACCAAAGCCATATAGTTGGTGGTCACTCTTTACGCGCTTATACCTACCGCACACACTTCTACATTCTACATTTTGTGTGTGCATATCTTCGTTCTTTTTTTTTCTCCTTTCTTTCATTCTTTCTTCGACAATACGAAGAAGAAAATTGCATCTACTGCATATTACATATACTGAGATTAATATATAATAAAATTGATTAAAATTATGAGTGCAGTTTTTTTTTTTTCTCATTGAAAATTGATACAAGCTGATTAAATTATAGTTATAAAATTATATTGAAAATTAAAAAAAAACAGAAATTCAATATGATATTCGAAAGAAGAAGAAATTTTATGTATTTGACTTTATTTCATATTTTCAATGAATCATAAATATTTCAATTTCAATAAGGGGGCGTCCATAAATTACGTGAGGCGATTTTTGCGATTTTTCGACCCCCCTCCCCCCTTGGTGAGATTTCGTGAGATTTGGCTCGACCCCCTCCCCCCCCTAATCTCACGTGAGATTTTTCAAAATGCGTATTTTGCTTGATTGCGTTGGATTTCTAATAAAAAAACATAATTTATGAATAAAAAAAAATTACGTGATATTGGCCGAGACCCCCCCTCTCCCCCACGTGAGATTTGGTGAGATTCGGCTCGACCCCCTCCCCCCCCTAAACGCCTCACGTAATTTGTGGACGCCCCCTAATATATCGCGTGTCTAATGACATAAGGTCGTAAGCGCCAATATACGACTTTTTGCTTTTCGTAACGGCAAAAGGTCGTATATATATTTTTTTTAACCGTATTTAGACTGAAGACCCGAAGATTCGTTCATAAACGTTGAAATTTAATACTAGGTCAATTAAAAGCATGTCATATGTACTGGTGGATACGCCCTTTCAGTCCTAACTCCGCAAAAAATAAATAAAAATTGTTTCCATCAATTGTAGAAGGTCGTATCCGCCAAAAAGAAATTAAAAAATTGGCGCTTACGACCTTCTGCTTTTACCTTTTTTTTTATTGTCCTCAAAAATTGTAACGAAAAAATGACGTATCCGCCCAACATACGACCCTTTGCATTTACATTTTTCGATCTCGTAATTTCAATTGATCTAATACGTTTTGATCATTTTTAGAGCGAATGGCGAAAAAAAAAAAAAAATTATACGACCTTTTGCCACCAAAATCGTGTTTTTGGCGCTTACGACCTTATGTTATTAGACACGCGATATATGTATATATGTATTAGTTATCGATCCGATCATCGATTGGCGGCCTTCTTTTTTTTCTTTCGTTAGTTCGTTAAATTTTATATTCGAAGGTGAACACACAAGCAAAGCAAGCAAAGTCGATTTATATATATAATTATATGTACGTATATGTATATACATATCAAGTGAAAGTGGGACCCTCTCCACACACACATAGAGTGGCAATGAACGTGACATGCTGACCAAATTCATTTAACAAATTATTATCTGTGTATCAATGATAAAGTCCTTAAAAGATTATTGAGTAGAACAAAAAATAAATAAAATAAAAACAACAACAAAATGAAAACATATGGGCAATTTCACCAATTATCAACCAATGTTTGGGCCCGAAAAAATCGATTTGCCTCAATTTTTTCCCTCGCATTCTGTGAACCAAGATTGGTAGATTCACCAAGTTTCAGCCAAATAGGACTTACCGTTCACGAGGAATACGATATTCAATTTTTAGGACAACATTTTTTAACGCATTTTTGACGTACTTCCAACGTCACAATAAAAATTCGAAAAAATACGTTTTCTATATGAAAAACTCTCACCTTTTCGAATTCATTTTTTATTTTTCACTCACTCTGCTAAAACCAACTCAAAAACACATTTTTTGACGGAGAACACCGATTTCTCCTTGTGCTCAATGTTTTATTATTCGTTTGAATTTTTATTCCGACAGCTGAGATTTTTTCAGTAAGAAACCCAAATTTTCAGAGTGGGACGACTACGTGGTCGCATGTGAGATACGATTAACCTCTTGGCAGTGATGCGAAAATGGGATTTTCGTGCCACTTTTGTGTTTGAAAAAAAATGTTCATTATTCCGCCATATTCGATCAGCCATTCTGAATTTTGGAAAGCTGATTTCAGATTCGGATTCAGTGACTTCCGAAACCGTAATACTGAGATCATAATAAATATATGAACATTTTTTTCAAACACATCAAGGCACGAAAATCCCATTTTCGCATCACTGGCAAGGGATTAGTCGTATCTCACATGCGACCACGTAGCCGTCCCACTCTGAAAATTTGGGTTTCTTACTGAAAAAATCTCAGCTTTCGGAATAAAAATTCAAACGAATAATAAACCATTGAGCACAAGGAGAAATCGCCGTTTTTCGTCAAAAAACGTGTTTTTGAGTTGGTTTTAGCAGAGTTAGTGAAAAATAAAAAATGAATTCGAAAAGCTGAGAGTTTTTCACATAGAAAACGTATTTTTTCGAATTTTTATTGTGACGTTGGAAGTAGGCGTCGAAAATGCGTTAAAAAATTTTGTCCTAAAAATTGAATATCGTATTCCTCGTGAACGGTAAGTCCTATTTGGCTAAAACTTGGTGAAGCTACCAATCTTGGTTCACAGAATACGAGGAAAAAAATTGAGGCAAATCGATTTTTTCGGGCCCAAATATTGGTTGATAATCGGTGAAATTGCCCATATATTTAAATAATAACCAACAATATTTCGAGTTAATTATTATTATTATTATTATCATTATTATTTGTATTAATTCGGTATGAAAAAACTTCCGCTAATTATTAATATTAATAAATTAATATCAATCTAATGTTCAATTGATTATTATACAGAAATTTATTACGTAATAATTGGTGAAGGTGTTGGAAAATTTATTATTACTATTCCTTGTGTATTTCAATCTCAATGTTGATGAAAAAAAAAAAACGTTGTTGATATTATTATTATTATTATTATTATTATCATCATTATTATTGTTGTTTAAATATATTTAGAACCTGTTTTTTTTTCACTTTTATCCAAATGGACATCAATTTAGCAGGAATGACGTCACAATGTAGTAATTTTCAATCCATCGTATTTCCTTCAATTCAATTGCTTCAATTTAAGACGACAATAATAATAATAATAATAATAATAATAAATAAGTAATTATAAATAATAATTTGCCAATCATTAATGTAATGCTAATTCAATTCGCAAAGCTATAAATAAATAAAGAGCAAAATCTCATAATGACACATTATAATAAGGTATGAAAAAAAAAAGAAAAAAAAAGAGATGCGGTCAAGTTATAAGATTATAGCAATTCTTTTTCGTGTAATCCTATGATTGAACGGAACAAACATTAATCTTAAGAAAGTTAGTTTTTATACCTCTTCTCTATTTTTTTTTCTTCTTTTCTTTCTTCGTATGATGTTCATATAATATATAATAAAAAAACTCTCTCTCTCTCTCTCTCTCTCTCTCTCTCTCTCTCTCTCTCTCTCTCTCTCAATTACAATCAGTGAAATTACACTTTATATAATCTTGTTTATTAAGTGAAAGAAAAAAAGAAACGAGAGAGAGATGAATAAATTATCACATTATTATTATCTGTATCATATACACATTATAATCATAGGAGATACGAAACGGTAACAAGCTTCTTATCGTTAGTATTCATTTTATTTATTATAAAAAATCAAAAAATCAAAAAAAAAAAAAAAAAAATAGTGCATCAAAATTTATAACAAAATAAAAATAAAAAATAGTTTCTATAATAAGCGACGTGAAAATTTTATTTTGTTGCTTTTTCTCTAAAAAATATTTAAACGTAGAGAAAATTATTTATTCATTTATTATAACGACTCAAGATCCTATATAAAATAAAAATTTGTTCAATTATTATTGATTCTTATTGCTTATTAATTCCTCAGTCACGAATTTAGAGATTAATTGAATTATACTTCTTTTTATAATAAACAAATTTATTTTCTATTTTATTTATTTCTTCTATATAGAAAGAAATCTTTTTTATTCTAGCCAATATAATTTTCCTGAAACCCCTCGTATAAATTAATTAATTTTTCATAATATTTCACAAAAAATAATAATAATAATAATAATAATAATAATAATCAAACTTCAGTATCATTCTTTAATTTCAATTTAATTCATCACTCTTGCCTGACTTCAGCTTCATTAAGTATTGTATGAGGATGTTAGCGAACGAACCAACAAACGAGCAAACAAGCAAGCAAACAAACAATCATTAGATGAGATTAACGTTACGAAATACGAGGATAAAAATCTTTCCCCTGCTTCTGCCTGCATGATGACAACCACCCCGCATATTATACGCTGTTTCCTTAACGATTTGGTAGGTAAGGAAACAAACACCCCCTGAACTTGCTAAAATTGATCATATATATGCTTGTTTAACATGGTGGCCACTTTTTGTCGGGAAAAAAAATTCCCTGACTGGTTGATCAATTTTCCCTGACCGGAATTCTAATATTGTCTGAATTAGTGTTACAAGATAATTACGCCCCACCCCTTGATTTCATTTCGATGCAAATTTATTAGGAAATCCAACAATTTTGGGAAAAATTATATGAAGTTTTTCTAATTTCCTTGCCGAATCATTTATTACACGTTAGGAGAATTTCTTTTACTTTTTCCCTGACCAAGTTTGAAATTCCCTGCCATTTCCCTGATTCCCTGACCAATTTTTGTTTTCCCTGACATTTTCTGGTTTTTCCTGACCGTGGCCACCATGTGTTATCTTCTATACGGTAAAAAAAAAAACATTTTATTATTATCATAACATCTACGAGACGAATCTACGCGTGCGTTAAATCTCTTCCCCGGTAGCCATGATGACGATTGGCTTGGAGAACCGGACAATGACGTAACGAATGATCTATATGTAGTATAATACACGTATTCCATACGTCATCACGTCACACACGACAATAGAGTGAATATGATAATATATGTATGTATGTAAATATAGAAGAAGAAGGAAACGAACAATTTCCCATTATTTTTTGTTTTTGTTTTTGTTTTCAGGTAGGTATTTTGAATTTGGAAGATTCCTGATCGTTGGTTAGACAAAAAAAAAGAAAAACCTTCGAGTAACAATTTTCATGAGATTTTGAATGTTTTTTTTTAGTGTTTTTCGCCGTGCAAATTGATTCTGCCATTTTTCATTTCGCAAATCTGACTTCAGACCCGTGATTAGAGACCCAAAAAAAAAAAAACGTCGAGTACCAATTTTTATCAAAATAGATGATTTTTTTTTCAACATATCAAATGTACCAAATAAAAATTTTGCAAAACTGACTTGAGATTCGTGATCAGCGACCCGAAAAACGATGTGGTACCAAGTTTCACTCAAATTCGTTTATCCGTTATGAAAATATGGTCATTTTTATTCTTTTTTTTTTTGAAATTTTGTTATTCATATAATTCGAATTTGGTCAATTCGTGGCTAAATAATAAGCATCTAGGTATGAATCATTATTTCTATAACAATTTTTTTCTCGGAAATACAGTACCGAAATTTTTTTCTTATTCTTTTCCTCAAAGTATCTAAGCTTTCATCTATCACTAATAAATATTATGAAAAACTATAAAAAAAAAAAATTTCTTTGAATTATGATTTTCATTCTTTTTTCAAGTGTTGCAAAAAGCGTATATATATATATATATAGGTATTATATATATTTTGATCTTTCATACTTCTGCGATTTTTTTTTAATTTTTATTTTTTTGTTCTTCAACATCTTGGACATATTATTATATTATTAAAAAATCAACGTATGTTCCAGAATTTTCAATATGTACATATCTACCATAACTCATGTATTTTGTTGAAATGATTGACCAAAACCCGTTTGATTTTCGTCGACTAGATATTAAAGTCGTTTGAAAATTAATCTAGGTAAAATTTGTTACTCAAGGTAAAGTGTGAAAACGAAGATTGATTGTGAGTGTATTTTTGTTATTCTTCATTTACTGCTACACACACACACACACTTCAGGTACTCGAAATCACCTCATTTCGACATTCAATTTTGTCAATTTTATTATTATTATTATTATTATTATCATTATTATTGTAAATTTTTCATATTCTAAAAACAGCCTACTATGTACATGTAAATTAAATAGATTGTTGCATCTTCCTAATAGTCAAAATAATAATAAAAAAAAAGAAATTATAATCCCCATTTCACTGTCTTTGCGCTTTTTTTTCGTGCAGAAAAAAGAAAAAAAAAATTGAAATTTCATTCTCCTTGTGATAATCATCGTTGTTGTAGGATTTAAAAGAAGTGAGAGAGAAAAAAAACAAAAAAAAAACAAAAAAAAAACAAGAAAAAATTAATGAGAAGTTGAAACGACGAATAACCATTCGTCGTCATTGCGTTGTCGTTCGTTCGTTCGTCCGTTCGTTCATAGTTGCAGCAGCATCATCAGCATCAGCACCAGTTATATATATACATATAATAGAATTGTATTGAGGCATTTATAAAAGCAATGCTTGCTTGCTGTACGTTGCTCGCAAAGTAAGCAATAATAATACAATCTTTTGCCGAGCAGCGTGTTGAGCGGAGTGAAGGAAGGGCGGGGGGCAAGCGAAACGAGAAAACATATTTATCATCAAGAATCTGTTGCAGAGTGCTACGACCTCAACGACTCGTTTCAAGGCTTGACCTTCGGAAGGCATAATAAAAAGAACGAACGATTCATCGGTTGTACTGAATAATCGGATATCGATATCTATATTATATTATATATTATATTATATATATATATATACGTTTCTTTTTCCTTTTTCTTTTTTACCCCCAATTTTCTTCTTTTTCTTTTTTCAAAACTATAATATACCGCAACGATGACGAATACGATGATGACGGGTCTACCATCGCGCAACTGTTGTAACCTGGTGTGTGAAATTCACTACCCCCCCCTCATTCTTGTTTCTTCTTTTGTTTCTAAACTATAATAATAATAATAATAATAATAATAATAATAATAATAAAGATTACTATAAGAATCTTATCCGTATATGCAGATATAAAATATATTGGTTGACGACATCGTCAATATCATCGTCGATTGAAATAATACTATATCGATATTTCGAAGAAAAATTATATTCGAGGATATAAAATTTGTACTTGAGTCAAACCAATTATTTCGTTCATTTTTGCAATCAATAATAATATCTTTTTTTAAAACGATTGTTTATTGTAACAATGATGTAATATAATATATATATTTTCAGATAGAGAGGGGGACCAAAAAATGATCGAAACCATTTCTCTCTCTCTCTTACTTTTTCTTCAAGATATGGATCACGGAGACGAAGCAGCAAGCAGCATTCTCTATGTCTCGAGTGTTTACTTTGTTACGAAAGTTATAGCGATTATTCCACTCTCTTTTTACTCCATATAAAGAGTAATAATATGTGCACTTTTTATATCGTATATATATACGTATAGATGTATGTAAGTGTGTGAAAAAGAAAGAAAGAAAGAGAGAGAGAGAGAGAGAGAAAAAGATACTGATATCATATGCGTCACTCTTCGAGATTGGAGATTTAAAGCTCACGTTTGACGAGATTTGTTCTCCGATTGTGAGATTTGTCGATTCATTTCTGCACACAGGCTTCACAGCGGTCACTACATCTTATTTTAGGGGAAATAGGAGGAAAATTTCATGCCAAAAAGGGGCCGTGCATAAATTACGTCACCATGAATTCTGCCTTTTTTGACCCCCCATGTCACACCAAGTCACAAAGCTTGGACCCCCCCCCCCTCCCCAAGGTAACGTCACAAAACTTTCACATACCGGCCCCCTCGGGCGGGCTTTTCAAATTTGAAATTGAAATTTCGAAATGTGACGTCACATTTGCATGTACCCCCTCTTCCCATGTCACAAAACGTCACATTTTCGGTGACTCCCCCCCCCCCATTGAGTGGTGACGTCATTTATGCACGGCCCCAAATAGGGGTTCTCGCATTTCAATATGCATATATGACAAAATAGAATATTAACATTGGATGCATATACAAGCTTGATAAAGATCTTATTGAAAAGTATAAAGATCAGTCAACTTAACTGAGTACCAACTAATAAAACATATTAAAATCAAAAAAATAAAATGTAACAAAAATGTCCTTAATTTAAATAATAACAACTGTTTCTCTCAGGTTTTGGTCACCGATTGCACAGACTTGCCGCGCGCGCCAAGTCGGTAAGCTATATGTTGTAGACTCTGTCTAATGCATGGAAATTCTGAAATGCAAAACATGCAAAACTTGAAATAACGTAACTATTAGCCAGAAATATGTGGTGGTTATAGGGGAAAATGGTCTGCTTTAGTGTACATTGAGGGGAAACCCTAAATTTTAGGGTGCTTTTAAGGGAGACAAAAAAAAATAGGGTACTTTTAGGGGAATACGGGACTCACTGTGTAGCCTTTAACTTCATTATTTTAACCTCAAAATCAGTAGTTAATCCAGATGGAATGTCGAAATATCGAAGATCCCAACGCTCCTGCAGTCCTACTACCATCATCATGATTTTACAGAACGCACGCGAAGCGACAAATCATCATAGAGGAAAAGTGAGACCCGCGCGGCTAATAGGGATCAGACACCGGGTCCATTCGGTCTGTCCGTATATTTAATCGTTGTCGCAGTTTCTGACCCCTCGATTTCGGAGTCACGTTACCCCAACGGCGTTATTCCTGCGAATACGCGTGTCCCCGTCGAGACGGAGACTCGTTAGTCGTTGGACTCGTCGAACGCGAAAACTCGTTTCATTTGCGGCGATTGAAAGTCATCGAGTCCCTAACGATTATCGGATCGATTTCCCCGCTCCTTAACACCGAACCAGCCGTAGCGATCCGTGTGTCGGAAAGCGCGACGTCGGAGGGATCAGAAACTGCGTCTCTGACCGAGTCCCTCGTTAAACTTCGATTTCGGATGATTGATCGAATCGTAGATCGAAAACACGATCGATCCTCCCCCCGAAGCGTCGATTCGTGCAATAAAGTGCTCTTCGACGACGATTTCGTATAATTTTCCCCGATCGAGAAGAGAGTGATAACCTCGCCTGACGATGAGATCGTTGTCGCGTCTGAAAACAGGGCCGACTTACATCACTGTCCCGACTTTTCAAGTTATAAACGGATAAGTCACTGCAAGTTCTCAAAAATCACCAGACAATGTTTAAAAAAAGAAAAAAAAAAAAAACAAGTCACCAAAAGTTGTAGATGATCGCTAAAACTGGTACAGAATCACTAGAACATGTGGGTAATCACCAAAAGTTATTACTGCTCTCTAGAAAGTGTATAAAAATCACTAAAAATTTTCGAGTCACTAGAAAATGTGCCAAGTCACCAGAAGATGTTAGAAATCACCGGAAGTTGTGATTTATCCCTAGAAAATGCAGAAAAATCGCCAAAAGTCGTAGAGAATCACTAGATAATGTGAAAAGTCGCCAGAAAATGTGACAAATCACCGGAAGTTATGATTTATCCCTAGAAAATGCTGAAAAATCACCAAAAGTAGTAGAGAATCACTAGACATTGTTAAAAGAAAACAAGTCACCAAAAGTTGTAGATAATCCCTAAAAACTGTTACAGAATCACTAGAACATGTGTGTAATCAATAAAAGTTATGATTGGATCTCTAGAAAATGTACAAATATCACCAAATATTGTAATAAAATCACTAGAAACTGTATTTAAAAAAAAAAAAAATACACTATTAAAAATATAACTCATCGTCCCTGATTTAGAAGATAATAACCTCATCCGAAATCCTTATAATACAAGAATAACCGAGGCCCGTAAAAAGAAGAAGAAGACAAGAAAAAAAAGAGAAGGAATTGATAAACTTGACTGAATCTTTTTGTTTTATCCTTCAATTTGTGTTGTGCACTGCACATGCATTCTCCATACGAGAAAGACGCTTCGCGTAATCACGTTATATTGATATACACACACCTACTGCGTCACTCGGTCGATCCACACCACTTCTCTCTCTCTCTCTCTCTCTCTTTCTCTATCGCGTTCTCGTTCGTTCGCACACCACACAGTGGTGATAATATAAAGAAAGTGCAACGGACGCAAACGCCTTGAATCACCGCGCCTGCGTACGGACACCGTCCACGGTTATCGGTACAGTCGTCGTCGGCCATTAAGAATTGAGTTACCGTACCTACACGATACATACAAACGTTGATATATATACTATACGAACCATCATCATCATCATCATCGCGACGCGTCGACGTATAAAACAATCATGTTATATAAAATTTTTCTTCATTACACCAACACCTCAATATAATAATAATAATAATAATGATAAATAAAATAATTATCGTATACCAAGAACTTCTCGTTTTTGTGTATATATATATATATATATATTTTGCTCTTCCATATCATCTTCTTCTCACTATTATTATTATTATTATTATTATTATTACTATTAATAGAAATAAAGAATATTTAATTACAACAGTCACAGATATTTCAATTGATTTGATTAATTTTTTTTACTTTTTTTACAAACATTCTCTGCTTGCAACTAGAGAGAGAGAGAGTGAGAGAGAACTTGAGAAATGTGTAATCAAAATATTTGTGGATTTTTTTTTTCCTTTTCTGTAAACATTTTCTGCTGTATAGTAGTAGTAGTAATTGTTGATGGTGAAAATAAATTCTTTCGATATACGAATGTTGCAGCAACGTAGCAATATTTATTATTATCATTATTATTATTATTATTGGAATTTTACGAATTGAAGATTTGAAAATTTGTCATTAAAAAACTAAAAAAAGACTTGATAATAGAAAAATTGATATTTAGAGATTGTATTACAATTTTTTCTTTCTCATTTTATTCATACGAATAATGGAGAATATACAAAAATAAAAATAAAAAAAAAAAATCTTTACATTCTAAATATTTCGTTAATTTTTTACTTCCCGTTTCTCTGTTTTCAGAGAAAAAAGGAAGTTATTGTGATCACCCCGAAAATGAAAAGTCGAGTTTTTACTAAATCTCCACATTTCGAGGTCCAAAGAATCACCTCCGACTATTTTCAGTTTGACGTCTGTGTGTGTGTATGTGTGTGTGTATGTGTGTGTGTATGTGTGTGTGTGTGTATGTGTGTGTGTGTGTATGTGACCACATTTTTGTCCGCGCGATATCTCGAGAACGAGTTCGCGGATTTTGATCAGATAGGGCTCAATCAACGGGGCTTTTCTCAACTTAGAACTGATTAGATTTTGGCTTTGATCGGATTAGTACTTTTTGAAGTATTCAAATAACAAAATTCTAAAAAACGCAACAAAAATGACGATATCTTGAGAACGAATCAACGGATTTCAGTGAAATTTGGTACCATATGGTTTTTTTGATCGCTGATCACGAATCTGAAGTCAGTTTTGCAAAATTTTCATTTGGCGTATTCGATGTGCTGCAAAAAAACTAAAAACATTTGGATTTGGATGAAACTTGGTACTCGTAGGTTTTTTGGGTCACTGATCACGAATCTGAAGTCAGATTAGCGAAATTCAAAATGGCGAGTCCGATTTGCTGGGAAAAAACCTCCATAAAGCTGGCGATGCCATTATAGCAGAACCAATCGAAACAAGTGTGGTAATTAGTCGCTAATTAAATGCTTTTTAATTGCGGAAAAGAAAATTTTTTTGCTCCAGCCATTTTCGAAAAACACATGGCATACCCAGCTTATCATTAAGCTAACTCAGCCACGTCGTGAAAATGCTCTAAATGAAGTTGTATGGAAAAACTTGTCCCATCATATTTTTCCGCTAATTAATCGCTGTCGATTGACACTAGTAACCGATCTCCAAAACCACCCCAACCCCTAATATTACATCTCCCAGAGCAAAGATGAAACAAAATTTTGTCCATTAGACAATTCGTGATTCTTTCGGCGTAAGGATTAATTGCTCATTAATCGCTGCCACTAGGCATCGGTCCCGATTTTCCAAAACCACCCTTCACCCAAACTAGCTACCCCTTGCGCGTCAAAGTCGAAATGTTTAAGCTGGGTATGGAAATTAATTATTTTCTCTACGCCAGAATTAATTGCTAATTAATCGCTGCCACTAGGCAGCGGTCCCGATTTTCCAAAACCACCCTCCACCCAAACTCGCTACCCCTTGCGCGTCAAGGTCAAAATGTTGAAAGCAGGTATTGAAATTAATTATTTTCTCTACGCCAGAATTAATTGCTAATTAATCGCTGCCACTAGGCAGCGGTCCCGATTTTCCAAAACCACCCTCCACCCAAACTCGCTACCCCTTGCGCGTCAAAGTCGAAATGTTTAAGCTGGGTATGGAAATTAATTATTTTCTCGACTCCAGAATTAATTGCTCATTAATCGCTGCCACTAGGCGTCGGTCCCGATTTTCCAAAACCACCCTCCACCCAAACTAGCTACCCCCTGCGCGTCAAGGTCAAAATGTTGAAAGTAGGTATTGAAATTAATTATTTTCTCGACTCCAGAATTAATTGCTCATTAATCGCTGCCACTAGCCATCGGTCTCGATTTTCCAAAACCACCCTCCACCCAAACTAGCTACCCCTTGCGCGTCAAAGTCGAAATGTTTAAGCTGGGTATAGAAATTAATTATTTTCTCTACGCCAGAATTAATTCCTAATTAATCGCTGCCACTAGGCATCGGTCCCGATTTTCCAAAACCACCCCCGATCCAAACTAGCCACCACCTGCGCGTGACTTGTACGGTAATGGCATAATTTTATATTGATGAAGTATTCAGCTGCTGATGAGAATTTGCAGATAATATTATGGATTATGTTTCAATTATCAGTTGACAAGCAATAAAAATTTACAGATTGAATGAGTAAAAATACCCAGTTTTCACAGCGACGTTAAAATTAAAATGGCACGGAACGTTGCAACATTGTCGTGTGGGGAGCGTAGTGCTGCAACATTATCGTACGTACCGGGTGAATAAAGTACCGGCCTGCTCGTGGAACTAATGCGGTGTACAACGTGAGCAACTATAGGCTGCGTTTCATTTTCAGCAAATATGGATCATGTATACATTTTTTTTTCCTAAAAACTTGCAGGAAAATGAAAACGCCGACGACGTAGTATCTTATCAGAATACCTGGCTTGGATGCACATGTTGATTTTTGTCGTACGAAAAAAAATATATTCTGAGCCCAAAATGAGATGTGTTAAAAATTGTTTGTTTGAGTGGGTGATCGATGGTTTTTGGGATATACACTGTGACTCAAATAATTTTTTACATATTTTATTTGTGACACAGTGAATATTTGATCGAATCATCATTCTTTGTAACCGATCAGTTGAATTCAATTACTGTTTTTCCATTTTTTCAGTCCAAAAATAGTACTGATCATCTAGACTACACAACTATGGATGGATAAAAGTCGTGATTTTAGTGTATTCCTAATCAAAAAAAAAGTGTTGAAAAAAAGTTTGGCCCACATTCTCGTGAGCGGGCGACTGTTCGACGTGTCAGATAATTTTTGTGAATTTTTTATTTATTTCCATACCCACCTTGTGACATTTCGACTTTGACGCGCAAAGGGTAGCTAGTTTGGGTGCAGGGTGGTTTTGGAAAATCGGGACCGATGCCTAGTGGCACCGATTAATTAGCAATTAATTCTGGCGTAGAGAAAATAATTAATTTCCATACCCAGCTTAAACATTTCGACTTTGACGCGCAAGGGGTAGCTAGTTTGGGTGGAGGGTGGTTTTGGAAAATCGGGACCGACGCCTAGTGGCAGCGATTAATGAGCAATTAATTCTGGAGTCGAGAAAATAATTAATTTCCATACCCAGCTTAAACATTTCGACTTTGACGCGCAAGGGGTAGCTAGTTTGGGTGGAGGGTGGTTTTGGAAAATCGGGACCGATGCCTAGTGGCAGCGATTAATTAGCAATTAATTCTGGCGTAGAGAAAATAATTAATTTCAATACCTGCTTTCAACATTTTGACCTTGACGCGCAGGGGGTAGCTGGTTTGGGTGGAGGGTGGTTTTGGAAAATCGGGACCGATGCCTAGTGGCAGCGATTAATTAGCAATTAATTCTGGCGTAGAGAAAATAATTAATTTCCATACCCAGCTTAAACATTTCGACTTTGACGCGCAAGGGGTAGCTAGTTTGGGTGAAGGGTGGTTTTGGAAAATCGGGACCGATGCCTAGTGGCAGCGATTAATGAGCAATTAATCCTTACGCCGAAAGAATCACGAATTGTCTAATGGACAAAATTTTGTTTCATCTTTTCTCTGGGAGATGTAATATTAGGGGTTGGGGTGGTTTTGGAGATCGGTTACTAGTGTCAATCGACAGCGATTAATTAGCGGAAAAATATGATGGGACAAGTTTTTCCATACAACTTCATTTAGAGCATTTTCACGACGTGGCTGAGTTAGCTTAATGATAAGCTGGGTATGCCATGTGTTTTTCGAAAATGGCTGGAGCAAAAAAATTTTCTTTTCCGCAATTAAAAAGCATTTAATTAGCGACTAATTACCACACTTGTTTCGATTGGTTCTGCTATAATGGCATCGCCAGCTTTATGGAGGTTGGGAAAAATACTAAAAACATTCGAAATCTTACGGAAATTTGTACTCGAAGGTTTTTTGAACCGCTGATCAAGAATCTGAGGTCAGATTTACAAATTTCAAAATAGCTGAGAATAAAATAAATAACGGGAAGTTCGAAGGCTGGCTCATAGTCAGCCCAAACCCGCTTGTTTTATTAATTATTTGTCATATTGATAATGTTCATTGTTATTTATACATATATAGAAAATAAAGTGACAAGTATTATTGATATTACTACGCTTGAATTTTTTACTTCTTCTTTTTAAGAATATATTTTTATATACTGTTCATATTGAACTAAATGTTGAAGAGATTTCCTTTTTTTTTTCATTCTTTGAAACATCAAAAATTTTTCTCGATTTTTTTCCGTTTTTATTATTTTCTCAAATTACGATTTTATTCATGTTTTTCAATCATGTAAAATTTTCTTTCTTTCTTTCTTTCAAAATTTCAAACACGTTTAAAATTATTACTCGTAAAATTTGTATAGTTTTTCAAGTAATTATAATAATAACAAAAAAATAAAAAATCTTAAAATTATTAATAAGAAACTCCGATATTTATAGCTAATCAAAGATTTCTTTCTTTACTTGATGAACAATATTTCTTCGATAATATAATAACGAGATATAATAGCTGATAAATATTATCTTCTAAAACCAATCGTAATTAATTAATTAATATTCGTTGAAATAATCAAGCAGAGACAATAATAATAATAATAATAATAATAATAATAATAATAATCTTTTACATGATTAGAGAAATCTAGATTAGAGACAAAAAAAAAAAAAGAATCACGGTACAGTTTATTACAGTTTTTGTCCTTTTTGTTCTCCAATCATAGTTATCAAATCTGTGTGATTAGTAAATTCAATTATTATCATTATTATTATTATCATTACTTGTCTTCTTCTTCTTCGTAGTTTGTGTAAAAAAGTAATCAATTGAAAGAAAGAAAAAATCCTTTATATTCGTTATATAATTAACATTAACTAATTAAATAAGTAAAAAAAAAATAAAAAAAATAAAATAGAAGAATATTTTCAACAAAGAAACCCTCTTCTTGTAGAAAGACAATAAATTTAATAAGAGTAAAAAAATTAAATTAACTAAAAAGCTGAAAAAAAAAATTCAAATTCAAAATTCTTATCGAATATTGATGTAAGTATCGTTTTTTTTTTCTTCATATATTCAAATATTATATTATATTTCTTTCCTTCTAATAAATTTTGCTTGGCTCGGCTCGGCTTGGCTTGGCTTGGCTTGGCTTTCGGCCATCTTGGATAAAATCAGCGAGGCGAATAGCTGGAAGGTTAAGTTAATTTCCGCTCTCAAGTCTCAACCAATGTTGAGCAGCACAACCTAACGACAAGCCACCACGCTACGCTACGCTACTCTTTAGTGTCTTTGATTTTCAAATACATCATATTACAACAATTGTTTAAAAAAAAAAAAAAAAAAACAGAGAGAGAGAGAAGAAAAGAATTGTAAAATTGACCAATTTTTTTATACTTATTCAAAATGATGCTCAAAAATTCAAACTTCAATTATTTTATTATTACTATTTTTATAAATAGAATATTTTTTACCCTATCTTTTCATACAAATGTGTATATATATATGTACATTTTTGTATCAATCAAAGAACAGTAATTATTCAAAAAAAAACCGTACGAAACTTGACTCAGAAGAAGTTGAAACTATTTATTTCAAGGATCGATGGATTTTTATTTTCTTTCTAGTAGCCACAATTATTGACGATAATATTCATTTTTCAATATCATATTATATTTGAAAATAATAATAATTCAATTAGAAATTAAAAAGCGAATTCTAATAATAATAATAATAATATACAAAGATTTAGAAAGAATATTTGAATGAGGGGAAAAAAAAAAAAAAGAGGTATTCTTAGTATCAAAACTATTCGCAACCATCGTAAATCCGTACATATACGTCAGCGTTGAAACGAGAATTTGGGGGGCGGGGAAACAGAAAGAAAGAGAGAGAGAGAGAGAGAGAGAGAGAAAGAAAGAAGATGGAAGAAACATTGGCAAGAGGAAAGGGGAAGGTGAAGGGGAGAGCCGTCGGACAAACCGACCGACCTGACCTGCCCCAAAATCAAGTCCGCCTCTGCCTCTGCCTATGCCTCGCTTTGCTTACTTTTGCCTAATACATATACTCTGCTTATCTCGGAAGACTTTTCCGATTTTTATTTTATTTATTTAGGTATTCTTTTGTTTATCATTATTACCTATACATGAAACGAAAAAATCTTCGTCAAGCATATAGTATATATATTTTTTTTCTCGTATAATAAAAAACATTCTATTCATTCGATAATTATTAATTATTGAAAAAAAAAAAAAGTAATTTTTGTAAAATTAACAATTATTACATAATATTGTTGTTGTCGTTTTTTTTTTGTTTTTTTTTTTTCTAAAAACCTTCTCATTCGGGGTTACATAAGAAAGTGTGTGGATAATTTATCCCTTTTTTTTCTTCTTCTTTATTCCACTAGACTTATTGAAACTGATAAATTCTAGAATTTTTCCCCACTTTTATTGATTAACCAAATCTGAAATCATCATTGCGTTTATCGAAATAGAATATTCGTATTTCTTTTTTTCTTCATCATTATCTGATATTTCGTTATAATTTGTTTCTTTATTTTATTCGTCATTTTTCATTTTCTAATCAACCTCCTCCCATCAACTTCAATTATTATTATTATTATTATTATTATTCTTTTTTCTTTTTTTTTCTTCAATTTTTATTCACGAGAAAACGGAAAAAAAAATGCAATAATAAAAATAATAATAATAATAAAAACAGCAGAAGAAAAAGAAAAACTGTAAGAAAAACAACAAGAAACTCTCTGCATCTTACAATTAAGGTGATGCGATGATCGTGAGGAGAAGAAGAATAAGAAGAAGACACCTAACGGTGCACTCGGTGCACAGAGGGTCAAAAATCCATCATCATCATCAGGAGGATAAACAGCAGGTTGCTAACAATAAATCCTTTACATATAGTCCAGTTAGGCGATCGTTAGTCGATCAGAGAATAATTAACCGCGCGCGCAATGCGTAATTTTCACTCCTTAAAAGAACAAAAGCGAGATAAAAAGAGATGGGCGACATCTGTACACACTCATGGGGGGTGGGGGGGGTAGAAATCGATACTATACAACGGTAGAGTCAGGCTCTCCCACCTACAGCCTCTAGCCACCCACATCTACTCCCCACGCGTTATCAAACAGAGATAGAAAGAGGTAGAGGTAGAGGTAGAGGGAGAGCGTCGCGCCATCAGCCTAGTGAGTGGTGGTGGTTTGGTCCGACGTACGTACTACGTACCTACTAGGCCGATTTTCCACCAGCATTGCCGCAATACCGCTGCTAGCGCACAACCAACCAGCGGTGGTATAGGGGAAGTAAGGGGAGAGAGAGAGAGAGACAGAGAGAGAGGGAACGAAGAAGCGAAACGAAACGAAATATCGATCAGTCTGCGAAGGGCAGGCAGGCAGGCAGGCAGAGGGTAGGCCAGGCGTCGTCACGCGTTATGGAACAGGGGTCAAGGTCGCCGCAAACCTTCGACGACGCCATCACGCCTGCGCGCATCCCTCGATCCTTCAATGCGCGCCCCCAACGTCAAAACAGACACGCTCGCGCTCTCTCTCTCTCTCTCGCTCTCTTTCCCTTTCTGCGTTATAAACTGTCTGTTCTCTCGAGTTCGGTCATCTACGCGTTGCATCATGAGACTGTTGATAACATTTTTTTTTTTTTTCTAATTATTGAAGATCAGTTTCATCAATTATTATTGATAACGAAAATTTGAAGATAATATGAACGAGAGAAAAAAGAAAAAAAAAAAGATTTGTTGTTAAAATAGTTTGAAAATTATTCGAAAAACAAGAATTTTTTCTATAATAAAATGTACAATTTTCTGATTGAAAAATGTATGAAATATAATAATAATTAAATGAATCCTACTTTTAAAAAAATTATATTTCTCATAAAAAAAAAAAAATAAAATAAAAAATTTCTCAGAAATTTACGAATATTAATTTTTATTTATATTTCAATTTTTCAATCGAATAAAATAAATTTGAAAAAAAAAAGATCCCGTTTTTTTTTTGGATCGAATGGCGTTATAAAATATGACGATCGTAATATTTGAAGAAAAAAAAACCGGTTTTTATTTATAATTAAAGATACGAAAAAAAAAAAACGAAAGAGAAAAATTAAAAAAAGGATGAATCGGATTAATAAATAAATAAATAAATAAAAACGAGTTGTGGCCACATGAAATTCATGCGGTGTCTGTGATACGTGCATACGTTGTAAACGTATCTGACTAGACCGATAGTAGAGAACTTCCGACGAACATACGGACTCTGGTGGCTCTAGACTGTCAGCTGTTTTCTGTTTACCGAACGTATCATCAATCGACTATATGTATATGTATATACATATATGTATACTATACATATAGCGTAGTGTATTGTAGTATATTATAGTCAGACACACACACGTTACATTCAAAACGAGAAAAAATTCTATGAATCGAATAGATAGACCAATATATAGTATATATATGTAGTAGAAAATTGCATATATTATTGTAGAGAGCATCTCGTTTTTTTTTTTTTTTTTTTCTATTTTAGTTACTTATTTTAACAATTTTTTATTTTTTAATAACACGATTTTCATTCATAATTCATTCATTCATTCATTCATTTTTGATGATGTCAATTTCCTGTCCGAAATTGGCATAACTTTTTTTTTCACACCCTAATTACAGTCTGATTTGAGACACTACTTCAAATAGACAAGAAGAAAAGAAAGAAGAAAAAAATAGTACCGAAACCGTGGCGGGAATTCTGTTTTTTTAAATTGAGGGATTTTTTTTATTATTTCTATTGAATTTTTTTTTTTTTTGCATGATTTTAACTCAACAAGTATTGAAGAAAAATGTTAGAATGAAATTTGAGAAAATTTCGGCTAAGTCGAAACAGAAATGTTGACAAATATATATATTAATTTTATGTATCACTTTCAAAAAGAAGAAGAACACAGTAAATATCAACGATAACTACTATAATTTCGATTTTTGTTTTTTTCTTTTTCTGTTTCTTTCAAATTTAGCCTCTTTGTAAAATCTGAATGTTATATTCCTCTCTTTTTCATGATCTTTTTCACATTAATTTATAAAACTAGTCTAAGATAATGAAGCAAAAAATAAAATAAAATAATTTGAGTTTCTAGTTGACATGAAAAACGCCTCCCACCTCGCATATACATATATATGTATAGTATATTATATTTATAATTTATAATTATAATATTATATCACTTCGTAGATATTCTATGAGTTTCCGGTAAACCGCAAGATCTTCTTTTCCTGTTTCTCTACGTCTCTCTGTCTCTCTCTGATATTTGAAATGATATACCTAAGGAAAAGGAAACTCTGTGGTTTTGAATGATAATAATAATAATAAATGACAATAAACAGCGCATCAGCTATGATTAATGAAGAAAAAAAAGGAAAAAAAGCAATAGAAGAAAACAGAGACAAAAAAGGGAAATATGATGAAATAAAAAAATCGTGACACTAAAAACGCGAGATAGAGAAGGAGAGAAATAAAGAAGTTGGTGGAACACTTCATTTTCCAATATTACATTCACTGAAGGGAATAAATGAAATTGCATTATACTATATTATATATCATATATTATACTATAAACTGCATACAAGATTTATCTCTCCAAGGACGTTCTCGATTGATAAGAACAAAAATAAAGCTGATTGTGTGTAAGTCAAGAATATTATTATTGATATGAAAATAATGAAATAAGTTTAATAAAGCTACCATGTTCTTAATTATTATTATTATTATTACTCTTCCCTCTTCTTCTTCTTCATTATTATTTTTTCAACTAGGTATTCCATTTCGATTGATTTGAATTCCATTTCAACTATTATTATTATTATTATTATTATTATTTCATAAACATCGATATTATATGTATGGCGACATAATAGCTTGTTTTTTTTTTTCATTATCAACCACGATCGTTAACCGTGACGAACTCGGCGTAAAAAAAAGGAGAAAAAATAATAGAAGAAACTTCATATACATATTATATGAAATATAACATAATAAATACTTATCCAATAAAACAATAGAAACTTGAGAGAATAAGATTAAAAAAAAGGACTGTTTAAAGATACCAACAAATTAATTAAACGTCTGATTCAAATAATGAATAATTATAGTTAATTAAATTGATTTCAACAAAGAAAAAAGATACTTAAATTGTAATGAAAAATTCACTTTTCGAACTTAGATACCTGCAGAATATAATTTCAGACCATTTACTAATTTCAATAGATTATAAATTCGGACTTTAGAGGACGTGTCCGCGAGTTTCCGTTCGGTCTTCCATAGGCCATAGCCTAAAAGGTGTTCAGTTTTTCCCTCTTTCCTCAGAAATGCCGCTGCCCCATTGAATTAACATTGAATTCTTGTCATTCGTCTGTCAGAAACAGATGCGAATAAAACCGAATGAACGTGAAACAAAATTATAATAAATATTATATACGGAATCGATTCGTTAGTGTTCTCAGTAACTGGGCCAGCAATTTTGCTCTTGTTCACAAAACTCGAGCGTCAAACGTGTATTTCAAAAATGATATTGTCAAAGAATAATTCCTACAGTGTGTTTCTCCAACTTTGAACCGTCCCATGTTCTACTAAATGAGTGCAAGTCTGCTGTTGCTGCTGCTGCTTCATCAGCAGCAACCGAATGGCGATGGCCGATGTTCAAATATACATCCATACATGCATATATATCTGTGTCGGTAGGTAGGTTGGTAGGTAGTATGACGTCAAACGGTAGTGGCCTAATCAATAGCCGAGAGTCTGAAGCGTACATATACATATATATAATATATATATATATACAAATACGAATACGAAATCGTGTTTCTGATCGATAGTTTTAACTATTGCTACCGTATTTCTACCAACAGAATAAAACAGAATAGAATAGAATAGAGTGGAATTAAATCTGTTAGCTAGGTCAAGCCACATGGTTTACGGCTTCAGAGAAAATTCATTAAATTCGCTACGTTACTGCTACAATGTAGTACAATACTGACAGATAATTATTCATTTATTTATTTATTTATTTCTTTTCTTCTTATTCAATGGAAAATTTACTATATAATATATATGTATATATGTATTTGAAGTCTGCACATATATCGCGTGTCTAATGGCAAAAGGTCGTAAGCGCCATTATTCGACCTTTTGCCGTTTCTAATGGCAAAAGGGCGAACAATTTTTTTGTTTTCCGGATTTTGACTGAGAACGTTCGATGCCGTTCGAATCAAATCAATTTCTTCATGCATTGTCACTACTTTCACCAATTTCCAAAGAAAACCAAAATCAAGGAACAGGAATTGCGGAATAAAAAAATTTTATTCGCCCTTATGCCATTAGCCAACCGACCGAAACGACAGAAAGTCGAACAAAAAATGTTTTTTTTTTTCTCAAATCACTCCGAAAACACTCGAAACGCGAAGATCTATTGAAATTTTCGACTCCTGAACATCCATCCAAAAAGTCGAATCTGAGAAGGAAAAAAATCTTTGATCGTGAAATTTATTTCTAATAGAGTGGCACTCACGACTTTTTGCATGAACGTTTCAGAACTTGGAAATTTCAACAGATCTTCGCGTTTCGAGTGTTTTCGGAGCGATTTGAGCAAAAAAATTTTTGTTTGACTTTCTGTCGTTTCGGTCGGCTGGCTAATGACATAAGGGCGAATAATATCTTTTTTTTTTGTTTATTTATTGTCAAAATAGTAAAAAGTTTTGTTTTTCTGTTGTTTTCGGTCCATTTTGTGCGAAAGTTCTGAAAATGCATAAATGAATTGAAATTCAGGTTTTTTTTAAGCTTTAGCTTTTTATTTTCGAATTTCAATGGATCTATGGGTGTTTCACGTTTCTGAAGCGAATGCAACGAAAAAAAAATTTTTTTTTGTTCGCCCTTTTGCTACCAAAATCGCATTTTTGGCGCTTACGACCTTTTGTCATTAGACAAGCGATATCATTTATCATGAAATTTATATTATTTATTCATTATGTCAATTTAATTCGATATCAAGTCGATTTATGATATATATATATATATTTTTAAATAATTTGATGATGTTATTATCATTATTATTATCAATTATTGTTAGTTCGTTTTGTAAAAAATAATGACTCAGTATATAGATGAAATTATATGGAAGTATTTCTTTCGATATACGTACGCGCGTTACATTATATGTATTAATTATTTATTATACATGTAATACGCATAAATAAATGTATTATTTAGTCATCATCATCATCAGCGTCATCACCCATATATATGTACATTATAGGTTTATAGTTGTATAATATTATAGAGTTTCGACCTTCCCAACAAACTTTCTAAACAAAACTTCTGTGTCTATGTATACACATACATACACATATATAGTATATATTATACCACCTTAGCCTCAACTCAGCTGAGCTGATCTTAGCTCAGGTGCCCCAAGAGACGAGACGAGACACTCGTCTTATATGATTGTGTCACACTAATTTCAACTGTATGCATGTATATATATATTATATACACATATATAAACACACACATAGATATCAATGTTATAAAACCGTTCTTGCTATCAACCTCACCAAGCGACACACATATTTCAGGGATCTTCTCACATACTACATATTATATATGATATATATATTTTTTTTTTCTTTTTTTTTTTTTAAATTACATCATCAATATTAATATATACATTTTCAAGTATAAGAGAACAAGAAGGAATTAGAAGCAAGACAAAATAATTGCGTTAATAATTTTAATAATCATATTGAATAATAATAATAATAATAATGAAATGATACCGGGTAAAATAAAAAAGAGAGGTTTTTTGTTGTTAACTGGTCATCAAACAACGAGATGTAACGCATATATATAATTTGAAAAAAAAAAGGAAAAGAAGAAGAAGAAGAAGAAGAACAGAAAACTCGTAAACTTTCGGGTGAAGCTTGAAAAGCTTTGCAGGCATCGAGAATCTTCTCTATCTCTATCTCTATTTATCTCTCTCTCTGAACAGAAACAACAAAAACAAAAAACAGAAAAAACGTGAACCTAAATTAAGAACAGAGTTTTGTCAAGGTTGAGGCATGTGTGCCCCCGGATGCACCAAGAAGTCACTGTCCCTAAAGCTTGTGCGCCAGCACCATGCAATGCAAAAAACAAAAACAACAGAAAAAAAACTCTAACCTCAATTTTGCTAATTATTATTATCAAATTTTATTTGAACACAGAAAAATATTTTTTACTTCAATTAAAAAATTTTTTTATCAAAAAAAAAAAAAAAAGATTGATTGTGGAATAAGTAAGAATAAGTAAGACAGGAAAAACCTGCTATGTGTTATTTATTCGATGATGTTATAGCGACACACTAGCCGCACGTCATACGTTTTTTTTTTTTTTCAAAGTAAATATTTGTTCTTCTTCATATTCCACACCCATTAAATTAGTAGTGTGCATATAATAAATAAACTATATAAATAACCAACTAATTAAAACTGACAATTTTTCTTAATAGTCAAGTAGATTGTCATGTTACATAGTAAATTTTATTTTATTAAATATTTGCATCAAAGTGTTCTTGAATGATGGAAAGAAAAAAAAAAAAAAACGACGAATGAGAGACAAAGAGAAGAATAAGAAGAAGAGAGAGAGAGAGAGAGAAAAAAAACCTGTGTACTCGCAGCTGTTACACTGCAGCCACAGGCACACACGCGACACAATCAAGATACATTTTACATTTTTTTTTTTTTTTCTATGTCAAGACACCACAGAAGAGACCGACCGACCGACGACGTTAGAAGAAGAGACGAAACCGAATCATCGAATATAATATTTGAAAAATGTATTATTCATATATTATAACCGTTTGATAAACTATAATTATAGAAAAGAAATTGATTAAATTCTTTTGATTAAATTCAGTAATAATATATTATTCTATATAAAATAAATCAATAAAATTAATCACATCAGAGAGAGAATCAAGTTAAAAAATTGATTTGAAAAAACAAAACCAAAAAAAAAAAAAATTTGAGTATATTCAAATTTAAGCAAATAATAATGTCAGTATCTCAAATTTTTCGATATTTTAAAAAACTGAGCAAGCTTAAAAAAAAAAAAACACAAAAAAATAGAGTTTCTTCTCTTATTAAACAATTGAAAAGTTTTATCAAATAATATATAGAATGCGATTCTAAATTAAAAATTCTCTCAAGTTATTTTACAAATTAAATTTTGTATGAATATTTCAAATACATTAAAGTAAGGATAAATGATGAATAATAATAATAATAATAATAATACTATATATTCCTCACTACTCGCAAGCTGTCAAAAAGTTGTCATTCAGATTTGAACAAGTGTTTTTTCAATTCTCTCTGCCACAAAAAAAAAAAAAAAAAACTGTGTATATGTAAAATAGTTCCTACTCAGATCGAGAACTCCTTTTTTTTCATCAAGAAAAATACCCAAAACCATCATCGAACTTCCCTTCATCATCGACTATTCGGTTGATCGAAGTAAGTTTCGAATAAATAAAGAGTTGTACAAATAGCTGGTAGTGAACTATTGAAAAAAAAAAAAAAAAAAAAAATAAAAAAAAAAAAAAAAAATTAATTTGAAATCGGAGAAAAAAAAAATGAAACAATAGATTGAATTAAATGAAATAATGTGATATGAAAAGTTAAAACAAAATTCGCAACGAATTATTTCACTAAAACAATAATAATAATAATAATAATAATGTGTCGGTGAATAATATATTGAATTATTTCTAAAATAAGAATGAAATAGTAAAAACAAAGTCGAATACTACTAGCAAGGTAGTATAGTTACTGTTGGCTGCTGTAGTTACGCAACAATGTGATTATTACTCGTTGTTGCATTATATGAGTCGAACAAAGTTGGAGTTGGAGTTGGACTTGGAGTTGGAGTTGTGGTCCACTTTCTCCGCGTTAGCATTGAAACACATTATCTACGTGTCACGCGGTCTAACCTGCCTCCCTCTCTGCCTGTCTGCCTGCCTGACTGCCTGACTGACTGACTGACTGACTGACTGACTTGGGCCAACATCAAACTGACGAAGTGTGGAGCCTCCCGCCTCTCTTAGGATTAGAAAAAAAAAAAAATCGAACGAAAATCTAGCATTCTGTTTTCTATTCATAGATAATAGTGTAATTTGTGCATTTGTTTTTTTTTTATTCAATTTGAGAAAAAAAATATATTGTATATGTAGTTTAATTTATAGTTATTGTTTAAGAATATTTAAGGATTGTTGACATTTTTTTTTTTTTTTTTTTTTAGTATAAATTACAATTTTTATTATTTAAGAAACAATAATAATTATTATTTCAACATTATTAACTGTTAATTTCTTTTAGTTTTATCTTTTTTGACTTGACTTTCGTCGACGATATTGAATACTAGATAAGATTAAAATCGGAAAAAAAATCATCCATGATCAATATGATAAGAGTATATCAATTTTCAATAATAATAATGTCAAAAAGTTATCAAAACATTGTTTAACAAATTTTCAGGTCACGTTTATTTTCTTCGTGTGAAATGAATTCGTTGTTTTTTTTTTGTTTTTTTTTTTTTTATACATGAATTTTTTTTTTTAATTTTCTCCCGTTTTAGAAAATTTGTAAAGGCTTGTATATATCTACGAAAACTTTGGAATTGTAATCTACATCGTTTTTCACGAAAACATATCCAAAAATCACCTTTTTTTTTTTTCATCAATTTTTTTCAAATTTGAAAATTTTCGAAAACAAGAATTAAAAAAAAAAAAAAGAGAAAATTTTTCAAAAATTCATGTGTATACAGAAAAATCAATAAATTCATTTTACACGAAGAAAATAAACGTTCCCTGAAAAAATTTGTTAAACAATGTTTTGATAAATTTTTCACATTATTATTATTATCATTAAAAAATTGATACTCTCATCATCTTGATTATGATTGATTTTTTTTTTTTCTCCAATTTTTATCTTATCTCAAACTAATCAATATTGTCGACACAAATGTCACTTTTGGTTGATGATAATCTACATCAGCTATACATCCTCAACTTACACTAAAAAATCTACTACACACGTACAGATGATCTCTAAATAATTTCAAGAGAGAGAGAGAGAGAGATTTGGCAATACAACAACATGCTTATTATGCTTGTACATAGGTACATAGCAACTGAAACAGAAATTAGTGAAACTTGGCAGCGAGGCAGCAGAGAGCAGAGCAACGAAGGAAGGTAAGACACGAGTACAGGTACAGGTACAGGTAGAGGTAGAGGAGGTAGTAGAGTATTAGACTATTACCAACATGGTCGTCGTCGTCGCGAGAAAAATCGAAAGGCCATCAAGCCTTTCATCAATTTGTTTTATTATATCACCTTGGGACAGACAGGAGATTCTGCTGCAGGTGTGACTACTCGTTAAAGTACATTAACTAATACTCACTAATAATATATACATATATATCAAATATCAAATGGGAGATAGGAAGAGATAAAAGATGATGGGATTGAAAGAACAAGAGAAGAACAAAAAAATCGGACATTTATTAATATTAATAATAATAATAATAAAAAAATAGTTATTCAGAGTAAATTGATTAATTGAACAATTATTTGTGTATAATTAAATTATATAGTTTTTCTAATTTAAAACTGAAAAAAAAAAAATATTATAAAAACCAACTTTTTTCATCTTTCCATTAAAAAAAAAAAAATCTAATTTTATTCGTGACGTCAGAGTGAATTTACAATTTTATTTACCTAACCGCGCCCCATATTTGAATATATATGGGGCATTCCACGTCAAACCGACCCCTCATGAGCGTGACCCTCTGGGATTTCGATGCCCAATGGATTTTTTGGTTCGTTTTGGTCAAAAATAATGCGTCGAATTTTTTTTTATTTTTCCGACATTTTTGAGGGTCGTATGGTGACTTCAAATATCATCATCAAGATGGACATTTTTAAAATCGCTGATTTTTTTTTTGTAAAACCAGGGACTCGAAAACACATCGCTTGGTCATAGTCCGATCGTGGGATGAAAATGCTAACATTTTTTTTTTTCAATTTTTTATCTTGCACAAAAATATCAAAAAAATTCTAATCATGGTTTTTTGTAGTAAAAAATAAAACAAAAAGAAACTTTGTCCTGGTGAAATTTGATTTTCTTGTTGGTTCAAGAGTAAAACGCCAAAAACGATCGTTGATCGCGTTTTTTTTTTTTCGAATCAATTAAAAAATTATATTATACTAAATTATTGGAATATTTAATAGATCAATTCTCCCTTTCATTCATTCATTCATTCATTCATTCATTTATTCATTCATTAAAAATATTTAAATTCCATTTTTCTTTTCACAAGAATTAAAATAAATCGAAACCTATTCAATAGTTTATCAATGGTTTTGTACTGCTATCAGAAAAAAGGGAAAAAAAAAAATTGCAGTAACGCGATTTTTAATAAAGATTCATTCGTTTTCTCTCTCATCTTTCTCAAACACAATTTCGATTGGGTTCAATTGTTTTTTTTTCCTCTCAGTTTTATAAATAATTAAAATAATTATCTATATATCTATACCAAATATTCAATCATTACCATCACGATTTTATTATTTTCTTTTTTTTCAATTATAATTATAATTTTTATTTTATTTTTTACTCACCCCGCATTTTCAGCAGCAACAATTGACATGTGCCTCCTCTCATCGAGGTTTGGCGAAGGATGATAAACCGAAGGGAAATCCGTGATAAATAATTTGTATTATTATTATTATTATTTACTCCAAAAATATATTTTTTTTATATATATATATGTGTTTGTTTGTATATATATATAATAATATATGTTATGATAAACTTTCAACAATTATTCACAACACACACGTCAGTTTAATACGTAAAACACACTTTTATTTTTTAGTTCTAATCCGTTTATACACACTTTTCTCGTGTTTTTTTTTATTATATATATTTAATATATATTCTTCACACACTGTAGATTTTTTTCCTGTTATTCTTTTTTTTTTCAATAACTATATTTTTTAGATGAAAGAGATAAAAAAATATTTATTCAGAATAGGAACAAAAGAAAAACGAAAAGAAATTTGAGAAAAAAAAAAAAGATTCACACCACTGTCGATATATATTTTTTCTTTCTCTCTCTTTCGTTTTTGTTTACACTTTATTTAATCGTGTGTCACACACTACATAATATTATAAATCCTCTTTTTTCTCTCGTTTTTTTTTATATTCTTCTATTTGTTTTTAATTTTTAATTTTTTATATCATTTATATTTATTTGTTTTATCCTTTAAACACACTAATAATATTATTAATATTTAAACGTTTAGAAAAAAGCTTCTTCTTTTTTTTTTTTGGTTTTTGTCAATTTTATATTCACTTTAATATATATTCTCTTAAGTGTGGATAAGTGTTCCTTCCTTCCTTCTCCCTCTCTCTCTCTCTCTCTCTCTCTTTTTTTTTTGTTTCAGGTCTCTCGTTTTTACCTGCATATAATAAATAAACAAAATATCAATATCATGTTAAATTTATCACATTATTGTTATTATTATTATTATTATTATTATTATTATTATTCGTTTCAAGAAAATTTTATAACGTCATTGTAGAGAAAAGAAACAAAAAAAACTCTTGTAGTATGCGGATGTGATAATAAAATAATAGAATAATAATAATAATAATAATAATAATGAAGAAAAATACAAAGTAAAAAAAAATAATAACAATAATAATAATCGATGATAAGAAAAGAAAAAAAATACTATTTTTTAAGAAGGTTATATTCAATAATATTTTTATTCCACATATATATGATGAATAACAACACGTAATAATTCTGTTTTTCTATTATCAAATTATAAATGATATTTTTCTTTTCTTTTCATTAAAACTGTTTTTCATTTCTTTAATTTTCTCCTAATAACTCTGTATATGTTTTTTTCCTTTTTCTTTGTTCTCTTCTTCTTCTTCTTCTTCATAATAATTGTATTATATAAAATGAAGGAAATAAAGAAATAATATAGTAACAGAAATAGAAATAACAAATAATATGTTTATATATGTATACATATATCGTCGTCGTTGTTGTGTGTGTGGTGGAGGTCAGAGAATAAAAACCACGTCATATCCGACCTAGATTATTATATTCGCGCGTTGTGTTGGTCGACGGAGTAGAGCAGCAGAGAGCGACGACAAAAAACTACCCAAATCTCTCTCAATTTGAGAAAACAGATAATCTGAAGTGAAAATAGAAGAAGAAAAAAAGAAGGAAAAATCAAAAGAGAAACAATAATATAGGGAAAAAAAAAATTAATTTATACAGTCGGAAATAAAAAGTCACGAGGAACAACGTTGTTCTGGCTATGTTTATGAAATTAATGAAAAAATGTCCTTAATAAACCTAACCTCCGAAAAAAAAAAAAAAAACAATAGAAATTATAAAATACACTGATTTTTACAGAGACACTAAATAATCAATAAATTATCATCATCGTAGGTATAGAATGATTGATTGTTATTCTATTTTTTTTTCTGTTTCCTGAAACAATAGATGATCGCGGTTCAAATTTTCACGATATTCGATACAATCGATAACGAATAAAAATAATAAAATATAATTCAAATAAATAAATAAATAAATGAATAAAACAAAAGAAGAACGAGGCCACACATAAACAACATACCGCATATGTCGACTGTGCGTTTGTTTCACGAAAGATTTCACGAAATCGTGAGTACCGCGACGTTTCCGATACACAAGGTTGTCGCGATCCCGATTCGATTATATTCGACTCGATCGCGTTTGACAAGAAACAAAAGAACGAGAGGCTAGAGGCTAGAGGCTAGAGGCTCGATTGAAACTGACCGAGTACCAGAAAACAAAAAACAAACGCACAAACGCACCCGGGTCCTGGAAAAACGAAAGACTACGATAATGATGATACGATCGTGGGGGAATAGCGAGCGTGCGGTGTGTGTCTCTCACCTCCGTCTCAAGTGACGTATTAGAGACGAAATACGCATGGAGAAGAGACAGAGACAGAGACAGAGACAGAGACAGAGAGATAGAGAGAGAGAGAAGAAGAAATGCACGTTTATCACACGATTTTAAATCCACAAAACCTTGATATACGGACTATGGTCAGCATAACCACTACCTACTTCATACGACACTCGATATTAGAACGGGATACGGGGTCTCTCGGCACAATAAACGATCGAGAAACTATCACTGCCTCGAACAGACGTAGAAGAGTGATCGACGAACGAACTCGACCACGAACTAGAGACCGCGGCGGGAGACTGACGACCGAGCGGTGGAAAGTGGAAACGAGCCCACTTCTCTTGTTTAGTCGCGCTCGACGCGCGCCGTTGACAACAGCGCCTCGTAGAGTAATCACACCGCGATTTGGCGGGACGGGGTCAAAATTACGAACCACTATGTGACGAAATCACATATTATAATGGGGAAGTTTCCTTGTACCGCGGTCTTATACACGGGTCTTGAAACGAAGGTGGTTCGCTTAATGGCTCAAAACTTAGTTCGAGTTGCGGCCACAAGGGCTGCGCCACGGATATCGCTGACTATAGACATAACCTCTAAGCGTGCTTTAAGAGCATGCTGGAGTCAGGCTTTACCCACCGTACCCGGTTTTCACTTGTTTTCACTGATATCAAAGCCTACGTGTCACGAACGCGAAAAAGAATTGGTTAGCGGTATTCTATATTGAATTCCGAAGATTTATATTGCAAAACTTCTTTATTTCATGCACTAATAGAGAAATTCTATTGTATTCTGCATAAAATGATAATTGTCGATGTCAACTGGTGGTCGCGGCCATATTGGGCGTTTATTATTTTATGCAGAATACAATAGAATTTCTCTATTACTGCATGAAATAAAGAAGTTTTGCAATATAAATCTTCGGAATTCAATATAGAATACCGCTAACTGATTCTTTTTCGCGTTCGTGACGCGTAGGCTTTGATATCAGTGAAAATAAGTGACGCGGTTACTCGGTTGGTAAAGACTGACTAGAGCATGCTCTTAAACCTATATTGCCGTCACCTGTATGATGCATTTTTGGAAAACTGACTGACAAAAATAAAGGGAATATAGTAAAAACGTGGAAAAAATTATATTTCCAGGAAATTGAACCGATTGTGTTTCTCAACGTCTCATTCTATTGGCAGAGCAATTCTTCATGGTATGAATGAGGCAAACCGAGAAAGAAAAAGCCTGTGATGAGTTATGGTCAGTTATCGAAATTTAGCGACAATCTAGTCACCATTTTGATGATAATAATTGGTAAAAAAATTTGTTTTCATCAATTTCCCTCGTTCATACGATGAAGGATTGCTCTCCAAAGAAAATCAGACGTCGAGAGACGTTATCGAATCACAGTCCATTTTTTCCATGTGTCAATTAACTTTGGATAAGATATTAATGATTTTTGGAGTATGGAAAGTTTGTTGAATCACGAATCATAGAATCCTATTGAAAATTATCAATTTTCTAACGTCACGTGACGTCATACAGTACCTCGGCCGCCATGTTGTTCTGTTTACCATGGTTGTTTCCGCAGCGCCGTCAGACGGTGAGACTGTGAGTAAAAGGTACTGTGCGACGTCACACGCGACCGCGAAATTCAAACGCTGTATTAAAAAAAATTGATCTACGTGAAAAGGGACTAAAAACAATTAGGTGCACAATATCCGAATCATCAGATTATCGGATAAGAGAATGAATCTTCCCTATTCCGAATTTCAAAGTGACCGAAATAATGCTTTGCACGATTTTTTCTAGCAACCTTTCGGCAAAACCGTGCAAATCTCTTATTTCGGTACTTTTAAATTCGGAATTATGCCATTCGGTTATTTTGAATTCGAAATAACTGAAATAATGAGAAACAAAATTGAACAGAAGTGAAAAAAAAAAACAGTTTGAAATAAATGAATCATTCAACTGAAACAAATACGCGTGATCCATGCGATGTAAGAAGAACGACCTTTTTACGGCTCAGACCTCTAAAAGTCACTTTTCGACGCCTGTTTCCGATCCGTAAAGCGGCGCTTTATACCACCGAGTGCCAAGTTTACTGTACAAAGTCAATTTTGATGAGCAGTCTACAGTTGCGGCACAAAATCATTATTGGACCACAATTCGTGCGTTAAATATATTTTTTGTAAAAAATAATGCACCGCTGGCTCTGCCTCAGGCTCGCAGGAAAAACATAAACTTGCCGAATAAACAGTCACTTTACGCGCATGACACATAAAGATCTGTTTTTAGTACTCTGCTTGGGCTCGCCAGGCTCCCCAGGCACGCCAACGACGTTTCGTACTAGAAACATAACCTCAAAGCGAAAAGTAAAACAGTTACTTTACGCGCATGACACATAAATAGCAATTAAGGAACTGATCTGGCATAGCGAGCGATGATTATAATTTCAAAAATTGTAGAGTTTTTTTTTCCAATTACGATACTCGATACGCAACGCGACACAGGGTCCACGGACGCAGCGATAAATCTAGATAGTCTTCGATCGACCGCGGTGTGGCGCTTTTCAACTTATTCGAACGTAGCGTCGTTCGTCTATCTCTCGTTCTCCTCGGGCCGCGGAGAGACTCGTACACCGAGAGACGTGGTGTCTGTATGCGCGAGTGTGTGTGTATTCAGCGTGTGACGTCACTAACGTAGAGGGTTACCACAATTTGCGCTCCAGCATGTATACTATAGATTGTCACGAAACTTCAATCTTCCCCTGTTTTATTTTTTACTCTAAATTAAAATACTAACGCGAAATTGAACAAAAAAAAAACACCTCAGAGTATCGAAAAACAAACAAATAGCGCAACTTACGTGTATAAATTCTATAATAAAATAATAAAATATGTTATCATTACCTCCTCGATTTATCGTTCCGTTATATATCGAATAAAAAATCACGTCATCACTTAACTCGACGGAAAAAAAAAAAGAAAAAGAATCTCAGATCGTCAAAGATTCTATTTCACTGCACTGCACAACTGCACTACTTAAATGAGGGGGTGGGGGGAGTAACGGAGGGCAGGGGGAGGGAGGCGACATAATAGAGTCACACGCAGTTGTTTACGTCGCATTGATATAACCGCGATGTGTTTTCCTATGCTTGTTTGTTTTATAATAAAGAAATATTAAATTCGTTAATTTTTTATTTTTTTTTAAACTTTATTTCACTTCGATTATTCGGATACACACGTATGTATATATATATATATATATATATATATATATATATATCACCCAGAGAACTGTTCGACGTTGACGATGATCTTGCCTAATAATGATCGCATGGTTGCGGACCGTAGACACACACACTCGCGAACACCCGAGTTAGACGATTGTTAATTTCATATCTCGTAAACCCTACACGGTTGGCGTAGATATCTACGTTCTATTGTTTCTTTTTTTTTTGGTCTCGTCGATATATTTCGTTACTTCATTCGCAACGATGTACTGCGTCTCACCGCGTTCTTTACACACGCTCTTACTCTTTTGTTTTACGATATCCTTTTTCTCCCGTGTTACTTATCACATATATCGTGATAATAACCGTCTATTGTTTTTGTTTTTGTTTTTTTTTTCGTCGATACGCAAACCCGAGTCGGGTTTACGTTAAACAACTGACTCAACGCAATGAACTGCAACCACACCGCCGAACGGTCTTCGACAGCGGTTAAAGTCCGCAAGGCGGCAGCACCGTTTATCTGATTCGGCGTGGGGCTCCGGCGGCCGCGTCTCGTAATCGACGGACCCGCTGCTGCTGCTGCTGCTGCTGCTCGACACGAAACCCCCGAAGAGGATCCTAATCGCTATGATTGTTCATCAGTTAATTTTTTTTTATGACAATAGTTAGTCTATGTCATAGGCAGTATTTCGGTTATCGATGTTGCGAAAGAGACCCGACGATTCATATGATCATTAGAATCGAAACAAAAGACGGTTATTCTAGAATCTAGATGAAGGGAATAAATTATTGAGACCGAACATCAATAAAACGCTGCTTCATACGATAATTGAAAATGTAAAAGAAAAAATAAAAGATTCATTGGTGATTTATTCGTTCACAATCAATCAGATCGTGTAGTTATAATACATAGTATGTACGAAACATTGTATAGCAGTGTGTATGTGGTAGGAATGTTCGTGCAGCATAACGCGGAAGACCGCGCTCCTGTCTTCTCATCCCCCCCACCGGCGCCGTTCGCTCGTCGCCAAGTTAATAAATATAACTGTGAATTTTGCGCGCGCTCTTACTCACGACAAAGAGACACACAAACTATGTATTACCCCTCGGCTCTCCGTGTCTCTCTGCAGGCTTCGCTGTCATTTCCGTTGTACAGAAATTGCGAGCGGCGTAAACTTTTACTTGTACCCGCGATTGCACATCGATACGCGATGTTACATAGTTGTTCGATTTACACTATTGCATATGAATGTTTATTTATTTATAGTATATAAAATAATCTGTTATATAATTATAATTATTGTTGTATAAAAATATAATGAATAAAAAAAAATAACAAGTAAAACAATTCAAGTATTGTTTCAAGATTAGATACGGCACAAATACCCAGACAGAGAATGAGATATTTATATATGGCCTATATTATTAGCATAGCCGCGATGATTAAGCGATTATCGATTTTTCAACTGATTAAAGTATTTGTCAAGTTAGTTATACCCACGACTTTACCCTTAATTACTTACCTACTCACTAACCGCACTTACGCGGTTAGCGCGGGAACCAGAACGTAGCCACCCTGACATCTGGTGGTGAAATATTGAACCATTGAAAGAGGGCGTAGTTTTATTAGACGTTTAGTTTTATCAATATACATTATCACGTCGATTTGTTATAGCGTTAGAAAATATCATAATTTAATATTCATACCTTAAAAAAAATTATTCCGAAACTTGAACTTTTTTTTTTTTTTTCATTAGAATTGTAAGCAAAGATGGCGACTCTAAGTGGGATCTCAGCTTAACCACGCCCCCATTATATTTATAATTTTATAATTAATTATAATTAAATAATTAATTTATACAATGGTTCTATCTTTGTCTTCTATTATTTATAAAAATAAAAATCCTCTTCAATAATTAAGAAGAAAAACATGATGATAGATCTGAACTTTGAATATTTAAAGAAAACAAAATCAAACAGATCCTAAAAATTTCCCTATCTTCCGTCTTCCGCGTCTCTAATCACCTCCTCGATCTCACAGTTTCCAATTTTCACCGCCAATTCCCTGGCGTTTCTTCCCAGACAATCGACCATCCGTAGATCACTATTTCTAGCCAAAATCTTGCACACTTCGATTCTCCCCTCTTTGATCGCCCTATGGAGCGCCGTGGATCCGTCGGCGTCTCTGACGTCCGGGTCGGCTCTGCGTCTCAAAAGAAGTTCGACGATATCTGCGTGTCCTTGACTCGCAGCTCTGTGGAGCGCGGTCGCCAGACCGGACCGAGTTTTCGCCCCGACGTTCGCTCCGTTGTCCAGAAGCGTCTCGCAGACCGAAAGGCGACCGTTTCGAGCCGCGTAATGCAGCGCGGTGTAGCCGGCGAGGTCCTCGGCGTCGACCGGGTTCCCCTTCCTCAGGAGAAGCTTGACTCGTTCCAAATCGTTGTGTTGAGCTGAGAAATCAGATATTTTATTTCACTATAATTTTTTGGATCGGTTTCGAGGGTGGGGACCCTTTTTGTTACCTGCGGACCAAATACCTCGCTCGAAATCCATCTCGTCTAGGGTTTGTCTGAGAGAAGAAGACCCTGGGGCGGAGCAACGATGACCTTCGATATTTTCTGAATTTGACATTTTGAGGCGACTGGAAAATTTCGAGAAATTTCAGGAGTTTCATACGCCTAATTATGAAGATGGGAAGATCGGACGGAGTGAAATTTCAACTCTGTTCGAGGGGCCAATCAAACACTGAGAACTTCCATGGATACGATTTAAAAAAATTGTTCAAAGCGGTCGAGGGTCTCGATAGGGTGACTGGCGCCTCGAGACATTCAAAATAACTGTTTTTTAATATTTATATTCTATATTTTATGTATGTATGTATATATAATATATTAATTATCATATTTCTGTTATTCTCTAGAATCTGCGAATGTAGGTAGTATTATTAATACATTATATCTATCGTTAAAAATTAATAATGACTGTAATCCAATCTTTGTTATATGGAATGCGAATTTGATATATTCGATAAACGTAATAACGCAGAAAACAATATTAATTAGTATGTAAATAAACTATGTAAAATTGATTGAAAATTGATCGACAATAATTCTTGCAAAAAAAAAAAGTAAACTGAGGAAATCAATTCATTTGACTAATCGCTTATCCAAACTCGATCAAGAGTTTATACGAAAATTGAACTTTCTTTCTTTTTTTGATTTTTTACCCACGGATAAAATAGGAAATGGAATCATTTTAAATATTATTCTAAAACAAAAAAAAAGCAGAACAGATGAGATAAAATACAGAATCTGAGTGAGTCTCGATTAAACGACTGAAAAATATATATTTACTGTTCGATAGAAGAAACAATAATAATAATCGTGATGATTGAAACAATTTTTTAGTAGTAAAGAAAAATTTTTCACCGATTAAGTTACTATCAGATAAAATTATTGTATAGAATCTCGATCTCAAGATTCTGTATTTTTACAATAAATCTATTATATTTTTACAAAATTTTGCTATAAAAATTTAAACACGATAATAATAATAACAGCAACATAAACTTTGATCATTGTGCCCATGTTTGATATTTTTTTTTATTAATAAAATATCTCAACTTTCTTTAGTTTTTTTTCTTTTTACTTCTAAATATATTTTCAATAATTTGTATAATTCAATAATTAATCATCTACAAAAAAAAAAAAGACAACAAGCACAAACAAATAATTATCTCTATTCAAAATTTAATTCACAAAAATTTTCAAGAGTTAGAGGATACAAAATCAGATACAAAAAAAAGAAGAAAAAAAAATATCTTCTAAAATAAAATTTTGGTCAGTAACTTTGAAATTATCTTTCTATAAAAAATTCAAAACATGTGAAAATCAGTAAATAGTTCATCTAATTCTGTTTCTTTTCTTTTCTTTTTTCTTTGTATCTGATAAGTAACTAATATTTGTATCTATGAATATTATTTATCTAATAAAACTACCATTTTACTACCCACTAATTGTATTTTAATTTTTCTCAAAATCTTTTTAATTTTTTTTCCATCTCATTTTTGATTATATAATTTTTGTTTTTTGTTTTGTTTTGTTTCGTCGATAAAAAAATACAATTCATTATAATCTTCTTTAAGAATCTTCTACAATATTATATCGAAGAATAATTACTTCAATGTTTTTTGGTTTCTTTTTTCTCCTGTTGTCGTTGTTATTTTTTTACTATCTGTATTTGAAAAAAAAAAAAAAACAGAAAAAGAAGAGAGAAAAAAAACAAATTTACAGACTTGATTCATTGATTAAGGATGAGTTAGTTTTTTTGGTCTTTTTCTTGTTTCATAATCCTGGGTTTTTATTTTCTTACTTCTTTTTCTTCTTCTCTTTTTTTTTTTTGAAATTTCTTTCACCAAGACAAGATACGTACAATCATCATAGCTTGAGTAGAGAAGCCTTTAGAGACTCAGGTTTATCCTTTAGTTTCTGTTCTTGAACATGAAAAACAATCTGGGTGCTCGTTTATATATATTATATCATAGTGTTATTATATTATCGATTCATATTTATAAAAAAAAACGCTTTAAACCTCTCTCTGAAGGGTCCAAAGTATTTCAGCCTCTCCGGTGCTAGAAATTACCTTGTAACCGAGCTGCGCCAGTACGTTAATAACGTTGAGCGGCGGTCCTTGAGTGAAAACAATAAATAAAAATAGAGTTTTTATTTCGTAGGGTAAAAAAAAAAGAAGAAATAAGAAATATTCACCTTTGATCGTAATGCCGTTGACTACGTTCTGACCAGAGTTTGGAAAACGAGTTGTCAAAGCGAGGGACTCCTCTCTAGATAATCCAAATACAGCGCAGTCGCCGGCAAAAGGGGAACCCTTCACCGCTACGTAAGTGTAATTCTCAGCTGCTATCATACTGGCCAATTTTTCAGACATTGTTCTCTCCTCGTTTTCGTTTTTTTAAATTATCTTTTCAGTTATTTACTTTCAATATTCGATATGAATACCCTTTAAACGACGTTTTCTTTAAGCTCTAGAACAAATAACGAGATAGGGGTGAAAAACGACCGTGAGATTTTTTACTCAATAGATTATTGCGATAATTACTTTTTCAAGAGAGGAATCTGGACTTATTTAATTATTTCAATTAGTCTTAGCGGTGATAATTAATCGAAGAATCGCCCGCTTCGTCTTAATCTCAAAACTAAATTTTGTTGCGCATAATTAATTCGCAATAAATTTAATTATCGATGCCTAAAATTGTAAAATCGTCTCATAAACGTCGACTCTGGGTACCTAAATACTAATTAGCGTTACATTCAAACTGATTGAACATTTTGATTGGAAAAAAAATGCTGAAATATCGATTTTAAAAATAATACATAGAAAGTGAAATCGTGGTAGAATCTCACCGGTTTTTATGGGCGGTTCCGGTTCAGGTTCTGCAAAGTCCTTTCTCATAGTCCACATGTACTCGTTGTAATCCTGTTTTACGCTGGTGCTGGAAGACGCGACGACTTTGTACCCAAGTACCTCGAGAGCCGTCAATATAACGCAGGGATGTTGGAGATAGACGATAGTCGAATCGTCGCAGTATCCCCCCGAAGCGAATCGAGTCAATTGCTCTATGTCAGCAGCTGCGATGACCAGACGAGCGGGAGGGAAGAAAGAATAACGACGGAATGAGTCAATTAACAAGATCTGCGAAACTTTTTCGACAACGTAGCGTAATATATGACTGATAGAGATTAGGTCCTAGAGATAACTTATCAGATCTCAGTTCTTCGCCTATCCATGAACCAACAAGACAGTAAAGATTAGAAAATTCGAGCTACGGAGAGACTCTGAGTCACAAGACCCGAGGAAAAACAGGACGTTTCATCCTCATCCGGCTCGGATCGATCCTGCGATTTTGAAAATCTGTAACAAAATCAAACATTTTGAGACACAGAGACACTAGAACTTGGAATCGACGGTCTGCTTCTGGTAGATTTCTTACTTCAGGATCCGTCGCATTCTAAATTCTGGTTTCCAAGTCTCAAAATGTATGATTTTGGTACTGATTTTCAAAATCCCAGGACCGATCCGAGGCGGGACGGGGATAGGGCGACCTATTTCTCGTCGTTTTTCGACGGACACCAACGTTCCATCGAGGCGGCAGCCCTTCGGGTCTCGTGACTCGGAGTCTGTCCCCTCGGATTGGGAAAAAAGCCATTTTTATTGGTAGACCAGTTCGCTAATGTCGCTTTTTCTTCTACTCTCACAGTTTGCCTGCTCTCAACTGAACACAGACATCATATGCCTGAACAGGATCTCGACGGGCATCAAGATGAGCCGAAAATTATACTTCCAGGCAGTCGAGAGGGGCGTCCACTTCGAGATTCAGTACAGCGACGTCGTCGACAACGACGGAAGAAAATTGTCGATACACAATTCCCACTTGTTTCACATGTTCGGAAAGAGCAAGGTCTGAAATTGTGTCGCATAAGATTCGACGATATTCAGACACGGCTTAATTTGTCCTTTTTCAGAACGTCATCGTCACCAGCGGAGCTTCAACTCCGTCGCAAATCAGGAGTCCTTACGACATAATAAATCTGTATCCTTTACAGTTCGGAGATAAAAGACTTCCTTCTCATCGAATTTAGACGATAGTCGGGCGTTAATTGATACTTTTCTAGCCCTGGTTCGATTATTTCGTGATTAAAACGTTCCTTAATCGTAATTTGATCAGCGGGGTTCCATCGAGGCGACGACCCTTCGATGAGATGCTCATGCGTGTATGTACATACCTTTGAGACCCGAGACCAAGACTCTCCAGGGATATTTGTGACTGTAAGAAGCGAGGTTACCCCTGATCAGAATGTATGGCATCTGTGATAGCGATGTGGGACGATCTGAAAGTTATTAGAAAAATGTTTAACAATCAAGAAACTGTGTTGAATAATAATCGGCTACAGAGACAGTAAAATCGGTAATTATAACGTATGAAAAGAAGAGAGAAAAAAGAATGTCAGACGTCGGTGTTAAATAAAAGAATAAATAATGACAGAGACAATTATTACTCTTTTGTTTCTGTTACTTTTTACCACTCGAATGTCGCTTTTCGACGGTGACGTTTACGAGGATCTACTATGTTGATCTACTATGATCAGTGCAGATAACGCGTCATATTTTGGTGGTATCAGTTTATTTTATTTTATTTTTCTATCGGTATCAAATTTTTCGGCGAAAGTAGTAATTTACGCGGTTGTGATAATAAAAAATTAATCAGTACATGTTCACACATACAGCAAGGCTTGGCATCTACTCCTCACACGTCACACCGCGACCACCTTGTACAAACCAAAGAGGATAGGGTACAAACTATGTACTGGACGGTAGGCGTGAGGTGTGACTGGATATTTTTGTCGTTTTGGTGAGCCAACGGCTAACTACACAGGTAGACAACAAGTGAGGCGGGAAACATTTGAATGACAAGATTCGAGAGGCTAGATCACCGAATCAAAGAGTATAGTATAGAGTGGAGGCTGAGCTATAATATACTGGAAGGCTGTCTAAGGTGGTGGGGGTATCGAGAACTTGCAAGAGAGAGATAGTTGTGGTTATTACCGGACGCACTCGTCACACGCATATGTACGTTCTGAGCTACAAACATTGGCGGGCAACAGGCTCCTGCGCTGACGGTCAACGTTGTCATGCGAGGTAGTCGCCGTGGATTAGACAAGGAGGTCCGGTAATATCCACAACTATCTCTGTCTTCCGCAGCTCGCTACACGAATCATAGGCCAGACAGCCTTCCAGTATATTATAGAGTTCAGTGGCTGCAACTGCCTGGCAGCAGTCACAGCACTTACTACGTCATCAAGTGGATGGATTTCGTGACGTCATCGAAGCTCCACAGCGCACTGCAGCCGCATTTCGGAACGGATTCGCAGCACTGCCAGTATTGGCAGTGAAATAAGAACATACCCACGGTTGAGCAGCGCCGTGGTCGGCTGGGAGCCTAACTATTCTGCCCCCTCTCTTTCGAAATCCTTGGCGATGCGATTTAGTAGTAATAACGGATTTCAGAATAGCGTCAAGGGTCGCCTGAATACGTGATCGAGAATTCCCGAGAAATGTAGTCAAGTTCTTCATTTATTGAAATACCGTTGAAATGTTAGGTGAAAAGTTGAAAGAGGAATAACAAAGATGACAAAGAGCATTCTTTTCGTCCGGCAACTAAAAAATCTAGTTACGTAAGCGGGAAATGTATGCAACAACTGTCAACTACGATACAGTATTCAACAACGAGGTCATGTTGTAGCATCGTTATCGTTTTCGATTGCTAAACTTTGTTATTTTGTGGTTTATAATTTAGCGATTGTTATAATTTCGTCATGTCATATTATCACGATGTAATCGAGTTTGTATAATGTGCATAGAATCTACAATAAAACCTTAGATCGCTAGAATTGAATGTGTAGTACTTTATTCACTCCCATTCCTCAGAGATTTAAATTGATGAATAGTCATTTCCAAGATGAGATACATTTCTAAAACATAAAATCATTATTTAAAGCAGCGTTTCGTTACAAACAATATCCAATACACGTATACTATACGGTAGTACACGGTATGATTCAAATTTAGCGCTAAATTTGACACTAGTACATCTCCGAGCTGCTAAAGAGCGCGGAAACTCGTGTACGCAAAATTAGATTGCTGCCTTATGTGCCAGTTTCCACTCTATCTACTTTACTCCTTGGGGTGAATCCCTAATCAAGATACGATCTGAAGTTGGCTATCATCGAGAAACAAGCTTTCAGACAGGTTTGAACGACCCAACGGTCTTGAAAGCTAGTTTTTCGATTCTAGCCATGCACCTTCAGCATGACGTCTTTAGGAACTCCGGGGGCCCCTCGACCAGCAAATCTTGGGGCCCCCTATATTCCTATTTTTGTCTCGTTGTAAACCATAAAAATATAGATGAGAAGTTCTAACAATTTCATTATGATTTCAAGAATTTTACATATTGTGTATTTTTCTTCTACATTTTTTCGCAACAAAATTAGTAACAAGATCTCTGAGAGGGAACGTACAGCTTAAAATTTTTTTAAATTAAAAACTGCCAAAGTCATTTTTGAGACATTTGAATGAATTGTTTTCACACGATTTTAGAAACAAATGTTTTTCTGTGTATAATGGACGAAATAAAATACACCGGTGGACCGATTTTAGTTTTTCTGGTCTCAAACTGTTCACTAAAGAGGCCGTTTCGAAGTAAACGTACAACTTTTTGGTAACTTTATTTTTACTCGAGTTATCACGAAAAGTAACGTATGAAAACAGAAAAACGCTATTCTATCCTAGAATATGATGAATATCTGGTACAATTTTGATCGGATCGAAAAGTTCTAGGTTCATTTTGAGAATGCCTCTTTACTGAATAGTTTGAGACCAGAAAAACTGAAATTGGTCCACTGGTAGCTTCTATTTCGTGCATCGTAGATGAAAAAAATGTGTTCGTAAAATATCGTACTGAGAAAAAATTCGTTGAATTGATTAAATGCATTCATTTCGCCGCCCGTAACAGCGGCATCCAGTTGTGTCAATTCATTGGCAGTTCATCCAAGGAAAATTTTGTTGGATTAACTGCCAATGAATTGACACAAGTAAATGCCGCTGTTACGGGCGGCGAAATGAATGCATTTAGTCAATTCAACGAATTTTTTTTCTCAGTGTGTAAGCATTCTAAAATATGAAAAATTACTTTTGGCAATTTTGACTTTTTTACAAATATTTTAAGGTGCATGTACCCGCTTAAAACCGATGATTTCTAGTAAATAAGACTCAATACTGAGCAGAGAGAGTTATTCAACCTCCTTGCAGACAAGTCCGAACCTGAGCAGAGCCACTATACAATACCTATTACGAATAGCAGACGAGTATCACCTCAAGATCCTCCAGTAAGAAAGGAAACAATCACTGTAAAAGATATACGGAATCATTCATCCAATTGCATTTGTGGTCTGAGGAACATTCATTGAATAATAAATAGTATCAATATAATCGACAAACTTTGTAAGAACCTCGTTAAGGAGTCATTCAAGTATTACGTAAAGCTATTTTTGACCATTTTTGACCCCCCACGTGTTACGTTACGCTACCAATTGTTAAAATTATGTCAAAAAATAGGATCATTTTTCATGGTTACAATGAAACTGTTTCGCGATGTGGATATATACTTTTCTTCTCAAGTATTTATTGAAAATAAAAACCGTAACGTAACGCCTGACGATATCCCCCCCTCCCCCCCGTAACAAATGGTCACGTTTTGACCGACCCCCCTCCCCCCCTTGAGCGTTACGTAATACTTGAATGACGCCTAAGAACAATTAAAAAAGTCACATTGAGAAGTCCCATAAATTTCTACAGCTGTCCACACAGTCCATCACATAATAATTACCGGAAGCTAAATATATCGATATAAAGAAGAAGAAGAAGAAGAAGAAGAAGAAGAAGAAGAAGAAGAAGAATCAAACAAAGTTATTCAAATCTACGATTTGAATCGCGCGGTACTCGAATGACGTCATAAAGTAACCTTCATACGCCCAGATGGCGCTACGGTCGACGATAGTAAACAGAAGAACATGGCTGCCGAGGTTGTACCGTTGACGTCACGCGACTTTCGGAGAAATGAATTTCAATCGGCAAACAATTTTCGTATGATGATCATGATCGATGAAACTGATAGAAATCAGTGAATTAAACAATATTTCACGGTTACAATTTATCAATAAAAATGAATAAAGTGTTGCTACAAAGTCACGTGAGCGAAATTACTGATTTCTGAATGTGAGATGTGTCTATACGCAATTGTGACGTCACAGCGTGGCGCGTGAAGCAGACAGTTTCCAGCTTCACCCAATTTCAAATCGATGTATTATTGATGTCTCATTTTTTTTTTTTTATTCCTTATCAACTATATATTTTTTTTTTTTCACACAAAGTAAAATCGAAAGCTTTTCGATCTTAATCAGTTTCACAGAAAGTGAACAGAAAAATAGAAGCCCATCGACCTAAAGCCACATTCGAACTTCAACCCCTCTTATACTTCAGCTGTGATTGAAGCCGGTTGGTCCCGGTTGAACGAGCTTGTAGCCGCCATTTTTGTAGTCTAAATTAACATTGACGCGCGGGAGATTCAAATAGTGTCAAACTCATAACGATTGTAAGAGAATTTCAGTCCCCAACTAGATAATTAAGCAATTAACTACATAAAAAAAAAAAACGGCTCTCCCGCAATTTTTCACTGCCAGTACTGGCAGTGCTGCGAATCTGTTCCGAAATGCGGCCGCAGTGCGCTGTGGAGCTTCGATGACGTCACGAAATCCGTCCATTTGATGACGTAGTAAGTGCTGTGACTGCTGCTCCCAAGACCCACAGGCAGTTGCAGCGAAACCAATATGGCGTCAGAAGAAGCCGAAGAAGGGGGAGATTTAGCGGTTAAATTTCGCAGGATATGGCACTTCGGCTAACTCATAACCTCAATTTCTTCCCGTTATTCCGGACAAATTTGAAGAATTAATCCTCATTACGATTATTATTATTATTATTAATTAATTATCTGAAGTCATATCTTTACCGTACTCACCTTTATTAATTATTTACATTTGAGGTTAGTTACAGCTGAAAAAGCGGACTGCAAACTATAGGGATGTGCCGGATATCCGGTAACTATCCGGTATCCGGCCTATCCGGCCTGTTTTTTACTATCCGGCCGGATAACCGGATAGCAATGATCTTCACTATACTGTCCAGAAGATAATTATACTATTAGTGAAGATGAAAGAAATGGAAAAAAAAAATTAAAAACAGAATTCATATACGGTGCGGGATTTCAGTCATTTCTAAGCATACAAAAATCGTTGACAATGGGTACAATGAATGGGAGAAACGGTACTATTTAGCTGCTATGAAAATCCAACACTAGGCGATTTTCTTGTGCTGGATACCGGATATCCGGCCGGATATTGCGTGGCCGGATATCCGATATCCGGCAAATGACTTCGGCCGGATATCCGGTATCCGGTTATCCGGCCAAATCGCTATCCGGCACATCCCTACTGCAAACTGTTTCGTTTTACAGTGCGGCAATCGCGGAAATCCACATCGGAACGATCTTCGCAGCAATCGCAGCGCGCTTTGACGCCGCCATATTGAAGTACTGGCAGTGAAAAAAGGAACATATCCTTAGTAGACGAATGACGTCATGGTCTGAATGGACTACAAAGATGGCGGCGATGTGAGTGTGCCACAGCCGCCACAGCCCACAGCCACGCCACAGCCATCAATCATGCGCGCAGCGTCTGCGCAATAGAATCGTTGCTTTGGTTGCGTGAAGTAAGGCGCGAATTTGAATCCCGTCCAACGTTCAATAATCAAACTACGTACTACGGTCCCCATCACCAGTGTCTTCGCATTGTTAACAAATCGTCGCTGTATGATCTAATATAACGAGTTTAAAAAAAAAAATCGATCAAATATTTTACCAGATCCTCTGAAAATAACAATTTATTGTTTAGAAATAAAGAAAATAAAGCAAAGCCGGCACTGGCTCGCCGCATTCTTTTGTTCTTATTTACCATCCCATGCAGATTGCAGATAACAACCAACCAGCGGAGTGTAGCGTCGCTGCACGCGCCTAACGACCGTCGGGTCTGGGGCGCGTGTTGAAAAATCCTAGCGGCTCGATCTCGTTGCACGTAGAGTCCCCCAACGGCGCGGAGCTACACTCGTGTGAAAGTGTATACTGTATAGAGAGAGAGAGAGAGTAAAAAGAAGGAGCGTTGTCAGGCACCGTCCAATCACAACCTCAAATCCCGGTTCCCCTATTTTCACGGAGAGGCTCAATCGAACACCGCTCGAAACTCCAAAGTTGATTTTTATCCAACAAAACCCCGACCCCAACCCCGAGTCGAGTGTCCGGCACGAAATCCCGACCTGCGTGAGCCGCGTTACTGTGAAACAGCGGCGATCACATGCCACACAGACGGGATAATTAACCCCCGATAATCGCGCCGTATAACCCAAACGACCCGAGACAAATGTTCCTGCTCTGCTCCGAAGTCGCCCGTCCGATCGCAGATGAATGTCATCAAGGGCGCCGCAGCCATGGACGTTGACTGTCCCGTAGTGACGTTGAAGCGATCCAGCAGTGCCCCGATGATAAACGAGATCAGCGCCACCATGTCTGTAACGTCGACGTCGACATCTGCCCCGAGGTCAGTATCACCGTTACGATAAAACTGTTCCGTCCGCCGACTGACCGCGCGAAATTCATTCCCAGAGACGCCGTATCGCCGTTCAACCTCTACTCCAGCTCTCCGAGGACCAGGCGATTCAGCACGAGCGTAAGTCTCTCTTGGTTGGTCATATTCTCGGGGTTCCGAGGAAAGATTCGAACCGAGACCTCGGAACCCGCAAAGAATTGAGATAATAATCGTGCCTTATCTTAAAACGGAGAAACCTGAACCCTCAGAGTCCCGGTGGCGGAAGCGTTCCTCGTCTCACGCCGCGAGTGAGTCAGCTTCGTCAGGAGGAGTGCGTGGATGTGGCTGGACGAGAGGCTGCCCACGAGAAGGAGATACACAGCGCCATGCAGATGTCTCAATCCTACGAGGACCTCACGCTGGATGCGGAGGGTCTGTCGTTCAAGGACACGGACTCTTCCAGTAGCCATCAATCGAACCGAACAAATGATAAAAGTGGGACGAAGAGACCCTTCGATCCACTCAGTCTGAACCTTTCGTCGTCAGGACCGCCTCTGTGCTCCTCGCCCTCGCCGACCCGGCCGGGATTAGGAAGGCAGTGCTATTCCCCGGGGCTACAGTTCAACTGGAAAAATAATCTCTCCCCCAGTCCGACAAGGAAGGCGTTCGCGACTAGGTAAAAATATCTGATCGATGCGTGGAGAGCCGAAGGTGTAATAATTGATAACTTTCTGTCTCAGGCTCAGGAGTCTCAGCCCCATAGCGATAAGGGCGAGCTGCTTGGGTCCGGTGAAGAGAAAATTCGAGCTAGACGACAACAACGGAGACCAGCACCTGCAGCCGCCCGCTAAAAGGACCTCGAGTCTAGTTATTTCACACTCTTCGAGGTGAAATTGACCCGATCGAAGCGAAACTTTGGTGTTTCTAACGTGATTTTTGTATTTTTGTCTTCCCCAAACAGACTGGAGGGCATATCGAGCCCCTTACCAGGCTCGTTGAGCTCCGTAGGAACTCCGGAGTCTCTGTCCAGCGCGGATTCGCCGAGTTTCTCTTTTAGGCCTGTCGACAGTCCGTCCCCGGGTCGAATCCTGTCTAGCGGCGACGAACCGATGTCGGATTCATCCGGCGAACAGACTAAGGGTTCGGACGAGGTGAGCAGATCGAGTAATAACAACATACAGCATAATAATCAGAGATGAATTATCGAACTTGATTGTTCGATGTTTACGTTTATCTTATATATTATATTATTCGAAGAAGAAGAAAAAAATTAGTAGAATACAAGAATAATAATAGTAATATCGTAGTTTAATCATTACTAAAAAAAAAATAATAATAATAACAACAACAGACACTATGCTGATTGCTACTTGCCCAAAGGTGCCACAGCTGAACGCAGATGAAATTAATCATTCAGTATAATAACAACAATAATAATAATGATAATAATAATTATATATAGTTATATAGTACAGATGATTCGATTATTTATTTATTATTTTATTTTTATTTTTTTGTCGTTGTTGTCGAGGGACGAGATTGTTTTTTTTTTTTTTTGGAATTAATGCCAATTGTAAGCATTAAAATCATTGATATATTTATATATATACATATAAAAGCATTTCTTTTTATATTCATTTTAATTTATTTGAAAACAAAAAAATAAAAAATTTCTCTTTTTTATATACACTATATGTGTAGATATCGATCTGTAATTAAATATAATAATTGAATTATGTAATATATTGTATACACACACAGTGTCACATTGATTGATAATATACATAGAAAAAAGAAAGAAACTCGTTCCTTGTGCAAAGCATCGTGACTATCATTAACGTTCAAACCTACGATACTATAATAATAATTACAAAAAATTTAAAAAATAGGTAAACAATATAAATATGTAATATGAAACTAGTCCGGAATAAATCTAGTGAGTTTTCTTGTTGTTGTTTCTTTTTTTTTTTTCTTTTTTTCTGGGTATGTCGTTTATTTAATAGGACACTATCGTCAATATTTATTATAAAATATATAATTAATATTTGAATTTCAATTACAATAGTTGAAGGAGAAAAAAAAAAACAAATTGAAAAATTAATTCAACAATAAAATAAATACAATAAAATAAAAAAATAAAAAAATAGAAGAAGGAAAGGAATTGTCCTAATTACAAAGACTGATTGAAGAAAAGAGATAATTTGAAAGAATATTAAATTCAACTGCGGAAGAGCAAAAAATAATAATAATAATAATAATAATATTGATAAAAGGATAATTTTATAATTACTCCGATGAATAATCGCATCTTTCGAAAAGATATAATTGTATAATGAAACAATGCATAAAAAAAGAATGTTTAAAATAGGTTGTTTTTTTTTGCAGATCGTTACAAAAGATATAAAAATTGAGAAAAATGAATTGAATTCAAGATTGTTATTATTAACTAAATAGCAGTTCTCAGTATGTCTGTGTTCTTCTGTGGAAGGTATGCTACTGTATCTAATATATTCATCATAATATCATTTCTCCAAATTCAATGATATAATAATAATAATAATAATAATAATATAAATAATACTATACTGCAGTAGACTTAAGTACAAAAAGATTTTCTTCTTCTGCTTCGACGCGATGATTAAAAAGAAGAAAGAAAAATAATAATTGAATAATTATAAAGAATAATAATAATAGTAATTGTTTTTGTTTTTTTCTTCGATACCTAAAAAATATTAATATTGATTAATAATTGTATAAACTATATATTATATCGAAACAAAACAAAATAATAAGTTTAGAGAAAAAAAAAATTAATGGCTCTAGGTTTAATTTTAAAGTTGATATAATTTTTAATTGTAATAATAGACTAAGTGAATATATAATTAGTTTCTAGATGTTGTACCTAATAAAATCGTCATCGGAAATATGTAAAGAATAGAAATAGAGAATAAAACGAAAGAATAGAATAGAATAAGAGGAAATGAAATAATAATAATAATAATAATAATAGAAAATAAAAGTTATGTAAATTATTATCTAGGCGTATTATAACAATACAAACAAAAGAAAAAAACGAAAAAAAAAACTATATATATATATAAATATACTATGTAAGTAATTATTATTGTGTAACAAACAAGATAAGAAAATGAAAAAAAGAGAAAAAAAATCAATTAGAAAATACAAATGCTATACTGATTACATAACTAAAATAATCATCATCTTTTTCTAATATACAGTAAAAAAATATTCATGTAGAAATGTAAATATATTCGTTTCTTCCAGATAATTGAGATAATTATCGACTCAATCACTTTCGTTTCAATCACAGTTTTGTTTTATTTTTTTTCGAACTGTAAAATCGTCGCTGTTCTCGTTTTCCTCTATTTCCATGTCCATCGCGGCATCGGTATCAACTTTTTTCTTTCCCTTATTCGATATCTTCGCCGAAGATGTTTCTATTTGAAAAACTCCTTTACCACATCGTCTTCCTTCTGTGTACATTAAAAATGTTGTTGAGTCATTTAACGATTATATAATTGTTTTTCAAAGTTGGAAAGAGGTCGACGAACCTGATTTCAAAATTAGATATCTACTCTGCGACAGAATCGAAGCTTTTGCCTTCGTCTCGTTCAATCCTAGGATCGAACCGCTGATCAAGTTATGATTAAGGAACGTTTTAATCACGAAATAATCGAACCGGGGCTAAAAAAAGTATCAATCAACGCCCGACTATCGTCTAAATTCAATGAGAAGGAAGTCTTTTATCTCCGAACTGTAAAGGATACAGATTTATTATGTCGTAAGGACTCCTGATTTGCGACGGAGTTGAAGCTCCGCTGGTGACGATGACGTTCTGAAAAAGGACAAATTAAGCTGTCTCTGAATATCGCCGAATCTTATGCGACACAATTTCAGACCTTGCTCTTTCCGAACATGTGAAACAAGTGGGAATTGTGTATCGACAATTTTCTTCCGTCGTTGTCGACGACGTCGCTGTACCGAATCTCGAAGTGGACGCCCCTCTCGACTGCCTGGAAGTATAATTTTCGGCTCATCTTGATGCCCGTCGAGATCCTGTTCAGGCATATGATGTCTGTGTTCAGTTGAGAGCAGGCAAACTGTGAGAGTAGAAGAAAAAGCGACGTTAGCGAACTGGTCTACGAATAAAAATGGCTTTTTTCCCAATCCGAGAGGACAGACTCCGAGTCACGAGACCCGAAGGGCTGCCGCCTCGATGGAACGTTGGTGTCCGTCGAAAAACGACGAGAAATACGTCGCCCTTTCCCCGTCCCGCCTCGGATCGGTCCTGCGATTTTGAAAATCAGTACCAAAATCATACATTTTGAGACTCGGAAACCAGAATTTAGAATGCGACGGATCCTGAAGTAAGAAATCTACCAGAAGCAGACCGTCGATTCCAAGTTCTAGTGTCTCTGTGTCTCAAAATGTTTGATTTTGTTACAGATTTTCAAAATCGCAGGACCGATCGGAGCCGGATGAGGATGAAATGTCCTGTTTTTCCTCGGGTCTTGTGACTCAGAGTGTGCCGATTTTTCTAGATCATCGACGGACCTGGAAGGCGGCTTGATTCTTCGGGACGACTGCGTACAAGTTATGTTTCCTTAGATTCAACGACTGACTCTGAAAAGAAGAAGGATAACAGGATCGAAGACACAATTTCGACTTTATACTCACCAAAGTATGAGTCCTCGTCGAATCGCAAAAGACAAACGTCATGCGGCTCAGGATTCTGAGTTTCCCTTCAAATTCTTGAACCAGTTCTCCGATATCTAGCGGAGCGGGAATCGTTACGCTCGGAGAATCATTTTCGCCACCCTTTTTCTTGTTTTTTTTCTCCGTTTCAAAAACGTCCTCGTCTACCGTCTGGTTTATAGCCACCGTCGAATATCCGACTATAAAAAAAACAAATCGAATTTGTGAAAATTCAAAATTATTTATCGGTTCTTTACCTACCTTCGAACAATTTTTGCAACAATTCGCGTAGTGTTTTGTTTCCCTTAACGATATCAGCGTTTACGCAAAGATCACAGAATCCGTAGGAAGTGTCCATCTCTTATTCATTTATTTTATCTCTCAGTTATGTCTTTACGGACCACAAGACAGTCTGAATCGATAAATGTGACAGCATAACCTAAAAATTGACCACGTGCTGCGGTGTGGTAAACAGAAAACTTGATTCGTTCAAAAATGTCTATCGATTTTTCGCTCGCAGCGCCGCAGACTCCGATCGTCCAATGAACAACCTCGAGCTACGCGTCTCTGATTCAAACAGCCAATCGGGACGGTCGCTGTCCTAGCAGCGCCTCTAGCGGCGACAAAAGTCGCGGCGAATTTTTCAAACGTCGCAATAAAAAAAATGTTGCAATTCATTTATCTCGTGATCGAATCGAGTCCAATGAGTGATTGAAAAATCGCTTTATGATTATTGCGACGTGATAATTGTGTAAATATCAGCTTAATAATCGGTTATACTCGATTTATCGGAGAATGAATGATAATTCCTAGTATTCAGCATGCATACGAGCTTCAGATGCCCGAAAAAGAAGAAAGAAAAAAAAAACAATAACAATCGGTCTCTACAATGATCCTAGATCCTAGCATCATCAATGGTCGTTCTATTGTTTTTTTTTCCTCTTTCTGTGCGTAAATCCAATAGAAATAAATCAGCTACTATAATCACGCTATAATCTAGCATCAGACAGACAGTCGATTGTTTTTTTTTCATTTTTCGAGACGCTGTAAAGAGAAACAACTGAAAATCGATCTTGATACACGTAGCTTTATTGTACAGACTGTAGAGAGATGGATCGATGACTGTATGTCGGCTAATCGGAGACGTGCCGATTATAATAATCGATTAATCGCGAAAGATTAATCGAGATTTTTTCAATAATCGATTAAGAAAAAATTGGACAAAATTATAGAGATTGCGAATTGTCTTTATTGCAGGGTTAATGCGATAAGGCGATATCGTATATCACATTTCCTTTTTACAAATTAGCATTTTTTTTTCTGTGGTGTTACACAATTTTTCTGTTATACATTTTATCTGATCGATAATCGATTAAAAAAATCGAGTAATCGAATGCAACTAATCGATTAGCGCGATTAATCGAATCGTAATCGACCATCTCTATTGTAGAGATTCTCAATTGTTCATCTTTCTCGTGATGGGTAATGAAGCAAATGAGAATCCCAGCATTTCAGCGAATCCCTACATTCTAGAAGTGAACGCTATGAGGTTACCAACCAGATGAGATTGTCCACCGTCTACGCAGTCGGTAAAGCAGAACCCGCGAGGTTGAGTATGTATCGCCGTCTATAATGACGTCACAACCTCCGCACTTTCATCGGTCTAAACGTAATATGTAAAATAGATAGAACTAAGAAGTTAAAGAAGAGCGATTGAGGATATAATAATAAATATAACATTGACCATAGATGATGATAAATATGTAGTGCATAAGTAATCGTGTACAGTAGTAAATCGAAGGGATTTAGAGGAGTGTCAACAACAAGTAAACGATAATTCAACAACGTCGAACGGGATGATTACTACAATCAGTGAAAAGTAAGTGTTTATAAAATTGAAACCTGCGAGAGAGCGAGAGAGCGAGAGAGGAGGGGGGAGAAGAGAGGCAACGAATAAAAGAATGCTACGTAATACATGTGCAATTAATACACGGAGCACCGAATGTACAGAGAACGTCGTAACTACATGAATAATGTTCTGAAACATAGCGAATGAGAGAGAGAGAGAGAGTAGATGACGAATAAGCTCCGTGTCTCATTTTTTGACCATCAAAATAAATAAAAACCAGTGGAATAACGAGTGATAGAGAACGCATAGAGGGTATCTAGTAGGATACGTCAACTCCGCCGCACGTCTACTTAAATGTACGTTGGTGTTATAACCTGCGGCAGCACTGCATGTGCCTCTCTGCCCGTTCCCCTCCGCCGTCTTGTGTTTAATAATTAACCAAACAAAATGGACACTGAGATAACGATTAAACGAATACTACTGGTGCAATTGTTTTAATTTTTTTTATTTTTTTTTATTTTTTTGTTTCTTTGCTTCTATAATGTTACACCTGTCTAAAAAAAAACAAAAAACAAAAACAAAAAAACATGTGGGAAAATTAATCGGAACGGAATTCTATCGTTTGTGAGTACATACATTTCTCTCTCTCTTTCTCTCTCTCTCTCTCTCTCTCTCTCTATGTATGTCGCTTCATTTCGCTTCGATGTCGCATAGAATAGAATATAGAAATATCGTCATTGTTTTTGTTTTTTGTGTTACAAACTCGTATTAATCGTATCTAAAATACCAAGTTCATTGACAGAGAGAAATCAGTTGCCCCCCTCCCCCCCCCACTGTATGCATGTGTGTAAAAATTATACATGTAGCATTGTGGTAATCGATTGTAGAAGGATTCGTCGGTATATCGGGTTTCGAATGTATCATCATCCTCGTCGTCGTCGTCTATGCGGTGTAAATGAACGTGCGATTGTTTTTTTTTTTTGTTTTTTTTTTCTCATTTGTTTTATTCTATATCAATGCAACGAGGACTCGGCGAGAGACATAGAGGGACACAATTATACCGAACGAGTAAGAGTATAGAGAATGAAAGCACGCTATTGGTTAATCAACTATCCCGCAGTGCAATGTCGCTTTATAAGGTAAAATCTGATTGGTTCTCTTTCCCGTATAATTCGGGACCCCGCCTAGCGATCGCCAATTGCTTCGTTCGTCTTTTAACCGCGATGTACCGAATACCTGAAAGAATCACCACCACCACAGATTAAACACTGTAGCGTTACCGTAAGCTCGGGGGGGTTTTCGTTGACGTTAATATTTTTCTTCCTTTTCCCACACACTACCCTCACCGTGCGCGGGGGGAAATAATTTCTTCTAGAAAGGTACGTACGCACGGTATACGTGAGACGTTACTGGATCGACCCCCGCGGGGTGGGGGGAGCGAGCGAGACGAGTGAGACGAGAGTTTCGTGCGACACGCTCGCACCTCGATGGTCCGCGTAGCCGCCGCTAGGAAAAACTCGAGTATCATAGCGGAGGACGGGTCGTGTCTCGGGGACGCGTTGTGTGTGTGTGTGTGTGTTTTTTTTTCTCTCTACACCCGTGTTAAACCTGAAGCACAGAGAGTGGCACGAATGAACCGCGGACACCGGTGGATGGAAGAGTGTTCGCCGAGAGACCGTAACGAACGAAACTGCAGGCAGGGTATTGTTGAGCGTATATAGAAACCGGTCGAATATAGTTTTATACTCGTGTTTAATGATGATATAGAGCGCGATGCCCGCGTTTGGATATCGAGCGTTCGTCTTCGTCTCCGTGTTCGCGTTCGTGTTCGTTGTGCGGTCGACTCGGGAGACTTTGGATGCCCAAGCCATAGCGGAAATCTCGCGATAATGGCGTACAGCGCGCTGCTGCCGACAAAATACGATAATGTTGTTTTTATTGTTAAACGAAAACGCAAGAGCGAAATATAAGATCGGTGTGTGACTAGAAGACAGTCGGTGCGGTTAAATTCCTTCGGCAATAATAAATATATAAACGCATCCTTCTTTTATTTTTATTTTTTTTTATTACACATTTTTATTACGCTTAAAACAAACAAAAAAAGAAAAAAAAAAAAGAAAACGAATGTGAAGAAATATAAATTGATTAATTAATTAATTAATCTAAATTTTAAACGGAAACAAATACAAAAAATTTACAAAAGTGATCGTAATATTGAAATAGATTCGATATTACCTATATATACACATATTTTTTTCTTCTCTTTCATCATCATCATCAATATCAGGTTCGTACTTTTCGTTGAGCAATTTTTTTTTTCATTTGTTTAAAATTGATTTTTTTTTTTTTTGCCGATCTTAATTATCGACTAAGATATTTTGTCAATTTTTTTACTCGCCGACTTTACGCGCAACCTCTGTCTCTCTCTCTCTCTCTCTCTCTCCGTGTGAGTGTGCCACCTCTTTAGCCTTTGTCCTTATTGCTATGTGTGAGTGTCGTTTGTTACAATTTTAGCGTACCTGTTTTTTTTCTTTTATTAACCGTAATTCTTATTACAATTCCCATATGTATTACATATCGAATTCTCGTGTCTCTGTGTTTTTCGATAGCTTTTTTTTTTTGGTCTTGTCTTGAGATTCAATTCCAAAATCCGCCTTGTTCTGAATTGTTTTCTTTTTGTCCTTTTATTTTCATTTTTCATTCTCAATGTTATACATATTTTTTTAGAGACAATTGAATTGAGGGTTACAAAAATTGTTTCTCGAGTTTAAACAGTATATTTTTGAACAAGGTCAGTTTTGATTTAATCGTCATTGGCCAAGACTAGTTTTGGAATTGGAACGTTTGAGAATATAATGTGAATTTGTTGGAAAACCCCGGAGGCATAAGATTGGCCCCCTGACAAACATCATTTTTGCTGTAGAAAGTGCAGACATTGCTTTTTAAAGCACACATTTGCTCTTAGAATATGAATTTCAGATTCGAAAACTTCAGTTTTTCTGAAGAATGTACAGAGATTGCTTCTCGACTCCATTTTTGCCCTGTACACATCATTTTTGGCTCTAGAAAGTCTCGAAATCGTTCCCAAAACCCATTTTTTTTTTCTTTTAGAATCGCAATTTTGCTCTAGAGAGTCCAGAGATTGCTTTTGAGCCCCATATCGTCCCCTACAACATCATTCTTTGCTTCAAACGCCTAGAAATTGTTCTAAGATAACATTTTTTTCTCTTAGAATCTCAATTTCAGCTCCGAAAAGCTCAGTTTTGCTCTAGGTAGTCTAGAGATTGGTTTAAAACCCCATTTTTCTGCCCCTCAAGCATTAATTTCTGCTCCAGAAAGTCTAGTTATTGCTTGAAAACTTCATTTTCCTAAACTTAGCTCTGAAGAATCTGAAAATTGCTACAAAACTCAATTTTCTTGATCTGAGCTGTGAAGAAAGTAAAAAAATGGCTCCAAAACCCCATTTTTTAACTCTAGAAGTCTGATAATTGCTTAAAAATGCTTCGTTTTCACAATATTGGTTCTGAAAACCTCAGTTTTAGCTCCAAGAGGTCAAAAATTGACCTAAAACCTCAAACTTTTCACTCCACAGAGTCCAGAAATTACTTCAAATCCCAAATGATGGTTTAGAGTCGAGCAATGGCTTGAAATATCAATTTTTCGCTCTCGAAAGTACAGCAATTGCTTCGAAATCGAATAATTTGTCCCAAGAATCTTATCTTGGTCACCAAAAATCCCAGAAATAGTCTTAAAACTCTTGATTTTAGTCCTCAAAATGGTAGTTGGGTGAAAACAGCCTCGAGACCTAATTTTTTATAGCGAAAAAGAAGAAGAACCAAAAGTTGAAAAAGCCATGCTTCTTGTCTTCGGTTTAAGATTAATCGTTGCACAGATTTAGGGGTTTGAGGAGATTCGAGATGAAACGGAGACGGTACTCTCTGACGGGGAAAGGTTATAGCGATTATGAGGATCAGAGCCATAAGCGTATAGCTTTTCCCCATCAGCGTGTACCCTGAACGACGACGACGCATATTGTGGTAACGATTGTATAACATTAATTGACCTAATATAATATTTGATGAATTTTGTGCTCCGATTCAGAGGTGAACGATATTGGTGGTTGTTTCAGGAAGGAATAGAGAAGTATTAACGATGGGCACACTACTGGCCATAGTCAAGGTAGTACAATTCCCTCTTGATCCTGAGACGGAGGCGAATAGTCGTGCAGCGTAAAGACATGGACTCGTACGATCTATTTGGCGAAGATGTCAGTGGTTCAATGCTCGACGCTCTTCCTGACCTTGGGGGGACTGACCACTTTGACCCAGCAGGTGCACCAAACTCGGCGGTAGTCTCAAGAGATGGTGCGAACCCCGGTCCAAATGGAGGCGGGAATTACATCGGTCAGCCCTACAGTATATCACAAGAATCTCCTCTACAAAAACTGACCTCCTTCGGTGGATCTGAATTCGGAAACTCTAATCAGCTACAGAATACAACGCAGAGAAACATGTTCAATCAAAACCTGGCCGGGTTCGACTCGGGCGCTCCCCAACGCGCCATGGTTCCCGGCGCCTTTCAAAATCAGGCGAGGAGCATGGCTCCCCAGCACAGGGGGCCTCATCCCGGTCCAGGAAACCAATATCCAAGTTATTCCGACAACATGTACTCCATGGAACAGCAGCACCCGATGGCACGAGCCAATCTCTCCATGGATCCGGGGATGCAGGGTTGGCCAGGGGGCGGGGGCGCCTACTCCCAGCTCCAGCAGAGGCACTACAACCAAATGGCCCAGCAGCCCAACACGTATAGGCAACACATGCCCCAGTACACTCACCAGCAGGACCAGGCCGCGCTCAATCAGAAACTGCAACAACAGCAGCAGCAACAGCAGCAGCATTTCAACGCGCAACAAGGGATGATGAGCAGCATGGGGGTCCCGCACCAGGGGATGCAGGGTTCGGGAGCTGCCTACCAACAGATGCTCGGACAGCAGCATTACCAGCAGACCAATCCGGCCGCGATGTACCAGAGCTCGACCGGCTACACGGGGTTCGGCGGCGCTATGCACGCCCAGCAGCAGCAGCAGCCTCCGCCTCAGCAGTCCCAGAGGATGCCGCACCATATACCTTCCCATCAGACACATCCGACGCATCAACAGTATCCTCAACACCCTCAACACTCGGCTCCCCAGCAGAACATGGATCCTCAGTACCCTCACCATTCGGCGCCCATGTTCAATCAACCCCAGCATCCGGTGCCTGCGCCGCAATTCGGCACCGCCAAACACGCGACTAGCCCTCAGTACAGAGCGACTTTTCCTCAGTTGTCGCCACAAATGTCACCCAGGCCCCAGATGTCCCCGCGTCCGCCCGCGGTTCAACAACAAATGTCTCCTAGGCCCATAATGTCTCCTGCCAAACCCAGCACTCTGTCGCCTCATCCGCATTCCCAACTGTCTCAACATCAGGGCTCCAATCAGCCAAACGCGATGTCTGTCTCACCTTGTCCTCCGACGTCGATTAACATGAATACTTCGGGCCAGCAGTCCCAGAGCACGCTTCAGGCTCTCGAGCAAATGGTCATTCCGGGGGTCGCGGTATCAAATACGAGCGTAACGAGTCAGGATTACGGACAGTTTCAACCCAGACCGATGATCCCGCACTCGGCCAACATCCTACCTCCTCAACAACCTCTTCAAAATTCAACGCCACCTGTTCCAACGGGACCCAGAATGCCGCTACCTAATCAGTGGCCGCATCAGCCTCAACCTCAGCCGCCGCCGCCGCTGCCACCTCAGCAGCAGCAGCAGCAGCAGCAGCAACAACAGCAACAGCCGATAAGACCAAACTTGAATATAAACGACGGTAGAAGTAGTATGATGGAAGTTCAGCCGCCTCCGCCAACCTCTGAACCGAACTCGTCTCTGTTTCCTGTAAACGGTCCACCGGATGGAAATAACGTCGTCGAAACGACGACCAGAGACGTAACAGATGGCGCACAGAGTATAATGAATCCAGTCAACAAACAGGAGGCGGAAAGTTCGCCTGACCAAACTTCAGCCTCGCTTAAACCAGACATGCTCAATCAGACGGAGAACAATATTTCGCTTCAAAGTACCACAACGGCTACTAGCTCCGTCAGCGAACAAGTACCTTTGATTAAACCAGCGCCGTTAGAAGCTGTTCAGAGTCTACCTGCGTCCAGCACAAGCGGAAACGTTATGGATACCGGAGTCATGTCTCCGGTCGTACAACAGTCCTCGATACCCCAGAGACCGAGCTCGTATCCTACGATAGAAAGCAACGTTTCGGAGAGCAAGATAACGGAACAGTCCGCGGAAGTTAGCACAGTCTCTTGCCATCCATCCATTGGCTCAACTCCGCCGCTCGTGAACCAGCCACAGTTGATACCGACCTCTCAACAGCAGCCCATCATGGCCCAGAATCAAACTCCGACTCTCATGCCGCAGAGTCAAGCACAGCCTCAGCATCAAGTCAACATGATGACCACGAACCCGATGATTCCTATGCCTATACAACATCAGAATCAGATGCAAGGACAGACTCCGCAGCCTGTGACTCCGCTGATGGGGGTTCAACAAATGCCGACAGTTGGACAAACTGGCAGCGTAGTTATGCCTACGCAGGTGCCTCTGCCCCCGCACACTGTTCCGCAGGCAGCTTTCGGGGAATACACGAACGTCCAGAAGCCGAATAACATATATCCCAACGAGATGATGGTAGGAGCTGCACAGCAGTATCACTCGAGCGGAGATATAACGATACCGCCGATGTACGGAATGCCGCAGACGGCTCCGCCTCCCCCGGTGGCTCCTGCGCCTTTCGCGAATCCATGCGCACCCGTTACTCATCATCAGGAGAGGGCGGCGCTTCAGCAACAGCTTCAGGAGCTTTACTGCATGCCTCCGGCGTCCGAGAATCAGGAGAAGATCGTCAGCCTTCAGGAGAGACTTCAGGCTCTGCAACAGCACGAGAGCAACGATCAGTGCAACGGAGGACCTCAGTGCATTCTGCAGACTCCTATGTTCACAGCCGCTGTCGTTGACAGTCCTCAAGTCTCGAGCACCACGGGAAGAGGGAGAAGTAAAGGAGCGCCGAGGGCCAAGAAGAGCAGGAAGAAGGCGGACAAGGAGGCAGCCGCGCCGATTACCGCGCAAATTACTCAACCCGAGCAGCAGCCGGTATCCGAAAGCAACGACACGACTCCGGTGGAGAGCAGCAACGTCATAGACAGCATGGCAGACTCTGAGGACCTGAAACCGACATCCGGAGACATGGAGGAAGAGTGGAATAAAAACAGGAAGGCAAGATCGCCGAGGAAACCGAGGAAACCCAAGGAGCCTAAAGAGCCCAAAGAGCCGAAGATAAAAAAGGACCCCAAGCCACCCAAAGAAGCCAAATCCCCGAAGGGGAGGAAGAAGAAAGAGGCCAAGGAACCGGGAAGCAAACGCGGCAGGAAGTAAGACTGAGATCTATCTTTTAATCCGACTCGATTATTAAATATCTGTTTTTTTTTTTTTTTAATCCTCTTTCAGAAAAATTGCTCAATCAGAATCAGCGGACGACGAGCCAGCTCTTGAGGCCGAAGAGGCTGTTTCGGACTCGGGGATAGTTCAAGACGCGGAGGTCAAGCCGAGCGTCGAACCCGTGATAGACGATCAGGAACAGGTCGACTCTTCAACGACCGAACCCATGGTCACAGAGTCAAAAGAAGAATCTGAGGAGCCAGCCGAGCCCGAGGAGCCAGTGGAAGAAGAGAAGAAGCCGGAGGCACCCGAGGAGGTTCCGGAGATCAGCACGCCGGTGAAGAAAAAATCGGCATCGAGGAAGAAATCGGTCTCCAAAGTCGCGGCGGGAAGAACACCGAGGAGTTCGAAGTTTGTTCATTTTTCGAGCGTCTTAATCGACGGATAAATTTTTTTTCAAGCTATTTATCATGTATTCAATAGTTCCAGGAAACGGAGAAGCAGAATAGCGCCCGATTCGGACGGCGAGGAACTCGCCACCACTCCTCCACCTTCTCCCGAGGCTGGAGAAGACCTAAACAAACGGAGATCGGCGAGGAACACGCACAGAAAAAAATACGTGGACGACGTCATGCTCAGGTTCTCCGACGACGACGTTCCGCTCGCCGAAAGTCAGGGCAAGAAGGGGGAAGGAGGGAGCGTATCTAAACCACCGGCTGTTAAAAAGGAGGCCGAAGGCGGCGAAGTTGGACCCAACAAACCCAACTTTGTATACATTAATACGATGGACGAAGACTCAATGGTTGTGCAACACATCCTCGTCATGAGAATGGGGAAGAGGGAGATCAAGCCTGAGGTCAAGGTCGAAACTCCTGCGCCGGAGGCTGCGGACAAGCCAGAGGTCGCCGATGAGACGAAAAACGACGGCAAAGAGACTGCGGAGAAGATCGAAGAGACTAAAGCGGAGGAAACTGAGAAGGAGGTCGAAGAAACTGATAAAAAAGAAGAAGAAGAAGAAAAAATTGAAGATAAAGAAGCGGAGAAAGTAGAAGTTGACGCAGAACCGGCTAAAGAAGAAGACGATAAAGAAGAGACAAAGACCGAGGTGGAAGCGGAAGCTGAAACCGTAGACAAAGTAACCGAGGAACCCGTCGAAGAGAAAGAAGAAGAAGAAGAGAAGACCGAGGAGAAGAAGGAAGGCGAAGCCGCCGTCCCGAACGAGCCTGCGAACGAGAAGGAAGAAGCTTCGGCGACTTCCACAGCCGTCGTTGAGGCAAAACCTCAGATAGTCGAGGTTGAGGAGTACTTGGTGAAGTACAGGAACTTCTCTTATCTGCATTGCGAATGGCGTACAGAGGAGGAACTCTACAAAGGCGACAAGAGGATACAGGCGAAATTGAAACGTTTCAAACAAAAGATGGCGCAGAACGTGAACATATTCGAAAACGTGAGACGACGCACCGATCACTGACGAATTATTTATTTATTGATTTGGTGACTTATTTTTTCAGCCAGAGGAAGATCCATTCAATCCAGACTTTGTGGAGGTAGACAGAGTCCTGGACGAGGCTACTCACACGGATCCAACGACCGGGGAAACGCTCAGACACTTTCTTGTCAAGTGGAGATCTTTGCAATACGAAGATTCCACTTGGGAACTCGAGGAGGATGTTGATCCTGAAAAAATTGCTCAATTTCATAGATTCAACAAGGTCCCGCCAAAGGATCAGTGGAAGGTATGTCAAGTTTTATCTATGAGTTGTGTACATAAATTAACTAATTAACTCTTCACTGACATTGAAAAAACGCTTCTTTTTGTTTCAGCCGAAGAAAAAACCACAGGCAACGGGATGGGAGAAGCTAGACGAGTCTCCGATCTACAAGGGGGGCAACAGCCTCCGACCCTATCAACTCGAGGGTCTCAACTGGCTCCTATTCTCTTGGTACAACGGCCACAATTGCATCCTGGCGGACGAAATGGGACTTGGAAAAACAATCCAATCTCTCACCTTCGTTCACGCGGTTTACAAGTACGGAATCAGGGGACCGTTCCTTATAATCGCGCCGCTTTCGACGATACCGAACTGGCAAAGAGAGTTCGAGGGTTGGACGGACATGAACGTCGTCGTCTATCACGGATCGTGAGTATGATTGTATATTTTTTAATTACGTTTCACGAAATGTCTCCGTCTTTCCTACAGCGCGGCGAGTCGCAACATGCTCCAAGAGTATGAGGTATACTACAAGAACGACAAGAGGCAGCCGATAAAGGACCTAATCAAATTCAACGTGCTGATAACGACTTTCGAGATAATAATCACAGATTTTAACGAACTGAGGGGATACAACTGGCGACTTTGCGTCATAGACGAAGCGCACAGACTGAAAAACCGGAATTGCAAGCTACTGGAGGGACTCAGACAGCTTAATCTAGAGCACAGAGTGCTTCTCTCCGGCACGCCGCTCCAGAACAACGTCAACGAGCTTTTCTCTCTTCTTAATTTCTTGGAGCCGATACAGTTCGCCAGCAGCGAACAGTTCCTCAAGGAGTTCGGGAACCTCAGCAGCGACACCGAGGTCCACAAACTCCAGCTCCTCCTGAAGCCGATGATGCTTCGGAGGCTTAAAGAAGACGTGGAGAAGTCGCTGGCCCCGAAAGAAGAGACTGTCGTGGAGGTAGAACTGACTAACATTCAGAAGAAATATTATCGCGGTATTCTTGAGAGGAACTTTTCGTTCCTCGCTAAAGGCACGACCTCCGCTAACATACCGAATCTCATGAACACCATGATGGAACTGAGGAAGTGCTGCATTCATCCGTTCCTGTTGAACGGAGCTGAGGACCAGATCCAGCTCGACTACAAACAGGGTAACGACAAGGAGGACTCGGAGGGATACTTTCAGGCGCTGGTTAACAGCTCCGGAAAAATGGTTCTGATGGACAAACTACTGCCTAAACTCAAGGCGAGCGGACACAGGGTTCTGGTTTTCAGCCAGATGGTGAAATGCCTTGATCTTTTGGAGGATTATCTCGTCTACAAAAAATATCCTTACGAAAGAATCGACGGACGCATCAGAGGGAACCTCAGACAGGCGGCGATAGACCGATACAGTAAACCGGACTCTGACAGATTCGTGTTTTTGCTATGCACAAAGGCCGGAGGGCTAGGTATAAACCTGACGGCGGCGGATACGGTGATAATATACGACAGCGACTGGAATCCGCAGAACGATTTACAGGCGCAGGCCAGATGCCACAGGATCGGACAGCAGAAAATGGTCAAGGTTTACAGATTACTGTGCAGGAACACCTACGAGAGGGAAATGTTCGACAAAGCTTCCCTCAAACTGGGACTGGACAAGGCCATTCTGCAGTCGATGAACACTAGCCAGGGCGGCAAAGACCCGGGTAACAAACAACTGACCAAGAAGGAGATCGAAGATCTGCTCAAAAAAGGAGCCTACGGGGCGATCATGGACGACGACACGGCGGGGGACAAATTCTGCGAGGAAGATATCGATATTATTCTTGAGAGAAGGACACAGGCGAGTTAGAACCGAAATTGGGCTATTTAATAAAGACAAAAACTAAACTACCTAATCGTGGAATTTAATTTTTTTTTTTTTTTTTCTTCAGGTGATAACGATTGAAGCGGAGAAAGGATCGACGTTCTCCAAGGCAAGTTTTGCCTGTTCTTCCAACAGGACCGATATCAACATAGATGATCCAGATTTTTGGAAGAAATGGGCTAAGAAAGCCGAGATCGATACCACGGAGAAGAAGGAGGAGGACGAACTCGTCATTTCGGAACCCAGGCGGAGGACTCAGATAAAACGATACGGACACGACGAGTCGGTTGTGGATATGTCCGAACTTGATAGTTCGGACGAAAACAGCGAAGACGATATGGGAGGCGGTCTGACTGGCAGAGGTATGAAATAAAAACGAGAAAAAAAACCAGTCTTAAATCACTCTAGGGGGAAATAATTCGGTGATATAACATGTCGATAGCTGAGGAAATATTGAGAAATGATCGAAATAATGAGAAATATCTTTATAGAATGTCAGATAATTGGAATAACTGAGAAAATCATGAGAAATAATCAAAATAAGTGAGGAAATAGTGAGAAATAATTGAAATAAGTGAGGAAATATTATAAGAAATAATTGAAATAACTGAGAAAATGAATGAAATAACGAGAGATAATTGAAATAACTGAGAAAATGAATGAAATAACGAGAGATAATTGAAAAAACATAATGAGAATAAAATTAATTTGAAATAAATCGATCAATTTGGATTATGTCACTTAAAAAATAATAATAATAACGAGGCCATTAATAAAATCCCGAGTTATTTCCGCCTCGAAATTACCGAAACGATTAAATTTACGTCTTCAACACTGAATATTAATTAATACTTGTAGGTAAAAAACGAAAGGATAAATTCGGCAAAAGGACTCGGAGATTCTTCGACGAGTACGTTCCCAGAGAGGGGGAGGTCGTCTATGGGAACTGGGCCCGGAGCGAGTGCTTCAAGGTCGAGAGAGGACTTCTGACCTTCGGTTGGGGACGCTGGGAGGAGATCCTCCAGCACAGTCAATTCAGGAGGGGATGGAGAGAGATAGACGTCGAGGACTGCGCCAGAGTGATTCTCCTCTACTGTCTCAGGTTCTATCGAGGGGACGAGAAGATAAGAAACTTCGTATGGGATCTTATAACGCCGTTGGAAAACGGAGAGAAGATCAAAACCATAGCCGTTCATTCGACCGGTAGAAATAGCAGGCAGAAACAAAAGAAGAGCAGAACCAGGGAGAGCGGCAGGGAAACCAGGGGGTCCTCAGCTCACAACGGAACCACGGATCCTAATCATTGGAGCAACGCCGAGAAATACGATGGGGATATATTTCTCGAAAATAATTATAAAAAACACCTCAGTCGACACGCAAACAAGTTAGTCTTGTTATCACTATAGTCAGTTAATAATAATTCTACAATTTGGATTTTCTCAAACAATTTGTGTGTTTTCTTTTCTTTACAGAGTACTTCTTCGCGTCAGAATGCTGTACTACATAAAACACGAGATAATAGGTGATCTCGTACAGCACATATCGGACGGCGTTCACGTTAGGTCAGTGAAACATATTAAAAATCGCTTTTAAACGCTATCGATATATTTAATAACAATAATGATCATTTTTTTGTTTTTGTTGTTTTTACTTTCAACAAAATTTCATAATTATTAACTCATAATTCATTATCAATCAATTACGATACGCGTTTTCGCACTTACATCATTTTATACAAAAGCTTTACTACACACAGTGCTTCATAGTTGCATGTGCAATGTATTTGTTTTTTTACTATTGGGTCCCCGCCCCTGTCGCCCCCAAACCTCTTCGTTTAATTGTACAAGGAATTATATGAAGACTATCAAGATAAGAAGAAGAAAAAAAAAAATTACCCTTTTTGAAATCTTAGTCATCATACCTGTTTTTTTTTTTTGCTTTGTTGTTTCGTCTCAATTTACTAATACAAGATTCCTACATCCTCGCTCTCTAATACGCTATGTGCTAATGACTGTTGAGAATACACAAAAAGAGAAAAGAAAAAAAGAAAAAAATACAAGCCTGTACATCAGATACTACTATCTATCTCGGCAACGATCATCGACTTTGGTAAGGAAACTTTGGTACAATTGGTTTCAATGCAGGGCACTGTGTTGAAAAAAAAAAAAAAACAAAGGGCAATTTTTTTACAAATGAAGCAAAAAACAAAAAAGATTTTCAAAATTATTATTTTTTTTTTTATACGTTTGTTGATACCAGTTCATCAGTTTTATCAAAAAGCAAAAACAAACTTTGTGACAAGAATAATTTTTCTCTTCCTTTTCTTTGAACCGGTATCTTCGAACATGTTTAGAAAAGATGACAAAATTTTGTTGGAACAAAAAAAAAAAAAAGAAACGCTTGAAAAAAAAAGCAATATGGCATAATTGAAAATTGGAACTTAAAATTTGATAAAAAAAAAAAAGAAATCAAAAATGAAAAAAACGGCCCTACAGTGCGTTGCGGATAAATCCTCCGCAACTGGCGGAGCCTCCAGTGAAATGGTGGGACCTGATGGCAGACAAGTCTTTATTAGTGGGATGCTTCAAGCACGGCTACGAGAATTACGATCTGATGAGGGCAGATCCCGCGCTTTCTTTCATTACCAGCTGTCCTCTCCCTCCCCAGACTCAGATCGTTCAATCAAAGTGAGTATCCGTTGCCTATAGTTTTTTTGTTTTTTTTTTCTCTCTGTCTGTCTGTCTGTCTGTCTGTCTATTATCGTTATCGAAAATCTATTATCCTTACATGCTGTTGCTAATTTATTTATTTTTTTCTTAACACCACAAAAACAAACACTGACAACCACCCCAACCCCCTGCACGCTTTATTATGTCTGCTACATACATATTTATGTTTGCAAAAGAAATTAAAAAACAATTTAAACTATAGAGGAAGAGAAGAAGAAGATGATGAAAAACAAGAAAAAAACTTTCTTCATTCAGGTAATCAAGTAATTCACAATAATTGACGAATTTTATTCCTTTACAGCAACAGAGAAGACAAGATTTTGGAAAACGATATCGAAGACGGCGAGTCTTCGGGTCTCGCCCGAGAGTGCAAAGAGTTGGATAAATTCGGTCGGGATACTCCAACGGACTCACCCGCGATATCTAGCAAGGCTGACACCCCGATACCGGAGGCTGGCGGAAGCCACGACGGAATCGAGGGGATCAACGAGGACGAGAAGGCGTGGCCTTCGGTCGTAGATCTGAACACGCGACTCAGACGCGTTATTTCGTCTTATCAACGCAGCGTCAAGAAAGACGATGGTAAAATTGTACAGAAAAATAAACAGGGAAACGAGGGGGAGACGAGCAACCACAACGCCGCTATGCAGGCGGGCATCGAACCGCCTCTGAACATGCAGGGATGGGATCTGCAGCAGCTAGCCATGTACCTTCTGGTAAGCACGAAGGATTGCTGCCCTGTCCCAAAACATACGTCTAATCGATTGTCGTTTTGAAAATTACAGAAAATGGAGAGACGGGAGAAGATGGAGGCGATGGTGAAGGAACGCGAGCGATCCAGACTGGAGGAGCAGCGAACCAAGTGGTCGAGGCGAGAGGAGAGCGAATTTCTCCGCGTTATATCCACCTACGGCGTGAATTACGATCGCAAAAAGGCTCAGTACGATTGGACCAAGTTCAAAAGCATCGCTAGGTTCGATAAAAAGACTGACAACGATCTCACGGACTACTACATGTCCTTCAGAGCCATGTGCAAAAAGGCTTGCCACATGAAACTCAACGACGACGAAGACACGTCACCGGAACACCTCAGCGCCAGCAAAGCAAGACAGATTCTCGACAGAGTCGATCTGCTTAGCAAGATCAGAGAGGAGATTCTGTCCCATCCTCACCTCGAGGAGAGGCTCTCCTTGTGCCAGCCGTCGGCCGACACTCCGGACTGGTGGCAGCCCGGGAAACACGACAAGGAGCTGCTCCTGGGAGCCGCGAAGCACGGACTGGGCAGAACGGACATAACGATACTGAACGATCCTGACTTCTCGTTTCACAGGGTGTTGAACAAGAGTATATTCAGCGGAGTACAGACGGCGAGAATGGAGAAGCTGGAGAGAGCGATAAAGATAGAGAGCAGGGAAGACATCCTGAAATTCGACAAGGACGAGATCCTGGTGAAGCTTGAGAAGGGCGAGGGGACTCTGAAGATAGAGAAAGTCGGCGTCAAGAAGGACAAGGACCTCAACGATAGGAAATCGGAGGCTGAAAACGTCGAGAAGAGCCAGGTGGAACTTACTCTGGTAAAGACGGAGCCGAAAACTGAGGAAAAGGGCACCGGAGCTCTGACAATCACCTCTGTACCGAGACCCAAGACTCCCGAGGAGGAAAAAGCTCAGGAAACCGAAGAAGAGGTCAAGGACAAAGAGGAGGAGCCTAAAGAGGAGGAAAAGGAACCAGAAATCGAGGAGGAGAAGGAGGAGAAGCCCGAGGAGAAGATGGAAGTCGACGCCGAGAAGATCGAAGATGTGGAAAAAACGGAGCCTCAAGAGCCACAGGAAAAAGAAGAGACTGTCGAGGAGGATAAACCGGAAGAAATCGAGAAGGAGGCTGAACCCGAGGCCAAGACGGAGCCTGAAGAAACCGTCCTCGTAGAACCTGAGACCGAAGAAAAAGAGATGGAAGAAAAAGAGGAAGAAAAAGTATCGGAGAAAGATGAGGCGATGGAAGTTGAAGATAAGCCTGAAGAAATTGAAAAGATCGAGAAACTGGAAGAGCCGGAGAAGATCGAAGAACCTGAGAAGCCTGAGAAGCCCGAGAATATCGAAGAACCCGAAAAACTCGAGGTCGAGGAAGTCGAGAAGCCCGAAGCGGAAGAAGAACCGGCTAAAATTACCGACGTAGAAGAACCCAAAGTGGTCGAGGAGCAGAAACCGGTCGAAAAGATCGAAGAGGTTCCCGAGACGGAGGAGAAGGCCGACGTCCAGATAGTAAAGAAGGAGGAGCCGGCTCCGGAACCGAAAGAGGAAGAGAAGGAGGTCCCCAAGGCTCCGAACATGGAGGACAAATGCAGCGTCCAGGCGGCTGAGCTCAAAGCCATGTTTCCTGACCTCGAGGTGATCCAGCCCCTTTCCAGACTCACGCAGATAGACACTTTCGTCCTAAGAGACAAGACTATAGACTACACAGAACCCACAGTCGCCCAATTGCTCGCGCACAGTTACCAGATTTCCATAAAGTGGCCCAAGGAGCACGCGATCGAAGCCCGCCTCATGCACATCGTCCATGCCATCGAACACAAGGAGTGGCCAGTCTCGGTCGCCTTCAGCGCGGGCGACGAGCCAGAGATCGTTAACGAGAAGGAGAGCGAGGTGATAACGATAACTACGGACCACGGAATGACGAGGTCCATCGGCAGCGGGAACAGCGTCTCTTCGAAGAAACGGAAGAGGCACATCGCCATCGACGTAGAAACCGAGAGGGCCAAGCTCCACGCCTTGTTGAACAGCAGCCACATGAGCGTACAGCCCCCGAGTGGATTGTGCAAGCCCACGGTTCTCGCAAATTCGAATTGGGACGTCAACGACGAGTCTCAGTCGGAGGAGTCGAGGAGGTCGACCCCGGTTCAACCGCCCCCTGCCCATCAGCAGGCCAGGACACCCGCGGTTCCGTTCGACTTCAAGTACACGGTTCCTGGGAAGACCACCATCATTCCCGGGACATCGAGCACCTTGACGCCGATCGATTTGTCCGCCGGGTAAATTTCGATTATTTTTTACCCCAGGGTAATTTTGAAGTCGAGTTTCTAATTATTGGTATTCTTGCGCCTTCCAGATATCCTAAGGCGAGTAACGATTCGGGTAAAGACATGATGAACGAGGTGCAGGACTTTTCGATGCCCAATAAGAGCAAGCAGGTCAGCAGCAATAAGGGGAAACTTGATAGCATGTTGGATAAACTCATGAAGAGAAAGAATTGCGTAAGTTGTTCGTTCAGGGTTGAAAAGTATCAACAGAATTTTTGTTAGAATTCTAAAAATTTTTAATCTCGTTCAATCATTATTTCTCCCACAGCCGACCGACGAGCCTATAATAGGAAAGGAAAAGAAGCGTAAGAAGCTTGACGAAATAGTATTAGGTCTGAGCGCGGCCAAAGAGCAGCAGAGCACTCACTACCCCGAGCATGGTAAAAAGAGTACGATAACACCCAACGTTACCGTGACTCCGACTTCGGCGCCCAGCGGTCTCTCAAACCAGCCAAGCAGTTCCCAGAAACCATTTTCTATAACAGTTACGTCGATACCCTCGTCCAGAGCCTCCGGATCGTCGTCTGGTCATCCGCCGCCTGCTTTACACTCCCACAAGGATAGTTTCTCCGCGTTATTGGCGCAGGCCGAGCAGCAGAATCGCGAATTGAAGAAACAGCAACAGCAACAGCAATCATTGGCTACCGCTCATTCTTCTAACAGCCATAGGAAAAGCTACGAAGCTATGATAGCGAATATGAACAAAGTCGCAGACTACTCGGCGAATATCGGGTCCTATTCTCACGAGGCCAAAGTCAACAAGTGGCTGGCGGAGCAGACCGCGATGTCCGAACAATTGGGAGCAGAGTACCTCAGCGCTCCTAGGAGACGGAGACCGAGAGTCGATCCCTCGCTGTTGGACTGGAAGAAATTAACGGGAGAAGAAAACGTCGCAGTTATCAACAGACTGACGGGAAAGAAGGTGACCGGAACCAAGGCTCCGCAGCTCAAGCGACTCGGACAATGGCTCATAGAGAATCCGATGTTCGACGTTGACCCGAAGTGGGCGGAGCTCGTTAAAGAGAGGGGAAACCTTCCCCACGATCTTCAGAAACGGTTGCCGGGCGCGGATAGAGGAAGCAGCAAGGGAAAGAGTCCTGGAAGGCCTCCGATGATGCCGAGTCCGACCGGCCAGGTGTCTGTGAGCCAGGCGAATCTCGCGGCCACCTCGATGGCGTCGAGTTTGAGTTTCCCGTCGCTGGGGAATCTGAATAATTCCCTGCTCTCTGGCCTGTCTCTGGGTAATTTCGACCCCAAAAACAACCCGCTGCTCATGCCTTTCGGGGGAATACCGAACCTCGGGGGCCTCGGGGGTCTCGGGAACCTCGGGAACCTGGGAAACATGAGTCTGACTAATTCCCTATTCGCGAATCTCGCCGGTCTGGGATTGCCCTCGCTGGCCGGAATGGAGGCGGCGCTCGGAGCTACGGCCACGAGCTCCGCGGACACCAATGCGACCTCCTCGAGCGGCAAAAATTCTAGCTCAAACAACCAGGGCTCCGGAAAATCGAGGAACAAGATGGAAGTTCCAACGAGTAAATCCTCCGCACCGTCGACCTCGACGTCCTCTTCGATGCCGACAACCACTCCGTTCCCATTCTTCTTCCCCAATCCTAGTCTACTTTACTCTCCTTTGGGCCTCGGAGGACTCAATCCGTTCTCTATGCAGCCGGGCGTGTCCTCGGCCTACGAGAGCCTCGCCCAGTGCGGACTCCTCACGCCCCCAACGTCAACGGCCTCCTCGAGGAAAACTACTACCTCGAGCTCGTCCAGGCAGAGAGACACCATCGCCGATACAATGAAGCGAAAAGAGAACGAAAAGAAGTCCAGATACGCCACGGACGCTGGTATCAGTCTCCAGCAGTACGCGGACATGGCGTTGCACAGCGACGACAGAAAGAGAGCCGAAAACGACAAGAAGGAGATCATAGAGCTTAGCCAGATAGCCGATCTGTCGGCCAGACTCGAGAGAAAGAGCAAGGAACAGGAGATGAAAGAGGCACTCGAGCAGCTGAGCAGAACCAGCGCCGAACTTCTAACCAGGAACCTCGAGGATCCTCAGAGACCGTCCAAGCGTGGAAGGAGCGCGGATCAAAGCTACGATCAACCGCCGTCGCTCGAAGTCACCCTGGAACCGGTTGTAAAAAAGGTCAGGGTCGCCGAGCCCGAGGTCACAAAGCCGAGCGAGCCCCCGGAGCCAACGGAGGAAGAAACGGCTCCGCCGGCGAGCGTTAGCGGCACGAATGAGACGGAGGAGTCGCAACAGGTCGAGCCTGCGGCTTTGAAGACTGATAACAAGCCGAACGCGTCAGACGGAGACGACGACGTCAAGAGCAAGGGCAAGAAGCCGAGGAGCGGTAAAAGATTGAGCAACGATCCGCCTCCGGAGCGAAAAAATTTGAGATCGAGTGCCGGTCGTCAGGCTAGAGCAGCTGCGGAGCGACAGGCGAGGATGGAGGGCGAGCAACAGCTTGCCGAACAAAGAGGAGAAGGACACGCGGGAGATTGAAAGAAATTTTATTAAATTTTCTTCTTTTTTAATTGACGATCGATCGGATCGAACAACAAATTTAATAGGTATATTTATCCACTACGACTGATCTTACGTAGCGAAGTGATCGTTTAATAGTTGTATTAAATAATAGTAATAATAATAATAATAACAACAACAATAATAATAATAATAATAATAATTTAATTTAATAATTGAATTAAAAAAAAAGAAGGGGTGAAAAAAAATGGACTACTCGAATTAAAATGTAGCGAATTTTAAACGAATATATATACCTAATATACACACACACACATTAATTAATTAATATTATTAATTAGTAATAATTATTGAGTAAATAAATAAAGTAAATATTGATACGATTTATTTGATTAATAATTAATTAATAAATAAATATCGATAGTAATTTATCGTGAGACGATTAACGAATTAAATGATGCGGATTGAAGGAAGATAAAATTATAATAATAATAATAATAATAATAATAATAATGGTAATGATAATTATTAGAGAAACAGAGAATAAAAAGAAGAAAAAAAACAACTAAAAAATGACGAATGATTTTTGAGATATACATAATATAAATATATAATAATAGTAATAATAATAATAATAATAAACTTATATATGACTAATTGTTAGTGAATTTTTTGAATGTGAAAGACAAACGAAAAAGATAATGAACAATTACAGAATTAACTCCTTTGACAATTTATTACGATATATAATTATAATGAATAATTATATAACTAATAATTGAAATACTGAATTATTATCATCATTATTTATTTAACGATAATGACGATGATGATGATGACAACAAAAACAAAAAAGTGTAAGTAACGTGTGATAAGCTCCCCCCTCCCCCGCCCCCCTTTTTTTGTTCTCCCTCCTCCCCCTCACATGAATAAATTATACATTTTATCATGCAAAAAGAAATTAGTGAAGTGGCGGAAAAAAAAAAGAATAAATAAATAAAGAAAAGAAGAAAAAGTATTTGATTGCGAAGTAGAACAACAACAATAACAATAATATGTATTAGGTGTACATGTATGTTTGCGTGTGTGTGTGTGTGTGTGTGTGGTAATTGAAGAAAGGAAAGAAAAACACGTTTAATTATACAAAATAAAGTTGTAATAGTATGTAAGGATTTATTATTACTATTATTATTATTATTATTATTATTATTATTATTATTATTATTGATTCAACTATTTTCTATTATTAGTTTTTTCTTTCTTTCTCCTTTCCATGTTTTATACATATTACATATATTTTGGTTGTTGAATTCATTATGATTATTATTATTATTATTATTGTAAACTTGACTTTGATAATTTTTCTTACATCTTATATATATATGTATATTACATACTATTATATAAAGACACATTATATGATCTTATTGATTGATTTCCATGTTATTTTTTCTTTTTTCTACCGAGGACTGTTTTTTATATGAAGAAGAAGAAGAAGAAGAAAAAAGAAGTATTGAAATAAAACTAATTAGTTATGCTATTATTCATCATCTCTGAATAAAGAAGAAAAAAACAACAAAAATACATTATGTATTATACATATGTTATATAATATATATTATATTACAAGTACATATAATAAGTACGCATAATAAATATAATTAAAAAAATTGATTTAATATAATGCGATTCATTGTGAAAGGATTTAAGAATATAAAAACGTATAAAATGTAATAAGAGAGAAATCGAAGAGTTGAAAAAATAATGTGAAAGAAAAAGTGAAAGAAAAATCAATAGTAATAATTTAAATTCGAAATTAAACAAACAAGATGCATAATAATAATAATAATTATTGATAAGAATAAAGAAAACAAACAGAAAAAATGAAGTGAAATGAAACGAAATGAACGGAAAGGAAAGAAAAAAAAAAGGAAATAATCATGTAAATAAATATTGAAATCCGAGAGAGAGAGAAAAAAAAATTAGCATTGTAAGAAGAAAACAAGAAAAAAAACACAACAACACACGTGTACTTGGAAAAGTGTATATATATTGCAGTGTACTTTTAATTATTATTATTAGGTGAAATATAATAATAATAATAATATTAATATTAATAATGAATAAAAAAAAATCAATAAATAAACGGCTTCTTTCGTTGTTTGCAAAAATTTATCTGTGTTTTATTTATTTATTATAAGTATTTTATAAGATATAATATTGAAAAAATATATACCTAAAATTAATTTGACATTTTTTTTTTTTTTTTTCAATTATTTTTCATCGGTTTGTTTGAATAATATTAAATATAAATCATTTTTTTTTGTTTGTTCCAATTTCGTCGATGTTATAAGACAAAAATCTAAGTTATCTTCTCTTCTCTCTAATCCAGAGGTTCCAAGATACTGCGAATGTAAGGTTTTCCAGAAGGCAGACTCACAGTCTTTATATTATCTCCAAATAGTTTCTTCGCCTCTTCGTCCGTCACTGTGGGTTGTATCATCACATCGTTTCCTTTCTAAAAATCAAGAAAAAAAAAACAACAACAACCGAATAACAAAAAAAAATAAATAAAATTACAAAATAATTGATCATCTTGTGAAAGTTTTCTCGTAATATTTTAGGTAAATTAACAATAACAATTACCTTCCAATCGACCGGAGTAGCGACCTTGTGTTTATCAGTCAATTGAAGAGCGTCTATAACTCGCAATATTTCACTGCGAACATACAAAAAAAAAAAAATCCAAATTAATCGATCGAATTTTTCATACATGACAGATTCGATATGTTAGATTAATCGAGGTTTTCGATTGATTGTTGATCGATTAATCGATCTATTATTTCTTTCGATTAATCGATTATTCGATCTATCGATTATTCGGTCGATCCGTCTAAACCTCGATATGTTCTTTCTGTAATTTATGAAAAATTGTAATTTGGAGTTTAAAAATTATGAGAGAATCAATGAGCTAAAAAAAAAAAATGAAAATCATCCCTAATTTTTTCAAACTAGAGTAAAAAAAAAACTAAAAGTGAAGAGATATATTCGCGCACTCGAAGTTTCTTCCGATCGTTGCAGGATACAGAATAGACAATCGCAGCTTCTTCTTTGGATCTATTACAAAAACAGCTCTAGCCGACAGAGGGACTCCCTTGCTGTCCACTTCATCAGGATCAAGCATCCCGAGGGTCGTTGCGATCCTACGATTCTCGTCTTCTAGTATCGGGTAGGGGAATAAATCCTCGGTTATCTCGCCGTACGCTTTTATATCCTGTTGATGATTATACATTGTTTCATTTATTGTGGATAAATATATACCGTCAGTTTCTCGCTATGCGGGCCACTCGGTGCACCTAAAGCAGGCAACCGTACGTACGTCCGATAAGAATTAGCACGGACTTATGGACGGAGCGATAGCTGCGTTTATGGGCGAGGGGAGGCCGTTATCCGGGGAGTACGTGAGGTAGCATGTCGGCCATATTGATTGGTGGCGTTTACGCGCCATATTCAAACCAGTCGCTCCAAATAATACTTCCTACCGGTGAATTATGGCATTTAACTTGCTTTTTGCGCTGGATTTGGTCGTGCAACCTACTGCCGCACGGTGAGGCATGTTGGTTACAAGACTACAAACGAAAAATAATAAACAATCTAGTTGAGTATGAATTTATCGTACATTCTAACCTCTAAAATTATCAAAACATATTTGTGAGCACGTGGTTGGATTGATATCACTTCTCAATTCAACTGAACAGATTTATTACAACCCTTGTCACTTATGATTGCTGTTTGTTGTGAAATATCCACCCGAACCTGAAAACAAACAGTGTGTATACGGTGTATACGCCGTGGTATACGCGTACTATATCTATATAGATGCCACCTATCAAAATGGTTGACCAACGGATTCCCCTTCCGTCTTTTGGCACAGGCCCCGCAAGGTATCGCTCCGTCCATAAGTCCGTGAGAATTAGCACGTGCCGTACGTACGGTTGCCTGTTTCAGGCGCACCGAGTGGCCCGCATACCGAGAAACTCACGGTATATACAGTATTTTCTTTTTTCTTTGATTTCGTATCACACACATACCTTTATCCATTCGACGTGAGATTCGACAGAGTTGCAGGATATAGCGATCACTTTTACCCCACGATCGATAAACTCGGGCATCAATTTGGCTACTCGGGATAATTCGGTTGTACAAACTGGCGTGAAATCGTTAGGGTGAGAAAATAATATCGTCCAACTGAAATCATGCGTAGTAAAGTATAGTTTAATTTTTTGTTCATGTTGTTGAAAATTTCAATAATAATCGTGATACAAAGTTTGCTTTTTTGAGGTTATTTATTTACTTTATTTATTTTTATAACAATATAATCGTCTACCGGTATTTGTAGCTCGTGAAAAATTAAGATAGGTTAGGTTTGAGGAGAAGAAAAATTGTTTACATACGAGTCTGATATCCATTGATGAAAATTTATTTTGCCGATGTTGGAGTTTGCGGTGAAATTTGGAAATATTTCACCTAGTAATACCATCTTGTCGTATATAATATCAGATATATCTGTTGATTTTGTGCGCTGATGACGTTTTTTTTTCTCTACTTTCGTTTCGGAATTTTGTTCACAATACGGACGAGAAATTGTGACTAGACTTCAACAAAAATATGAAAGTAATAACAAAGCGTTCTTAAAACCACTTCGATGTAGGTGGCGCCACCCGCCTGCCCAACTTCACGCTGTACGATGAAGGATACAAAAGTAAAATGATCGTCGTCCCTGGATAGAATAAAAAAAACGAAGAGACGAACATTAACTCGATCGAAAGGACCCTAAAAATTATGAAAAATAGATGCACAACTTAAATTAATATTAACCCAAGAAATATGTAAAGACTTGATGCGATAAAATATAGGAATGGCTAAAAATAATCGATTAATCGAAGCATCGATTATTTATTCCCCGATTAATCGAGTATAATCGATTATTTTCGTCACTCGATTAATCGGAAGCATCGATTATTTTTCCCTTATAATCGATTCAACTATTATAAATAAGAAAAGTTTTTCACTTTTTCTCATGCATATTTACTTCTGACCCAAATTTCACTATAAATATGATTTTAAACTGGTAAATTCTCATTGAACGGGCTTAAAAAAAAAAAATCAATAACTATTGAAATTATGATGTCTAGATGTGAAAATTGTCGATATTTGTTCGTTTTTTGTTTTTTCTGGCTATTTCTGCGCCATTTTTATTTCGAAAAATCTAAAAAAAAATTCCACATCAGACGAACATTGATACACATGGCACAATTTTTTTTTTTCTTTTTCACAGTACGAACAAATATCTACTCGTCCTCGATTTATAATAAAATCTTGAAATTTTGTTGTATACCGCGTTGGGGCTAGAAGTGATTTTCGTCATAATGATGTGCTAATATCAGGCAATCTGATCATAGCACCTTACTTCAGAGCGGTGCTATTCGACATCTGATTGGCACATCATAATGATGAAAATCACTTTGTTTCCTCAAAGGCGCATTCGCGTTGGGGCTAGAAGTGATTTTCATCATAATGGATGAGACAATCTAGCCAATCAGATCATAGCGCCTAACTTCAGTGCGTTGCTATTCGACATCTGATTGGCACATCATTATGATGAAAATCACCTTGATCCCAACGCGAATACGCCTCAACGCGAATACGCCTCTGAATAGCGATTAATCGATTATTTTTGGCCAATAAATCGAGTTATGTTCGATTTTTTTTTTTTTTTATAATCGATTAATCGATGCAGTGTAATCAACGAATCAGAGGCGCATTCGCGTTGGGGCTAGAAGTGATTTTCATCATAATGGATGAGGAAATCTAGCCAATCAGATCATAGCGCCTAACTTCAGTGCGTTGCTATTCGACATCTGATTGGCACATCATTATGATGAAAATCACTTTGATCCCTTTCAAAGAGGATAGATCCCAACGCGAATGCGCCTCTGTCGTCGACTCACGACTCACCGCGGGAATTTTGAATACTTGACTCGCAGTGTCTTGTGGGTTCACGATATCGTCGCTAGATGCGCGCGTTGAATAAAAAAACGAACATGGAATGAAAAAAATAGAATAAAAAAAAATGGAAAAATAAACAATAAAAATAAAAAATAAGCCTTCTCAGCTGGTAGCCATCTAGCAGAAGACATAATCGTACATACAGTGTGTTGTATAAATTCATCGTCTCACAATTTTTAAAGTTGAATGCGGTAGGTTAATTTATACCGCCGATCAAGTTGAAAAGAAAACTCAAGAAGATGTTAAACTAGTGAAAACGAGTTTCTCAAACTTGTAAAAAAAAAATCCTCCCCACCACCGCCTAACCTAAAAAAAAAAAAAAAAAACACCTATGAATAATCGTACGGCCACCACTACACAACAAAGTGTGCACCCAACCAAAGTTTAAAAATAATTGGCTGAGCTCCGAGAATTGTTGCGTCGGGTTTGAAGGTAGATTCTAGATCCTAGATCGCGTCATCGACCTGATTGAGGTTAAAGGAAACGAAAACTAGAATAATAACGAGAAACTGAAGGTCAGAAGAATAGAACGTCTGCAAAGAAACGTTCAGGAATAATCTAAGAGGTTAGAAAAAGGTGTTGAAAATTTTCTAGCCCTGTTCCTTGGCGCTCCTCTGACCGAAGGCGCGGAGGTTTCGGTTCCCTAGCCTCCGATACTATGGAAGATGAACTGGAGGACAAAGTTCTCTACCAGACTTACGTCTCGCACATGAAACTGATATCGAAATTTGCCGTTGGAATACCGACCGGGTTTAACGCCGGAGCTAACACGCCGATTGGATACCTCTGGAGGATAATGCGTATCTACGTACTCAAGCCTGAGATCCTCGTCTGCGGGGCCGTGCTGGTAGTCATGCTCTTCTACCTGCAAGCCGTCGATGTCTGGAGCAGGACCCTGCTCGGAAGGGTTCAGTACACGCTCGGCAGGTCGACTTCGAAGGTGAAGAAGAATCGTAGACTATTTTTTTCAGCCATTCTTGGCTCTAAAAACTAATTTTTGGGACCTTTGGCTTGAAAAAATTGGAATTTCGAAGCAGTTTGGGCTTTGGAAATGATATTTGCAAAGAATGTTTTGTTAAGAGACATTTTGGGGATTATGTGCCTCAAAAACTGAAGTTTGGGGGATTTTATGCTTCAAGAACTGAGATTTTCAGCATTTCCGACTCTAGAAATGCATTTTAGAGAGTTTATGCCTCAATAAATGAAGTTTTGGGGATTTTATGCTTCATATAGTGAAGTTTTGGGGATTTTATGCTTCAAAAACTGAGATTTTCAGCATTTCAGACTCTAGAAATTTTTGGAGATTTTATGCCTCATATACTGAAGTTTTGGGGATATACTGAAGTTGCTTGGGGATTTCTGTGCTTCATGAAAACTGAAGTTTGGGGATTTTATGCTTCAAAACTGAGATTTTCAGCATTTCCGACTCTAGAAATGCATTTTAGAGAGTTTATGCCTCAATAAATGAAGTTTTGGGGATTTTATGCTTCATATAGTGAAGTTTTGGGGATTTTATGCTTCAAAAACTGAGATTTTCAGCATTTCAGACTCTAGAAATTTTTTTTTGAGATTTTATGCCTCATATACTGAAGTTTTGGGGATTTTGTGCTTCATAAACTGAAGTTTTGGGACTTTTATGCTTCATATAGTGAAGTTTTGGGGATTTTATGCTTCAAAAACTGAGATTTTCCGCATTTCAGACTCTAGAAATTTTTTTTTGTAAATTTTATGCCTCATATACTGAAGTTTTGGGGATTTTGTGCTTCATAAACTGAAGTTTTGGGGATTTTATGCTTCATATAGTGAAGTTTTGGGGATTTTATGCTTCAAAAACTGAGATTTTCAGCATTTCAGACTCTAGAAATTTTTTTTGGGAGATTTTATGCCTCATATACTGAAGTTTTAGGGACTTTATGCTTCATAATCTGAAGTTTTGGGGATTTTATGCTTCACAAACTGAAGTTTTGGGGCTTTTATGCTTCATAAACTGAGATTTTCAGCATTTCAGACTCTAGAAATGCATTTTTGAAGATTTCGTGCTTCAAAAACCCAAATTTCGAAGCATTTTTGATTCTAAAACTGATAGTTTCAAGATATTAGCTTCAAAAAGTAAAATTTTCAAGATTCTTTACTTAAAAAATTAGGATCCACAACATTTTGGAGACTTTGTGCTCCAAAAATCCGAATTTAGACTCATTCTGAAGATTTCCTGCTCCTAAAAAATTATTTTTTTAATTTCCAGATGATTTCAGGGCTCCAAACAATATTTTTTAATTCTTTCCTGCCTCTTTTCCAGGTCTCGAAGCTCCAATTTCTGGTCAACAATTCCGTGAGCAGCGGAGAGAAGCTCAGTTGGGAATTAAAAGAGGGATATATATCTGCGTACGCTGTCCAGGGAAGGAGGGCCAGGATGGAGGATAGATTCGTCGTCAACGACGATATCAACGCCACCGGAGTCTCTTTGTTCGCTGTTTTCGACGGACACGGAGGAGAAGTAGGTCGAAAAGGACCCAGGAACGGATAAAATAGACTAGAAAACCGACATTTCTGTCGGTTTGGGATCGGAAAATGAGATCTGGAGATTTTGTACTCGAAAAACTGAAATTTCAGACCAATTACCGATCCAAAAATACTTCGATCTGGTTTAACGACAATTTTGAGACGCTAGAAACTTTGAAAAACGCAAAACTGAACAAAAATTCTATCAAAAAATACAAACTCTCTGATTCTGAGTTTGATTCATCAATTTCTTTAAAAATTTTAACAGTTTGCGGCAAACTATGCGAGGGACAAGCTGATACCGAACATAAACAACAAGGTGATCGAGCTGAAGGACATGATAGCGGGAAGACCTTCGCGAGTGAAGGTGGAGGCAAACTCGGAGCCAAAAGTGGAGGAGAAGGAGGCAAAGAACGAGGGGATCTCGGCTCTGGAGAGAAAAAAGTCGTTTCGTAAAACAGTCAGCACTTCCCTGACGGACGAGTCCATGAAACAAGCCGTCGGGGTGACGGACCCCGAGCTGTTGGATAAATTGGACAGTCTCGCCAGACCGATTACGAGAGAAGTGAGACACGAAGGATGATATAAATTCGAGTTCTCTTATGAATCGTTGTTTTCTAGGTCAGACCGAACAGAGCGGACGCGAAACCGCCGCCGAAAATAAACACGGCGAGCTATATCGACGGGGACAGGATAAACTACGGGAGACTGATCACGGACGAAGTTCTCGCCGTCGATAGACTGCTCGTCGATGCTGCGAAGAAGAATATGGACGTTGCTGGTAATTTTTACGAGGGATAAAATGATCTTGAAGAATTTTTGGAGTAAAACTCTGATCACGGAAGATTTTTAACTAAAAATTTTGAATGTTTTTTCAATTTTTTGAAGCCAATCTGGAAAAATTAACCGTAATCTGATTGAAAAACGTTTTCAGGCACCACGGCGTTGATAGCGCTGCTTGAAGGCACTAAACTGACCGTAGCAAACGTCGGGGATTCCCGAGGCGTGATGTGCGACGGTAAAGGGAACGCGATTCCTCTTTCCTTCGATCACAAGCCGCAGCAGGTGAGGCGAAATTCAAAGAACTTGAAGAAGAATATTGAAAATTTTGATGAAAAATTGAGTTTTTATTCCTTTTAAGAAACTAAAGGCTGAGAATTTTGAATAATTCTTGAGAAAAATTTAACATTCACGTGAAAAATGACGAAATTTCTCTAAAAAATAATAATTCTTTCTCCAATTCCCCTAATTTTCTTCCCTCGCAGCAAAGAGAGAGCAAGAGGATCAAGGAAGCCGGTGGATTTGTAACGTTCAACGGAGTCTGGAGGGTGGCTGGTATCCTAGCGACGTCGAGAGCGCTTGGCGACTATCCTCTGAAGGATAAGAAGCTCGTGATCGCAGACCCGGACATCCTGACGTTCGACCTAAGCGATCATAATCCGATGTTTCTAGTCCTCGCGTCGGACGGACTTTGGGATACTTTCAGCAACGAGGAAGCGGTCGCGTTCATTAAGGAAAGAATCAACGAACCTCACTACGGAGCGAAGAGCATAACTCTACAGAGTTATTACAGGTGATTTGATTATTCCTATCGAAAAATGGGAATGAAATCTGAACGCGGTGAAAAGAAATCGGATATAAAATTAATTCACTGAAAAGAATCTCGATTTTGATCAATTTTGACAATATGTGTTCTATCATTCACAGAGGATCCTTGGACAACATAACGGTCGTCGTAATCAACCTGAAGGATCGAAAGTACAGCGTAGCGACTAGAAAAAGGTCTTAGGCGTAAGAAATCGTTGATACCGGCTCGAAAACGGGTTAATCAGGCTTCTGAGTGCCTGTTGATATCGAAAGAATGAAAAATTTAGATTTTTCTAGTCATTTTAAAGCGGAGGAAAAAAATATTCAAGCTTCTGAACAATTTATCCGTAAAATATTCCTTAAAAAAAGAAATCGTTAAACTCGTCTCTCTAATAATGGTAAAATTATTTTTCCAACTCTGTTTTCCTTTCTCCATTTTTCTGTTTACTTTATATTTATGAAATGATGATCATTTTCTCTCAGTTGCCTAAATTATTATCGCATTTTTATTTTCGATTAGCGATACGCGATTCCTAAGCGTCCAATGTTGAATAATTAAGATTCTATAAATAATAATTATATACCTAAAAATGTATAAATAATCTTTCTGGTTGTTGTTGTTGTTGTTGTTGTTGTTGTTGTTGTTGATGTTTTTGTTTTTATCTAGAACTCTTTCCTCTGTAATAATTTGACTATATTTAATAATCTGATGGATAGATTTTCAATTTCAAATTCTCCTTCTTCTCGTTCTACGTGACTAGTAAATTTCTCTATTCTATAAATCCTATAGTAGCATAATTAGTCGATATTATATTACCTCCGCTGTGCTAAAATTTATTCTGAAGGCTTTCTAATCAAGACTATTTTTCAATTATTGCGTCCATAATAAACAGCGTTGATTAGACATATCAGTAACTAAATTGAAAAACTTCAAACTCTCTTATTGCCATTATATGAAATTTGTTATTCTAAAAGTTGCCTTATTTAAGCTAAAAAAGAATGAAAAAAAAACTATCAACACACTCAATGTGTGCCATCTTATTATATATATAGATAAATATTTTCAATTCAATTTTATCGTATATTATAAATTTTTGAATAAAAATTATTCATTATAATAAATAAATATATTTGTATCCTCTTTGTTGAAATGAAATGAAAAAAGACGTTGCGCGTGCCAAAATGTAACGAATTTGAATTAAAAAATGAAAAAAAGCACTGGTATCGTAACTATAAACAATTTAGTCCAAAATCCAGTCTGAATTGATGAAATAAAAGTATCGATTTTTTTTCTTTCTCTCTAACTTTAACATTATAAATTAATAATTTTTTCATCAGATTTCACAATCGATCAAAGTATTGCTCCTAATTATAATGAAAAAAGGAAAAAGGTTGAAATTTTATGAAAACATTGAATGTTTGATATTTTTTCTAGTTAATTTGTTAACCAGGCTGTAATAATAAATTTAATGTATATATTTCGTAAATTCAATTGACTTGATTATGTAACCCTTGAAGTCCTAAAATGAAAGATTTAGAAGAAATTTATTTGTTTGAAATATGAATTTTATTATAATTCTTCTATCTAGCTACATCTTGAAAATATTTTTCTTATTAAAAAGCGATTATATAATTAATATTCAATAATTATATAATTTTATCATGGTGACAAAAAATGTACAAAGAATAGATCGACGATATATTATCAATATTCTTAAATTCTATAGTGTATTTAAACTTCACAAGAGACACAAACAAAAAAATATATATACCTATGTGTTATCATACATCACTGAACTATTCAACCGAGTAGTTCAAAGTCTTCGTCCGAAGTGTCGTACTGTCGATCGAGGCTCTCAAACTCCAAAACTGAAACAAACAAAATTTAAAAAAACAATTTCTGAGTCTCGTAGTCTATGAACTCACCGCCGGAAGTTGCGGCCCCGACAGACTCCGTGTAGTCCTCGACGGGAGACCAATCGGCCGGTTTCTCTGAGCACAATTCAAAAAGCGGCTGTTTTTCAGGATTTATCAATTCATCTTGTATGGATCGACACATCGATCTGAAGTCCTTCTCCGTCGGGCAGAAAAAACACTGTGAACAAAATGAAACTGTCCAATTATCCAAATCGCAGATAATAACTTCGAATTTCAGACCGATGTTCAACCGTCTCACCAAAGCAACCGAAGGATCTATTCCGGTGATTGGAATACGGCTCGCAGATCTGCAGTGGTAACTGGCGTCGATCTCCGTCTCCCCCTCGTCGCATTTTGTCTCCACAGATCCTGATCTCTGGGTGGTGTGAGGATCCAGAAATATGACTTCTTCGCCTGTGGGATTTTAACTCATCGGATTATCGGTGTTTTAATTATCCTTCTTGTTACGATGATATCAATTTACCGACGCATCCTATGAAGTATAGAGCGAGATTTGGTTTACCGCCGATGACTCCGAGGGATTGTTCGATTTTGAACGAGGTCTGAAAGCAAGTAGATTAAAATAATTGATAATTTGACCGGACGGAGCAATTTTTGGAACTCACTTTGAGCCCGTTAACGTAAACGGGATTTATCTCGCTGAGTCCGAGTCTCAGAGGTACGATTAGAAGCAGCGGTTTCCACTGGCTGGGAGCCTTGATCGGGATCCCGCCGTCAGCCTCGACGGAAGTGCCTCCCTCTATTCTACACTGTCTAACTGAAAACAGAATTAGAAATTTAGTATATCGTAGTTTTTTGTTTGTATCATCAATGAAACAATTTTGAACCTACTGATATCGTTGACTATAATTGTGTTGTCCAAGGCGACGTGTATCGTTACAGAAGCCCAATCGTCGTAAACGACGAGTTTTCTACAAAAACGAAATACACAAGTTTGAGAAAAGTAAATAAATAGAATCAGGATATTGATTTTTTTTCAACGTTCTTTCGCCTACTTTAAAACCTGTGCTATTGTATTGGGTCCGAACCACTGGCCGACTTCCTTTCCTTCGGAAGCTCCCATTACCGCTATTTGATGGATGGAGAAAGGCGCGGCTCTACGGTCTTCGAATCTTTGTAATATCTTTAGGTAAGTGTGGTCCTTGGTCTCTGGAGTCCAGATCCAGTCCCTGCCTGGTAAGACGAGGTGAGACGATCTCAGATTATGTGAAAACGTATTTAAAAAAAAAACAACAACAAAGGAACAGAAAAAAAAAGTGGGAAATTTCACTTTTCTGACTTCGAACAGACTGCAAAGGTTCGAAGAACAATAAAGTAGAGGCGCGATACTGGAATTGAAACGCGGTAATAAAAATGGAATAAATTAAAGCACAATGGTATGAAGGGCAACAAATTAAGGACAAATAAATAAAGCAGAATGAATTGAATCGCAATAAAGCAGTGCACAAGAAAATGAAGCAGAATAAATTGAGGTGCAACAAAATTAAGTACAAGAAAATGAAGCGCAACAAATTGAAGCGCAAAAAAATGGAGTACAACAAAATGAAGCGCAACAAACTGAAGTACAACCAATTGAAATACAAGAAAACAAAGCGCAAAAAATTGAAGCGCAACTGATTACAGTACAACAAAATGAAGCGGAACAAATTGAAGTACAAAAAAATGAAGCGCAATGATTTGAAGTATGAGAAAATGAAGCGCAACCAATTGAAGTACAAGAAAATGAAGCGAAATAGATTGAAGCGCAACAAAATGAAGCAGAACGAAATGAAGCGCAACAAATTGAGGTGCAACAAAATGGAGTACAACAAAATGAAGCGCAACAAATTGAAGTACAACCAATTGAAGTACAAGAAAATAAAGCGCAATGAGTTGAAGCGCAACAAAATGAAGCACAAAAAGATGAAGCGCAACTGATTGAAGTACAACAAACTGAAGCGGAACAAATTGAAGTACAAAAAAAATGAAGCGCAATGAATTGAATTACGAGAAAATGAAGCGCAACAAATTGAAGTACAAGAAAATGAAGTGCAACAAAATGGAGTACAACAAAATGAAGCGCAACAAGTTGAAGTACAACAAATTGAAGTACAAGAAAACAAAGCGCAATGAGTTGAAGCGCAACAAAATGAAGCAGAAAGATATGAAGCGCAACAAATTGAAGTGCAACAAAATGAAGCGCAACAAATTGAAGTACAAGAAAAAAAAAGCGCGAAAAATTGAAGCGCAACAAAATGAAGCACAAAAAGATGAAGCGCAACTGATTGAAGTACAACAAACTGAAGCGGAACAAATTGAAGTACAAAAAAAATGAAGCGCAATGAATTGAAGTACGAGAAAATGAAGCGCAACAAATTGAACTACAAGAAAATGAAGTGCAACAAAATGGAGTACAACAAAATGAAGCGCAACAAGTTGAAGTACAACCAATTGAAGTACAAGAAAACAAAGCGCAATGAGTTGAAGCGCAACAAAATGAAGCAGAACGATATGAAGCGCAACAAATTGAAGTGCAACAAAATGGAGTACAACAAAATGAAGCGCAACAAATTGAAGTACAAGAAAAAAAAGCGCGAAAAATTGAAGCGCAACAAAATGAAGTACAACAAGATGAAGCGCAACTGATTGAAGTACAACAAAATGAAGCGGAACAAATTGAAGTACAAAAAATGAAGCGCAATGAATTGAAGTACAAGAAAATGAAGCGCAATGAATTGAAGTACAAGAAAATGAAGCGCAACAAGATGAAGCGCAACTGATTGAACTACAACAAAATGAAGCGGAACAAAGTGAAGTACAAAAAAAAATGAAGCGCATCAAAATGAAGCAGAACGAAATGAAGCGCAACAAATTGAAGTGCAACAAAATGGAGTACAACAAAATGAAGTGCAACAAATTGAAGTACAACCAATTGAAGTACATGAAAATAAATCGCTATTCTGTAAGCCAATTTGTTGTCCGCTAAACCGTACAACAAATTGAAGTACAACAAAATAAAGCGCAATGAATTAAAGCGCAACAAAATGAGGCACAACGAAATGCGACGGTAGAAATTGAAGCGCACAAAAGTGAAGCAGAACGAAACGAAGAGCGACGAATTGAATCAAAAGACACAATTTTAATTTCTCTTTAATTCCGTTGCACTTTTCTTCGTCAGACTCGTGATTGTTGTCAATAATGCGTATAATTCCTCATACCTAGGTGTAAACAGATGAGAGCTTGTCCCAATACCATCTGTCCGCATCTTAGCATGCATCCCCATCCTTTGTCCGAAGTAAAACTGGATCCTGATCCTCCGATGGGTACGAAACCCTTGCGGTAAGTGAACCAGAGTTTGGATCTTATGTCCTGCCTGATCGCCTCGAGTTCTACGACAATAGAAGATAACCTAGTTTTATCAGTCTTTGTCGCAGAGGCCTGACCGCCCTCCGTCTTTGATCCCCACCTTTAATAGCGTTGTATTTTTTTCCCAGTATCCAAACCGGGTCCTGCGTGTGAGGGACGTCGTCCGGTTCGTCGGATACATTCTGAGTGAACAAACTGTCCATTTCGATGATCACCTTCGATCAGAATAGCCCGATTTTTGATAACAGGTTAATTCCGGACGAAACATTTTAGGTTATGGTACCCAGCGATCTTTTGTCTCTCCGTTAAACCAGTTTTTTTTTTTATCTCTCTGTTCTCTTGTTTTCAATGTATATAACGATAATCGACGATCCAATTCATTTTTTTGTTTTTACAGACTAGTTGAAATTACCTGCCTTTAAAGAAGCTGAAATCATTGGTCATCGTACGACGGACGGTCTGGTCATGTCCCAATACTTTTATCGATGATGTCTGATGCGTTTGTTTGTTTATCTTCGTATCTAGAGAGACACGTAAAAATCAACGATTCGTACCATCAACAACAACGGGATAAATAGAACATGATAATAATGACAGGTGAGATCAGCTGTCCGTGACTCAATATGGCCGCTACGAGATGCGCCATTGTTTTTTTCTCCTCTACGAGCTCGTTCGTCGCGCCATCTAATCACGCAGCGCGGGAATATTTGAATACGAAATATGATATGTGTACAGTCTCATCATGTCATTTATTGAATAAGTTTCGTTGATTCGAATAATCTTCATTATTTCAACTTATATTAAATGATTCGTTTCACTTTATCTAATTCGAAACTAATATTGAATGATTGTTGAATAATACAAGTCAGAATTAGCCCGCTAGCGATGTGGACAATGTATCTGAATCATATCGCGGGGGTACCGTGATCGAATCTACGCCTTTTTTTGTTTCTCAATTGTTCGTTAAGGGAGTTTTTTATTTAAATTAAATTGAAAAATTGGATATAGATTTTTTTAATACTTGATGGAAAAAAAGCCACAAATTTGCTCTTGGATTCGCAATCGATAACAATATCGTGATTTTAGTACGATTTTTAATCAATCTTACCGTGTGCCTATAAGATTTGTATCTTTGTTTACTGGGCAGCTACGTTTATACAAAATATCAATAGAATAGTAAATCGCTTGATTAATAAGCACTCAAATGCAAGCCTCAGCGTGGTAATTGAAAGTATATCGATAAGACCTAAATTTAATGACAAGTTTAGTGTCTCACTTTTGTAGCGATTACGTGAGAACGATTACATCTTTTCATATCTTCGGTAGTATAGTGGTGAGTATCCCCGCCTGTCACGCGGGAGACCGGGGTTCGATTCCCCGCCGGAGAGAATACTTTTTTGTTTTTCTTTTTGAAAAGAAAACGTTTTTTTTTAATTTGAAATTTTCGATTTTTTGATTTTTTGAAAATTTTGAATTTTTTGAATTTTCGATTTTTTGATCGATCGACCGGGTAGCTTTTTTAACCAGTGTAACAAACTAGTACTCACAATAATTATATAGGTGACGAAGATTAATAAATGTTACAGTGATTATAAACAAATTACTAAGATTAACCAAATTTTAATAATGATTGGGAACAAAATGGAAACGTAACGTTGAGATTATCGACACCAATATTACTATTTTTGTTTGGTAACAAAATGTCTTTTTCGATAATTGTTTTTAATTTTCGAATTTTTGATTATTCAATTTTTTTTATTTTCCGACTTTGGCTTGTGTCCACTGTTCAAAATCACACGAATCAAGGTCTGATTACCTAATTCTAACACAATTCTAACAATCATTCCGAATTTGTCCCTCAATATCATATTTAATTGTTCCCTAAAATAATTTATTTCCAAACTGTATAAGTCATTAAATATGAACTATTATATTGTCAAGAAAAATTCATTTGTGACATTTTTTCTCCCCATTTACATTGATTTCATCATCGATCAAATGACTAGAGAAAAAAAAATCAACAATAGCATATTATTATCATTATATCAAGGTTATGCGTGACGTGCAGTTTTTAAAGATTCCTCTAGTACCGACATCGTCACTCGTTACAAACTCTGTCTCCATAGTCCCAGTTGCATATCATCAGGCGCAGACAATCGCGGTTCACGCGGCAACAACAAGTGAGAGTCAGTGAACGCGATGTCGCTGTGGGCACACAGTAGCCGGAAATTAGGTTCTCTAACCGAATCCGTCCAATCCTCCGATCAATCCTACCGTTTTTTCGGAGACGTCAGATGATTCAGACGCAAAATGCTATCTATATTCCGTGCTGACCGATAGTTTGCCGATGTGACAATCATAATACGAAGAACGTAGAGAATTTGTTACTAATTTCGTCGAGCCAAAGACGAAATTCTCTTCTCATAAAAGCCGTCTCATAAAAATCAGAGGTCGACGTGTGTCGGGGATGATTTTTCTTCTCCACTGTGTGCCAGGTGACACGACATAACCTAAAAAATAATTTTCACTTCGAACCCCAAATAAGAAGAAAGAAGACGAAGAAAGGAGAGGAGATTGTACAATATCCGAGGAAAAAATTACAGGATGGAGACTTTTGTTTTGTAAGATAAGTATTATAATTTTATCTGACACAATTAAGTACAATTATAATAATCGTATCTAATCAGAGAAGAGTATTTCAGACGAAGAATAACTGATAAATGATTAATAAATACAGATTATTATTATTATCACCAAATATATGTATTATATATAAACGGTAAAATAAAAATTGTCCCAAATCTGATAGTTTTTTTCTTTCTTTCTCACTGGTACGGACAACGACGAAATAAAAATGGTGAAGTGGTGAAAAAAAAATCAATCGTCAATTTGGACGAGTGTAAAATGGTTTGAATAAAAGACTCAACAAACAATAATAATAATAATAATAATAATAATAATAATAATGAATTGATTCGTTCGTCTAAAACTCCTCTTTAATCATCGAAATTATAAACAAAATGACAAATGAGATGGTAAGAAATGTGTCCCCGATTATAGCCTGATACCGCGGTTCTGGCTCCTGACGTAGCTCAGAAGCTCGTCGGAGTCTTCGCAGATGAAGGGTTTCTCGTGGTAGCAGGCGACGTCGTGCCACGCGATTCCGTCGTTGTAGACGTTGTTCAACACCGACAGACAAGACTCGTTCGTTCCGTTTATGTCGAACTCTGCGTTGTCCGGCTGACGGGTCTTCTTGTGTCCCGTCTGGGACCACGGGTTGTACCCCCAGCCCGCCGGCGTCTGGTTGGTGGGTGAGATCTTCTCACGGTTCGCGGACCAGAACCAACCGAAGAGGGCCTTGGGCTCGAGGTCGCGGCGGTTCTCGCATCCCTTGAAATCGCACAGGCGACCGGAAGTCCAGATGTACGGAACGTTGTCTGAGGACGAGAATAAATGTCAATTATGTTATAAATGTTGAAGGCAAATCCCGCGGTCTCCAAATTTCATCAAGTTTTTTTTTCATGGTTTCTTCACGTTATTCCGAAAAGCTCTATTAGCTGGAGTCGAGGATCTTTCATACTCGAGAAATCTGTTTATTGATACCCAGATAATGAAAGAAACATAAAAAAATCTGGACGCTGGATTTGCGTAGAGGATTTGGTGAAATGGTCCAAGTATAACTGAAGTCATCGGGTTTAGAAAATGGGTTTTTCGAAACGAGGAGAAAGCCGAACTCTTCCGTTAAAGACGCATAAGTAGAAAGAGGCCCGTCAGCACTGCCCAGGCTCGAGTTTTCACTCACTTTGCTGTATCAGCCTGAACACGAGATTGTTCTCTTCCTGAGTTTCCATTGACACCAAGTCCATGCAATACTCTCTGCAGACGTTCCTCGCGTCCAGCCAATCCAGTTTGGCCGTCGAATGGGCCGGCACGTGGCCACTGAAGAAGTAGTTGTGATTGCCATAGTTGAATTCCTTCGGCCCTGAAAAACGAGAATAGATATCCGATATTATAGAATTATCCATGTGATGGTCGATAGAGCGGTCAAGGTGCGGGATTATGGGCAGTAATGAGAAGCTGTTGAATTTACGGCCGTCCCTGAAAGACCAACACCTGATGCACTTAGAGTGAGATTGGGTTAAAAATTACAGCCATTATGTAGCAGAAACGGCCACGCAGCCTCCGCTTTGGTAGGTCAGGGGCTTCTTCGAGCCGAATACCAAACAGTTTTAATGAGACTGTCTGTAATCTTCTGTAATAGTAATAGTGTCCAAAGTGTTATGCATACATTGAATAGATCCAAATTGTTACTGAAAATTAAGCTACTACTTCTTTTCTTTTTTTTTTTTCTATCGAAGAAAAAAACAGCAACAAGGTAGTAATCGTTACTTTCTCGGATCCTGGACGCGAGAGATATGAAAGAGAGTAAGGAGGCCACGACCGCAAAGTTTAGCCGTGACCCACCGTACCTGGTTGTTTACAACCGCCTTAATCTAACAAACGTTGGTATTAGATAGAACGATCTAAAGAAAAACAAGCGGGTTTGAACTTCCCGTCATTTATTTTGCTTCCGAATATTCTGAATTTTGCAAATCTAACCTCAGATTCGTGATCAGCGACCCAAAAAACCATGCGGTCCCAAATTTTGTTCAAATTCGTTAATCCGTTCTCGAGATATTGTTACTTTTATTGCTTTTTTTTTTAGAATTTTGTTGTTCAAATGATTCAAAAAGTACTGAACTGATCAAAGCCAAAATTGAGTCAGTTCTATGTTCCAGAAAGCTGCGTCGATTGAGCCCAATATGGCCAAAATCCGCGTCCTTGTTCTCGAGATATCGTCCCACAAAAATTCGATGTGATAGATACATAACCTCAAAACGTGGAGATCCAGTGAAAACTCAACTTTTCATTTTCGGATTGATTACAATAACTTCCTATTTACTCCGAAAACAGAGAAACGGGAAGTGAAAAAAACGTGGAGAAGCTTCTGAGAAGAAAATCAGTATTACACTTCTTCAATTCATCGAATAAACTCATTCAAAAACGATATAAAGTGATCAGAGTGGGTGTCACAGAGCGTTTAGTGAGGAGCGGACGACTCTAGACGGCGGGCAAATTGTACTGAACAGTAACGTCACCGCGTGGCGCGAAAGAGAAACCGATTCGAACGTGATTGACGATATCTCGAGATCAAGGTACCGGATTTTCACGAAAATTGGTAACCGAAAGTCTGTTGGGTTACTGATCATGAATCTGAGGACCAACACTAGCAGAAATGATTTACCTAATACTGATTTGCTTAAGGTTGCCTAATTCACTGATTCATAACTGAAATAGATGAAACAGAAAAAAAAACATCTAGAGTGTGTGAGGAATGTTGAGAAACATGAATAAAACAATTGTTCAATGAGATTATGACGTTTGAATAGATGAAAATCTGGAACAATGGCATCGTGATGCTTACAGCAGCTACGAGGATAATTGCACCGCTCAGAATCTTGGATAATGCTTTTCCTCGCTTGCGTGCTTCTAGGTGTATGTAACCGAAACAAGGCTAACCATGAGAAAATATTAGCGATTCAAAACGACGATGTGGACTTTGCTATGCAGAGAGCTAGAAAATAATTACAAGGTTTTTGCGCAGAGATGGAACAGTCTGGAAGTGTTCTCAAACCGTGGACGTGGATTATGTTTGTTGAATAAATACTCGACCGCGGCACACCCGTCGGTACCAATATCGTACATTTAACGTTGAATAATTCTCGCGACGCGACTTGACTCGACTCTCTTCGACTTTCACGTGTTATAATACGATCCCAGGCCACAGCCTGCATGCAGTGAGAGTCTCTCAAAACAAGCGGGTTTCAGCTGACTGTGAGCCAGCCTCTGAATTTCCCATTGTTTATTTTATTTTATTTTCAGATACTTTGAATTTTTCAAATCTGACCTCAGATTCTTAATCAGTGACCCCAAAAACCACGTGGTAGCTAATTTCGTTCAAATTCAGAATTTTGTTATTCGAATAATTCAAAAAGTACTGAGCCGATCTTCGCCAAAATCTAATCAGTTCTAGGATTGGAAAAACGGCGTTGATTGAGCCCAATTTGATCCAAATCCGCGCCCTCGTTCTCGAAATATCGTGGAGACAAAAATTTGGTCGCTTACATAACCTCAAAACGTGGTTATACACCACAAGGGAAGAAAAAAAGGGATATCCAATCATCGGCAAGACCAACTACCATCTGATATTATCTCATCATCGTAATTGGCCATCCTGAATCCTCTCGACGTCATTGAGCACACATTCCGATCGTACTTCGCACAGTGAATGGCAGCTTGACCCTTTGAACTCTCTCACCACGCGACTGTGCCTCCTTATTCTCATAGTCTTTGTCCCAAGTGTTCGATAATAGTCATCAACATTTTTTTGGCCGATTCTTTCCATCAGCTAAAAACTCGCTAATGTCTCTGTATCAGAGATTCAAAGTGACGTGGAGGGTGTCTCTACTCTGCTTCAGGAGAACGTTTTCTGTATCCTGAAGTATGAAGCTAGTGGTATAGGTGTTGGCGCGGCGCGCGACCCGGTGCACTACTTTCGCGAGAAACATTGCGAAATCATTTTTTACACCGTTGCGGGATGCACGGTGCACTTAGCTGCATGAGAGGATGAATCTACCCGAGGTAGATATTACGGGCTTCGTGATCGCATGCGGGATCATTTTTCTTCTCTTCTCTCTTCGATGTAAACTAGCTACGGCGAGTCCATCTACCTGCACGATTCTTGCATGTATATACAGTTTGAATTGCGCAAGATTATAGTATTGCCACATTCACCCTACAAGACTGTGTGTCGTGCTGGGTCTTTAATGATACCGAGAAATGCATCTTCTTCGATATTCGCGATACACACGGGAGACTCGAGATACGTTAACGTAATCAAACGATGGAATTATACCACGAAGATACGATTATGCACTTATACCCCTCGATCATGGGTCAACACCCGATTATATATTTACACGATGACGACTCGCGATGTGCAAGATATTTGAATTATTGCAAAAGGATGAATATCGCGTGATAGCTGGAATTCATTGACGGGGTGAAGATGCAGCATATGTACTGGAGTATAATCGGGGGTATAGAGAGTGACATCTGTCACTCTGGTAGAGCAAGAGAGTGATTTATTTTCTCCAATGGAGATTAGGCCCGACATATTCACTCCACTAGAGTTACAAAGTGATATATTCACTCTAATGGACACCGATGAAGTGAAAGAGTGACATATTCACTTTACTGAAGTGAAAAAGCAATATATTCACTTGTATGAAGTTTAAAGTGTACCAACGTCACTCTAATGGGCTGAGAGAGTGATACATTCACTCTTTGAAGTTATCCAGTGATATGATCACACCAATAGAATTCAAGAGTGAAGTATCAAGTAAGATTCTATTCATATAGAGTAGAATAGGGACTCTAATGAAGTGAAAAAGTGACACGATCACTCTGATGGGAACAAAAGAATGATATGTTCCCTCTAATAGAGTGAAAGAGTAGCATATTTACTTCGATGGACTGAGAGTGACACGATTACACCAACGGAGTGAAAGGGTGACATATTCACTCTACTAAAGCGAAGAATCGATGTATTAACTAGCATCTATGAAGTGAAAGAGTAGCATATTCACTCAAATGGGCTGAGAGAGTGATATATCCACTTTTACAGAGTGAAGAAGTGATATGATCACACCAATGGAGTTTAGGTGCGACGTATAAACTCATTAGAGTCGAATAGTGACTAATGAAGTTAAAAAATGACACGATCACTCTAATGGAGAAGGAAGAGTGAATTGAGTGACATGATCACACCAATGGAGTGACATATTCACTCTTCTAAGGCGAAGAATCGATGTATTAACTCACATCCATGAAGTGAAAGAGTAACATATTCACTCTAATGGGCTGAGAGAGTGAAATATCCACTTTTACAGAGTGAAAGATTGATATGATCACACCAACGGAGTTTTATAGGTTCGACGTATAAACTCATTAGAGTAGAATAGTGACTAATGAAGTGAAAAAATGACACGATCACTCTAATGGGGCAAAAAAAAGTGAATTCAGTAACATGATCACACCAATGGAGTGAAAAAGTGACATATTCACTCTTCTAAAGCAAAAACCCGATATATTCACTCACATCTATGGAGTGAAAGCGTAGCATAATCACTCTAATGGGCTGAGAGAGTGATATATCCACTTTTACAGAGTGAAGAAGTGATATGATCACACCAACGGAGTTTAGGTTCGACGTATGAACTCATTAGAGTAGAATAGTGACTAATGAAGTGAAAAAATGAAACGATCATTCTAATGGGGAAAAAAGAGTGAATTGAGTGACATGATCACACCAATGGAGTGAAAAAGTGACATATTCACTCTTCTAAAGCGAAAAACCGATATATTCACTCACATCTATGAAGTGAAATAGTAGCATATTCACTCTAATAGACTGAAAGAGTGACATGATCACACTGATGAAGTTTGAGAGTGACAGACGGTATAGTTACTAGATTCCGCCTATCAGGGTGTCTCAAAATCATCAATATCCGTATATTCAACCAATTTATGTAACATCATGAAGAAAAATTCGTCTCGCCATTCAATTTTTTGTTCCTATATTTTTTCCACCAAATTGCGACATCTTTACATGAATAATTCATTGTTCACACTATACGCATAAAAAAAAGAAGATAACCTGTCGTGACGATTGTAGAAAAAAAATCACTGTCGTTCTAATTGATCAATAAAACAGATACAAAAAAACAAAGAAAAAACAGGTTTATTTTAGCAGTGACTATCTAACAAATAGAGTTTATTAGGTGATGATTTAGAAAGTCGAAGTTCATTTTTTTACGTCGTTTTCGTTTTTTTTTTTCATTTTATTTATCTAGTGATTATATTTAACTCACGTAATTAATGCGATATACATCGGAATTTTATTAATTAATACGCTGTGTTGTAATTATAATAAAACTATAAATGTGTTACGCAAATTATGTGTATATATTTCGCGCGCGGTTATACATCAAGTGGACATAAAAGGACAGACATAAAAAAATAAAAAACAAAGAAAGAAAAAGAAACACACTGTCAAAAAGTTCGAGGTGTGACGGGGTTCTTAAACACCGAAACTTTCTTTCACTATTCACCTACATAGTATATCGATGTTACATTATTCAACTCGCGTATACGTATAGAGTCTCCGTCTGTCTGTCGATCGCTATTGCACTTTCTTAAAATAACAATTCACTTATCAAACATGATTAGAATTTCTTTCTTACCTGACACGAATACAACGATTTTTAAGGAAAAAAAAGACTTACTGTTGGCACACTTCTGGGGTATCGGTAGAGACAGAAATCTTCCAGGTCTGTTGCTGTGAGGTCGAGCCTCGCTCACCGCTGGATCGGCGGCAGCGATTGCCGCGAGGATAACGATCAAGCCGATCGGCAGGAGCATCATCTGATGGTGCGATGAAAAAATTTTTTTTTTTAAATTATGGTTAATACTATCAATCTTCGAGATATTGAAATTGATGTACCTTCGTTTCGTTGGTGTATCAAAACTGGCACAATAATAATACTTTTGATAGAAGCTATAGCCAACTCTGTCTTCGAATATGAAGAGAGGAACGGTCGGGCGAGTGGTTATATAGAAAAAGGCTACCCCTCTCCAATCTCCTCGCGATCATCGCGTACGGGATCCGAGGGGGCTCCCACTTTTCGTCGGGGTCTCGACTTTGGTGAGTGTGTGAGAGCATTAAAAAATAAAAAATAATAAGAAGAAGGAGAAGAAGAAGCAATGATGCCACACCATTAATTTCCACCTTGGATAGACGTACGCTGTATTGTATACAGCGATCATTCGATCATTATAATAGTCGAGTCTGACGACCTTAGACAACTTGCAGAATTTGCGAGGCAAATTGCCTACGACTGTTCCAATTACTATTGTCTTAGCTATCTGAATCTCGCGCAGAGAAAGAAGAAGAAGAAGACGAAAAAAAAAGTAAACACTTCTCGATGATCCTTAACTCATCAATATTCAGAAAAAAGGTCATAATTGAGGTATAATAATCGTTTGACCGTAGGTGTCGAAGCATGTGCGTATATTAACTGATCTTAAACGGTATAAGATATTGTGAAACATAGATATCAATCTATTCCCATGAATCAATATAGTATACATATATCTATATATTTATTCGACATTTATACTATATTGAATAATATTTTTTTTTCTATTCAAATTTAGAATTATACATAGAATATTGTCGGTGTGGGAAAATATATAAATATTCAAATTTCCCATGTAAAAAATTGACTATTAAATATTGGGTTACGTTTGAAGAAAAAAAGAAACAAAAAAAACGGTCAGGTTAGGTCAGCTTAGATCAGCTTGGGTTAGGTTAGGTCAAAAAAGAAGAAAAAAAAAAGGTTTGGTTAGGTCAGCTTAGGTTAGGTTGGGTCAAAGAAGAAGAAGAAGAAAAAAGGTTAGGTCAGCTTAGGTTAGGTTACGTAAATAAAATAATAAAAAAAGGCTATGGCCCGACTAGGTCCCTCCTGGAAACGTCACGGTCACCTTGAAGAATCGCGGGAGGGGCCCTATGTGGGCCCTGGACAGTTTTCCCCATCTAAAAGAATTTCTGAATTTCTGGATGGTTTTATCGTCTGTGATTCTGCATTTCGTTTATAGTCCAGCATATTTGAGCTACTTACGTATACTGCATGTATAAATTAGGTACACAATATATGTGTATATTTATACACTGTATATACCTGTTATTTACTTGTTTATCCACTTACACACCTCATCTGTATAAGATGGTCAAGGAACTTTCGTTTTCGAACGATACAGTATAGTACATATTATGTATGTAGTACACTGGATGGATGTATCAGATCTCTCTCACTCTCGCCCCCCTCTGTTCTTTACTTGTTTGTCCACTTACCAGTATCTCGTCATAGGTATGCCTATTATATCTAATCAGCTAGACACACACACACACACACATCGTCTGTAGTGTATCATACACATTATTGCGGACAGATTATTGTACCCTTTAGGGTGCCGTGTGTGTTTAAAAAGTAAACGAATAAAGAAACTATAGGCATTGGCATTCATACATAGTCGAACCCCGTTAAGAGTAGCGGGCCGAGGCGGACTCTGCCCCCACTCCTCCACCCCCCCACTCCTCCCCTCACCTCAGGCCCGGGTCTCTCGATCCCCTGACAGCTCCGCTCGAGCGCCGAAACTATGGGTGGAGGGGAAGGTCACTAACTCACTAGCAGGGGAATCTGCTCTTAACGGGGTTCCACTGTCGAAATTCCTTCTAACGGTCTAAAGTTTGCTTGAACATGAAACCGAGCTTTTAGGACAGTTCTGGACGCCTGAGGCGCATTCGCGTTGGGATCAAAGTGATTTTCATCATAATGATGTGCCAATCAGATGTCGAATAGCAGCTATGATCTGATTGGCTGGCTTGGTTCATCATTATGATAAAAATCACTTCTAGCCCCAACGCGAATGCGCCTCTGAACGCCGATTCTGCGATCAATTATCGACTGATTATGGAATATTAATCGAAGATTTCTGGTCATACTATTTTTAACCTCAATTTAACCGATTTTTATGAACCGCAATATGGAATACAGCAATTATCGATCGGTTCTAACCTAAAATAAATCAATACAAGATCCGATCGAAATTGAATTAAATTAAATTGGGAAAGAAAGAAAGAAAAATTGAGGATAATGATGTATTTGCATTATAATTTTCTTTTTATGTACAGAGTGAGTTTTCTCCGCTTATCACTGCTGAAGCTCCGCCCCCTGCTATGTCACCCTGTATATGGGGGATTCCACGTGAAATCGACCGAAAAAACGAGATTTTTTTCCCTGACCTCTTTCGATCTGCTTGTCCTTTTGTACAGTCAAACTACATGTTGGAAGCATGAACTGTGATTTTTTCTGATTTTTTCGACTCATCATTCTATTACGAAAAATCATCGAATAAATTGATTTTCATTTTTTTTTATTTTTCGCGCCTACATAGCTCAAAACATGAACCATGTACGAAAAAAGTTCCAATACGAAAATTTAGTGGTTTTTTTGTGAACTTTTCGAGAGTATTTTCATCAGATTTTTAATACCACGTTCAACTGTGGTTTTCATAGAAAATGAGTGTAAATCACTCATAACTCAAAAGTGCCCCGATCGAATTGGCTGAAATTTATACACAACTTGTCTTTTTCAATGCCAAAGCTTGTCTGAAAATTTCAAAGTGGGCCGAGCAGTGGTTCGGAAAATACATAAACAAATATTCGCACAGTGGTGAGAATTCGGCCATTATGAGGTCGCAAAACAGTTTTTTTGGTCACGAATCGAAAATTCAAGATCAATATTTATTATTCTTGTTTGCGAACTTGCGATCGCCCTTGAATTTTTGAACTGCGGCCCAAAAAACTTTTTTGCGACCTCATAATCGCCGAATTCTCGCCACTGTGCGAATATTTGTTGATGTGTCTTTTGAACCACTGCTCGGCCCACTATGAAATTTTCAGACAACTTTTGGCATTGAAAAAGACATGCTGTGTAAAAATTTCAGCCAATTCGATTAGGGCACTTTTTTGTTACTGAAGATTTTCGAAGATTTTTCACCAAAACTGCAGTTTCGCGGAACACAAAAAATTGCAAAAAATTATTTTCAGAAATTTCAAAGAAAGACGCGAAACTTTTGTACAGGAACTTTTTTCATTGCTCATCTGGATTTCACGCTATGTTGGCTTGAAAAATCGAAAAAACGCTAAAAGCTGATTATTTGACCAGCTGTAGCAAAGAAATACTTGGTCAGAAAATTCTGAAAAAAATCGCAATTGATCCTTTCAATGTGTACTTCCACTGTGTAAAAGGGCGAACAGATCAAAAGGGGTCAGGGAAATCGACCGTTCGATTTGACGTGGAATTCCCCATATACATTCTTGAGGCAGTTCGGAAAGATTGTATTTTATGACTGTCGTCTGGACTCTGAATTGATTATAAAAAATAGCAATAAATAAACAAACTAGTTTTCACGTAACATACGATTTTGAGAATCAGAAACTATATAAAAAGTGTATTGTATAATATATAAAATATCGATTTACTGTATAAATAAGAAACGAAATGTCACGTGTGGCGCGTATTCGTTGTCTTCATTCATCATCACGATATGAAAAAAAAAGTATAGATATATAGGTGTGTGAAAGAACGAGACGAAGAACGTTAAACCGCTTCGACGATAATAGCCGTGCGGTTTAGCGAGATAAAACCTGATCATACCCTAAGACAATGCGGGAATATTTATGCGCAATCTGTATACATATATAGTGATGTATTACACTCTCTGAGCGAAGATGGTACCGCAGGTAGAACATAGTCGTAGAGGATTATTCTTATTCTTGCCTTTTTTGGACCCTACTCTTAGCTGATTGACTCCGCGAACGCTAAACACGAAGAGTACATAGTATTTCGCAATAATTATTACATAGCTGTGTAGTCAATAGCCGTATGTAACGAGGTGTGTAACGTCGATCAATCAACGCGATGAGAGGAACAAAACAAAACAAGCAGGTTTGGGCTGACTGTGAGCCAGCCTTTTGAACTTCCCGTTATTTATTTTGTCTCCAGATACTTTTAATTTTGCATATTTGAACTCAAATTCTTGATCAGCGGTTCGAAAAACCTTCGAGTAAGAATTTTCATAAAAATTAGAATGTTTTTAGTGTTTTTCCCAGTAAATTGGATCCGCTATTTAGAATTTCCCAAAACTGACTTCAGATTCGTATTTAGCGACTCAAAAAACCTTGTGGTACCGAATTTCGTTCAAATCTGTTGATCCGTTCTCAAGACATCGTAATTTTTATTGCATTTTTCTTAGATTTTGTTGTTCAAATGATTCAAGAAGTACTGAACTGATCAAAGCCAAAATTGAGTCAGTTCTATGTTCAGGAAAGCCGCGTCGATTGCGACCAATCTGGCCAAAATCCGCGCCCTCGTTCTCGAGATATCGTCCGTCAAAAATTCGATGTGACAGCCATATAACCTCAAAACGCGGAGATCCGGTCAAAACTCAACTTTTCATTTTCGGGTTGATTAAAATGACTTCCTCCTCTTTTCTCTCAAAATAGAGAAACTGGAAGTTATAAATAGACAATCAAATCCGGTATGTGGCATTAAAACCACTGCTTTAACACGCCTAAATTTGAATAGAATCATCCGAAACTGTGTGAAACGATCTCCGATTCGACGTGACGTCAGAGTTCACGATGTAACCGCGTCATATCCTCGGATGGAGAGCGAGAACTGGAGACAAGGTGAACGGCCCCGCAATTAATGGACCTTTGAGAGAGAATTTAGCTTATTTCACTTTATTTTAATCATATGCGGGTATCGTTTCTATAGAAAAATGTAAGAAAATCATTCTGTTGCACGACGCTAGGCGGCGGGCGACCCGTACGGAACAGTGGCGCCACGGCGTGGCGCGAAAGAAACACCGATTCGAAAGTTAATGCCGATATCTCGAGAACGGATGAACGTATTTTAACGAAAATTGCTGCCCGAACGTTTTTTGGGTCTCTGATGACGAATCCGAGGTCAGATTCGCAATAAAAACTCTCATACAACATGGTTTAGGAAGGAATTCTGAATCTCTGATCGCCGTGCTTCGAAGAAACGTTTTAAAACACTAATTTATCATCTATCGTTGTTTTCCTTCTTAGATAACAGCGAGAATTCTAACATCTCTTGGGTTCGGGTTGATCGTTACGACTGTATACCCACTCTAAGCAACCTCTGTAACCTTGAGGATGCGTTAACCGAACTTTCACCGTGATCACGTAGGTGTAACCAGGCCCGTGCATGACTTACTCACACGCGTGTAAACAGCTTACAATTAGCTTGGCACTGTACTGTGTAGTCAATGTCAACGGTATGCCACCCATATTATTACGCACAGCTCTTTTCTAACTACAATTTTTTTTCTATTCATTTTTCTTCGATTTACTATTAGCCGATTAAACGCCTCGAAGTGATCAATGCGATCAGCCACGTCGTTAGTTATCACTGATAAAATCTACTCGAATCATAGATCAATTAGATGACTATTAACTTGGTGTGATAGAACTATTGTCTATTACAGTGTTTCCCAACTGGGATAATGAAGCAGCTCTCTCGCAGTCGCGTGCAGCACGAATCTATCATGATCAATGCGATTCATGACACTGTGCCAATCTAGCATCGTCCTTTAGCTTCCAGCTCCGGGACGTCGATATCACATCGATCTTCATACAATTAATTGCTTTAAACAGTAATTTAGGTCACGAATAACTACTAGATTAATTTTTTAATTGGTTCTCTTTTATTTTTGATTGTATCTTTCTTTTTTTGATTTGGGAAACATATAATTTTGATTCTAATTTGGTCGAGAATTCTAAAATTTCTAGTAACTAGCTATAATAATTATTCAGTATTTATTATATGTAAATCCTAGTGAAAAAATGTATCCAGTCGAATTTTTGAAACACAAACAATTTTTCATATGGCACGTAAATAAAATTTTACTGATTAAATTCTCAATTAATTAATGAATTTTTTTAAATATTTTGTTAGACCAAATTTAAAACAATTGTTTCCTCAGACATTATTTGAGACCTGCAGCATAATTATTAATATATAATATACAGAAATAATTTTACACTCACATTACACGTACCGACATATGACGTCGAAATTACTCAATAGAATATGTACAAGTCATAGAGCTGGCAGAGTTACGGTAATGTAACCTATGTACAATATACAATTGTGCAATAAATAGCAGGATCAACGAAACTCGAACTCATGCGTATATCTGCGTGAATTTCCCACGTCTAAGATAATCAAACAATTGTTTTACAACATTATTTAAAAAATAGATTTAAAATAAACTTCTCAATAAATTTACCGAACAAAAAAAAAAGAAGAGGGATGAATATATTTATAATGTAGGACATGGATCTTCTTCAATATTACCTCACATGCGGATCACTTATCTGAATTTTAATAGCTTTCGATACACACATCAAATCTATTTTATTGATTCCGAATGGTCAAGGATTAGTGAAGACTATAACATTAGCTTAATTGCATGCCTCGAACGTCTCGAGATTCTCGTCTGACGCATCTCAAAATTAATACATTTTATATCCTGTAGATATCGTGTTTCGATATTTATTCTCCATCAACCTTGAGACAGTAACATAAATTCGATACCTCTCTATTGTATATTAGATCAACTAACGATGATGGGAATTGGTGCACAACGATATCGATACGCGGATGTACCTAGATACATATTTTTATTCATCTTCTATATCCTTGGTTCTTATATAAGTCTGAGAAAAAGAGGTTCTGAAATTTTCTAAAAATCACATCATTCGAATATGTTTAAAAAATGGGTCGAATTTAATAATTTGAAATAAAAAAGTTCGATATTTTTTATTTCCTCAATTTATTTAGAGTGATTTTTATTATTTGAAGGCGAAAGAGTAAAAAATGTTGTTCGTTTATATTACAGAAATATTTACGTTAAAAAATTATACCTACATGAATTTTGATCATTTCCCAAGACATTTGTACACGAATAATTAACGTGGGATGTAAATTCAAGATAACATAATCTACATTCTGAACAAACCAGTATTTTTCATTCAACAAGTTGAATAAAAAAAAGGACGCAAAAAATTTTTTAAATTATCTCTGCAGTTTTTTTTTTTTCTTCAAATTTAGTACTGTCAACATATTTTTGTAGCTTTGAGTTACAAATCCGTGGCTACGACGTAATTTGAAATCGAATAATCTTAATCGAAGAGAAAATATAAAAAATGTCTTGTTCTTTTATGTAATATAATAAACCATCCCTAAATATATACTTAGGCGATCATGTGAAAATGATTGATCAAAATTATAATTGCCATACATGATAAATATAAGGCGCGAATCTAATCGAAGGGGGATATCCGAAGGTCGGAACCTTCCTTTAGAGACCAAAGACCGTAAAGAAGAGCGGAGACTAAATGTGATCCGTTCATCCACGCGCTCAAAGAAACGCCCTTGAATTCAAAACGAGCAAAGAGAAAGAGTCACGAGGCTCTCATGGCTCCAAGATTTGAGGAACATATTTGCAGATAAGAAAAAAAACAAATATATTCGTTCAAGAAATGAAAATAACCGCGAAGGTCGAAAAATGATAAAAGAAACCTTATGACAAATTTCTTTCATTTATCATACTCAAGAAAAAAGTAGTCAGTAAATTAATCCAGTCCACTGAAAATTTAGTTTTCAGAGCTACGCCAAAAAAAAAAAAAAAAATGATAAAATTTTATTTTTCTGCATTCTGTGTTTCAATTAAATTCCGAAGTAAGAAATATAGAGTTATAAATAAAATGGTCTTGGGGGAAAGTCCGGTTAATTAGCATTAATTTGAGAGGACGATGAAGAAGCCGCAAATTTACGTGTTTTAAAATCGTATATTATGATATTAATGAGTGAGGTCAGGGTCTGTGAAGTAAATTTAAAAAAAAATGTTACGTTTGTATCACGGCGACCTGGCTGCGGCTATGTGATTAGGAAAGAGAAAAATAGAGAATATGAGTAAGAATCAGCGGTACACGGTAAGCGGGAGAAAAAAATAAAAGTCTTATTCAGCCTCAGTTAGCTTGTAACTAAGATGCGAGCCGGACAAGGTCGAGTGTGCCAACTAATGCGTGAAAAATTTCAATTAGTAACCACATCGCTTCGGGTTTTGAGGCGATCCGAGATCCTATCCTACTGCAGATTTATTTGTTATGGTATCATTCAAGAGTTCTGACTTTAGTCGACTTATTTGAATGGAAAAACGATGCGGATTGTAACAGTCATTTTATCGCGAAAGTATTCTTGACGATATCTCACTACCGGTTGCTTGTGGGTCAAAATTGATAAGGACCAATTTTGAAGTTCTTTGAATTTTCTACGAAAAAAGGTCCTTTCAATTTTTAGTGTACAGTCGACCGTTCTAAAGATATATAGGCTTTAAAATCAGAACCTATGTAGTGGCATATAGTTTTCATATTTTCGCCGATATCTCACTTCCGGTTGATCTGGTCAGAAAAATGATGGGAACCAGATTTGAAGATCTTGAAATTGTCTAGAAAATAAGTTCCGAGAGTCATTCGCGTATAATTGACCGTTTGGAAGATACAGAGGCCTCGAAGTCAGAGTCTGATGACTCATGGATCGACTGATTAATTACCGACTAACCATAGAGAAATACATTGGATGATAATTTTTCAATGAGCATCGGTAATTGGTATATGAAATAAACAACCGTGTAGTTTTAATCGAGGCTTTATGAACCATCAGGGTGACTAATACTATCATCCCAGGTTCTCAGGATGCCAAATGTCAAGGATAATCGATCAAATGATTCGAAGAAAAATGTCAATGCCGCGTTACTATCGATACCCAATCGTAGTGTCATCCCCCACAGTCTCCTCTGTATCTGTATTCTCTGTATTCACGATCAAGAAGTCAAGGATAGATTTTCAGAAGGATTCGGGGATTCAGTTGAGCCAGGTAGAGCAATTTTAAATTCGCGCGCCCAAAGCAGGCAACCAGAGACACACCCGTGACGTCGGTGATTCATTTTTTCAGTTGGTAACAAACTTTCGTTCTATAACGTTGAGAACGTAGATCAAAGAGTATAGTAGAGAGTCAGTGTAGAGAGTGGAGGCTGAGCGTATACGGTTGAGCAGCGCCGTGGTCGGCTGGGAGCCTGACTATTCTGCCACCCCCCTCTTTCGAAATCCTTGGCGATGCGATTTTTGTTGGTTATACGTAGTAATAACGGCTTTGAGAATAGCGTCAAGCGTCGCTTGAATACGTGATCGAGAATTCCCGAGAAATGTAATCAAGTTTTTTATTTATTGAAATACCGTTGAAATGTTAGGTGAACAGTTGAAAGAGGAATAACAAAGATGACAAAGAGCATTCTTTTCGTCCGGCCACTAAAAAATCTAGTTACGTAAGCGGGAAATGTATGCAACAACTACGATACAGTATTCAACAACGAGGTCATGTTGTAGCATCGTTATCGTTTTCGATTGCTAAACTTTGTTATTTTGTGGTTTATAATTTAGCGATTGTTATAATTTCGTCATGTCATATTACCACGATGTAATCGAGTTTGTTATAATGTGCATAGAATCTACAATAAAACCTTAGATGGCTAAAATTGAAAGTGTAGTAATTTATTCACTCCCATCCCTCAGAGATTCGAATTGATGAATAGTCATTTCCAAGCTGGAATACATTTCTAAAACATAAAATCATTATTTAAAGCAGCGTTTCGTTACAAACAATATACAATACACGTATTATAGTCGGATGTACACGGTATGATTCAAATTTAGCGCTAAACGTGACACTAGTACATCTCCGAGCTGCTAGGGATCGCGGAAACTCGTGTACGCAGAATTAGACAGCTTCCACTCTCTACTATACTCTCTGGTAGAGGTAACTTCGTATTTAAGTGATCGATAAAACAATTCATCCGGCTCTGATATCGCAGTCGGAAGAATATAAAGAATAGAAAATCATCACAGTGCAAACAAAAGAAATGGCAAGCGTAACGCGATTCGTAAAGAGCGTCTACAACGATCCCTTCAAATGGTGATTATTATTTCGCTTCCGTGAATTTACCACGTGCGATTATCACAGTTATTATATTAGAGTCCGAAACGTGACTACGACACTCATGTCTGATCTTCTATCTGTTTTAGGTCGCTGGTAAAAAGCATCGCTATATTTGGATTGGGGGTTAGAATCGCCATCGAGTGTCACGGCGTCGAATTGATGCCGCCAATCACCGCCTAAACGGCTCTACGACTGTCTCCTCATGACATCATGCGAGCGTGAAACATAGAAACAAAATCCGATCGCAACTGAACTCTGTACATACGTAGAAAATATGATAAATAATACATTCACGCTATACATACACCTATGTAAATAAAGAAAAAATACATAACAATTCATTCCTGTCTTCGTTTATTCATTCAAACTCTATCGACGGGCGCTGATGCTGTTTCTGACGTCACGCCGGTGCGACATAACCTCACTTTCAATTTTTGTAGACGATGCGTGACGATTTTCTTGAACAATATCGCATCAACTTGTTGCACACATCGAAGGACTTGACTAGACACTGAATTTCGATTTTGCCGCGAGATGGCGCAGCTAGTCAAGTCCCAACAGCGCGGTCAAATTCCCAAAATACAAAAATTGAATGTTTTCTCGTTAAAATAGTGAACAAAAATACTAATTTAACGATGTTTCACGTCAGGTCTCGCGTCTTTGTACCTAAATCAACGATATTTCGTCAAATGGGTGAGAAATTATTGCATAAAATAGCTCTATACGTTATTCCTAACCTCTATAACCAACAAAATGATCGATTCGGTGTCTAATAATTCTAAATCGACAGCCACCCTGAAGAGATTCTACCGAAAAACGAATATCTTGTCAAGCGGAGATCAATTCGAGGTCACCTTAGATCAGAGGAAATTGAAAACGCCAAAAGGAAAGGTTTTTGAGGTTAACAACAAGCCTCTGGCGCTCGCCGTTGCCACCGAATGGGACAGCCAAGTCGATATCATAGACAGATCCAACATGCATCTGGTGCGTTTGAATCCCAGGCGCGTTCCGAACGTACGATAATCACGGTTTTTATCTCCCTAGACGGCCCTGGCGAGCACGACCTTGGACAACCCTCACAATCACACGAAACTCGATATGGTCAACTATCTGGTGAATTATCTGGAAACCGACACCCTGCTGTTCCAAACGAACGTAGGTTCTGCGATACTCGATCGTCTCCCCGAAAAACTGATAGTAATCGCTACTCGCCCTCCTCGCAGGACTCCGGTGACCTCTACAAGCTGCAATTGAAAGAATGGGATCCGCTGATACAGTGGTTCTGCGATCGCTATCAAGTCGACATCACCAAAACCCTCAGCATAGAAGCCCCACTGGTGTCCTCAAAGACCAAAGACACGATAGCTAGGCACTTATTGTCCTACAATTTCAACGCCGTGCAGGGATACACCTACGCCGTCGACACCCTGAAGTCCGTTATCCTCGCGTTGGCGACCGCCGAGAGGATAATATCAGTCGAAAAAGCTGTCTCCCTCGCTCGATTGGAGGAAGAATACCAGGCACTGAACTAATTCTCTATCGCCTGGTCGAATATCCGGTTCTCGTAATCTTGATCCTTGTATTTTGCCTCTAGGTATCGTTTTGGGGAAACGTCGAGTGGTCGCACGAGCTAAGCAAGCAGGATTTGCAGCTTCGCTTGTCCGCCGCTATGCTCTACGTTCATCTAAACTCGTCGTGGTCTACCTCGAAACCGAAAAATGAGGCCTTGAATACCAACGTTTGAATAAATAGACCGATTTGTAAATTAGAAACGAAAGAAATTTAGCTTCTGTTATTTATTTATTAATTATCGTCTAAGATTACACAATTGTGCGATGTAAAGTTTGGCATCGGCAGTCTAAGCCGGCATCGAACAATCCGGGCCTTTCCAATCCTTGGTGCACACGCAGCTGCAATAAACACATCGGATAGATGAAATTGTTTATAAGATGTTTTCAACGCCTCCTCCAATCTCACCTGTAAGTCGGTCCGTGGTTCAAGCACACGGCTCCGTTTTTGCACGATCTGTGCGTGCACTCGTTCCGATGGCACTCCCCGACTCCCCTGCCGGTTGCGGAGTTGGTCTTGGCCACGGGGTAGCTCCTGTTCTCGATTCGTAATTCGACGTCGAATATGCACCCTGAGAATCCCGTGTGGAGAGGCAGGTCGTGGGGTAACACCTCGAAGTTTTTCGCCTTGTGCCCGCCTGCGGAATCGAAAATTGAGTCTCGCAATAGTACATTGTGTATCAAGGGCGCAAAGAACTATTTTTCGAGTGTGAAATTTGCAGCACGAGCCGAAGGCGAGTATGCTGCAATCACACTCGCCAAAATAGCCTAGTGCCCGTGATGCACACGATTTTTTTCTCAACATCTGGTCGGCAAAAATGCCTCTTTTCAGACCGAGTGTGCGGGCGCAAAACAGCACTTTGCGCCCGAGGGCCGAACAGATCTGTTTTGCGTCCGCTCAAGAGGTATGAAAAGTGGCATTTTGCGACCGGGTGTGAGAAAAGAAAAATTCGTGTCTGTCCATATCACGCACCGATGTAGAGTATCGGAGCGACGTCCAGGCTAGTCATGGACCCTGCGGATCTCCCGGTCACGTTTCCCATTCCGTCGACGGACAGCCAGGCGTCTCTGCCCTTTCTACCTACGCGCAGAGTGTGAGGCCTGTGCGTCTTCGTCGTCAGAGCAGTACTCGTGAATATTCTCCTGACGCCTGATCCCAAGTCCCATGTGAGCATTATGTAGCCACGGACGTACGTGACTGCGAGGTGATCAGAGAGATCTCTGTAGGGTCCGCTCTGTCCTATGTAAGCGATGAGGGAAATCTGCTCGACGGACTGCGGTATCAGTCTCAGTTTCAGTTCCACGCTGTCTTTGATCGATCCTGTCAGGCCGTAGGCTATATAGGACGAAACTCCTGGGGTGAAGACGGAGAACGATGGCTGGACGATGAGAATGTCTTCTTCGCAGAGTAGACCGTGCGTTCCGAGAGGACATATGCATATGAATCCCGTTCCCGGAGAAGTTACGCAGGACGCTCCGTAGTGGCAGGGATTATCGTCGCACGCCGACCTCTCGCACACTTCTCCGGTGTACCTGAAGCGAGCAGAGATTGATTAACGGAACGTAGAGAGCGCAGGGTGATGATGGGGTGGAAGTTTAGTTTACCCTGCGATACAGTTGCACCGTATTTTTCCATCGACCTCTTGGCAGGCCCCGAAGTTCTTGCAGGGACTAGACAGACAGAGGAACGAAGTGCACTCTTCGATCTGAAAAGTGTCCGTAGAGTCGCGAATGAAGTGTCTCTGGACGTCGTTCACCCTCAGGACGCTCATGCAGCCTATGAATCCCACGGCGACGTGGGGGAAGTAGTGGGAAAAGGCGAGCGGAATTCCGCCCAGATGTAGTTTTGCCTGTTGCGGAATGTCATCCTGATTCAGGACGACCTGTTCCCCGCTCATCGCTACGGTCTCATTCACCAAAAGCGTGGCGGAGCATTTGTCTACGTTGTTAGCCTTGATGTATTGGAATCTGTAAACAAGGGAACAAATCATCGATCATCCTGATTGAGCGTCGCGTCGTTACCTCATCTCAATGTCCACGTCGTAGCCGTTGTTGATCGGCGAGTCGATTTCCCCGAGGAGCATGGTCTGTAGACCGCAGGAAAACTGGAATTTCAACTGTCCAATTTCCATATGAAGCAGTACGTATCTGTCGTCGTCGAAGAAAGCGTGGACCAGTATCCCATTCTTGGACTGTGTCTTCAATCTGACGAATATTTTCATCTTTCCATCTTTATCGACGGACAAATACTGCCTGATGTAAGACTTTCCGTTGAACGCTGCGTTGATAATCTCTGGTACCTGCGCACAGCCGTCTGGATACTGAAAATATAATCCAATAAATGAATCATCAAACTTGAATATCAAATTTCAATCGCAATCGCTCACTTCCACCGATGCATTCGCACAAGCGCACGGCTCTTGCGTACAGTTATAATTCATCGGCTGTCTATCGCTACTGGTCGGCACTCCGGTCGTTGAACTTTGATCGAAAAACCTCTCCGTGCTCAGGGTGAAGATCTCCGCACCAGAAGTCGAGGATGATAATTCGCTCGCAGTGGTTTCTACCTCTTGTGTTACAGGAATCATCGTCTGACTTCGAGGGCTTGAGGACAACGAGGCGTTCATCTCCTCGGTTAAAGTCGTCTTCGAAACTCCTGCCTCTGTAGTCACAATATTCTGCCTCATTTCTGTGCTCGAGGAGGTCATCGACGTCTGTTCGTCTGTGCTGGTGCCGGTGGTGATGGTCGAGTAGTAGACAAGTTTTGTTGTCGTCCAAGCGAACGAAGCATTCTCCCGCACAGATTCCATCGTGTTTGTTGGTATCGGTGTCTCCATCGAGCCAAACGGACTCGTGGTATCGACCGGCAGCCTCGTATCCTCCACATCCAAAGTAGTATCGGATCTCGTGGTATAAGCAGAACCAGGAGTAGTTTGAAACGGAGTGACTAGAGCCATCGTAGAAGAAGCCTCCGACGATGGACGAGGGGTATCGGTGACCGTTGGGTCGTATCGCGCGCAAGTTTGCCCGTAGTAGTCAGCAGGACAAGAGCAGGTGAAATTGTTAACTCCGTCTACGCAGGTCCCCCCGTTATCGCATATTGCGAATTTTGCCTCGCAGTCGTCGTACCTCTGCTCGCACAGCTCTCCGTGATAATCAGGAACGCAGTAGCAGACCGTTTGATCATCCTCGAGCAAACAGACTGCGTTATTTTTGCAAGGATTAGAGTCGCAGGGGATGATCTTCTTCTCGCAGTTCTTCCCCGTGAAGCCAAAGAGGCAGGCGCACGTGTAAGTCGACGGCACGTTTATGCAGAGACCTCCGTTCTCGCACGGAGAAACCACACACTCGTCTATGTCGGTCTCGCACAGGTCTCCGGTCCATCCTGAGCAAGGAAATGATATAGATCGTTCAAATTTACACAAAGTTGACTCACCATCTGCGCATCGGCAGCTGAAAGAGAACCCGGGTCCGTCGACGCACTCCCCAGAGTTCTTGCACATCGTGCTGTTGCAAACGGCTGCATCTATCTCGCAGTAATCGCCTAGAATTTGTGAAACAGTTAGAAAAAATTCTCCTTTGAGGGATTGAAGGCCTTCGATAGGCACCTGAGTATCCGTCGAGACATTGACAAGTGAACCCGTTGTAATCTACACAGGTCCCGTTGTTGAGACACGGAGTGTACAAACAGGCGTTGAATCTTTCCTCGCAGTTTGGACCTGGAACAAGCATTTCGATCAGAAGGAAAAAAATGTTCAGCCTCCGCAAGGCCTAAATACACTTCTTCACCTGACCTGTGAAACTGTCGGTGCAGGTACAGTTGTAGGCAGCTACAGCGTCGCTGCAAGATCCCCCGTTGAGACACGGATCGGACCAGCAATCGTCCCAGTTTATCTCACAGTTTACACCGGTGTAGCCGTCGATGCAGTAGCAAGAGTACGAGGAGCTATAGCGGGGCGATTAAACGATCGAGGACAGAAATTAGTCAGCATTTTGATGAAATCTTCATCTATATTCTCACCTGTTATTATCGTCCAGGCATATTCCATACATGCAAGGATTGCTGTCGCACTGGGACTCGGAAGATATGGCGACTACGCAAGCCGCAAGTACCACCAGGGACTTGCGGGTCGTCGATCTACATTAATTATTGCAAAATGATCATGACGATGAATGAAAGTCAGTTGCATTTAGTTTTTTGAACCAATTGACAGGTGAAGAAGCTAGGTGATAATATTGTGTATAGCCGAGCTCACTGTATTATTTCATCAAGAGTACTCGCCAAGTACATTAAACAAAATAAAATGAAATATTGTATTGTAATTACGATTATAATGATGGATGAAAGTCAGTTGCATTTAGTTTTTTGAACCAATTGACAGGTGAAGAAGCTAGGTGATAATATTGTGTATAGCCGAGCTCACTGTACTGTTTTATCAAGAGTACTCGCCAAGTACATTAAACAAAATAAAATATTGTATTGTAAGGGTGATAATGGTGATGATGATTGTGTATAGCTGAGCTCAGTGTACGATTTTATCAAGAGTGCTCGCCAAGTACATTAAACAAAATAAAATATTGTATTGTAAGGGTGATAATGGTGATGATGATTGTGTATACCTGAGCTCAGTGTACTATTTTATCAATAGTGCTCGCCAAGTACATTAAAAAAAATAATATATTGTATTGTAATTAGGATCCATTGGAATTACCTGTTCATGGTTTTTTTTGTTGATTATAGGTGTGAACAAGGTGACGGAAATACGGATTATTGATACATTAGAGTAGGCGGCCTAGAATTTATGTATGTACAAGAGACTCTTTGAATGGGGGTCGCTATAGCAACGTGTAAACACCACATTCTTCGTATTCCATTCTATTTGGTATTTGATTAAAGAGACGCCTGCGTAAAATGAGGGTCAATGGCTCATAAACAATATAAGATCCAGATCCAACCCTGATTGAATTTATTTACAATATTCGATTCTTAGCACCCTTAATATTGATTGTTGAAACATTGAAGCTAGAACAATTATAATTTACAGTCTTTCTGATTCATTTATTTAATGAAAAAATATTGATTTAACAAACGACTGTGAACCATCTTTTAAAATGTAATCCGATATCCAAAATCAATATTCAATCTTTCATATAATTTTTTATTGAACATCAGTTAAGATCACAATATTATGTTTAAAATAATACAAATTATCAATGTTTAGTATCGTTATGCAAATTTGCGTTAAACTGCATTCAGTAATAAAGAATAACAATAATTATACAATAAATGTTATTTATTCATCCAGAGCCAGACTTTGATCTTCCCGTTATTTATTTTGTTTCTAGCTGTTTTTATTGTTATTCAAATAACTCAACTTTTCATTTTCCTTGTGAATACACCAATTTCCTATTTTCTCTGAAAGTAGAGAAACGGGATTTCAATAGGTCATGCGAAGAGGAGCCATCAATAAATTTCTAGATTGGATCACTTGCGTCTAGTAAATCTCCACGTCTTGATCTTTCCGGTCGATTTATTTTTGAATCTTATACTACGGGCTATTTTTAAACTAGCATGCCGTCAGTCCGGTGCAATTTTAATCTCCCAAACAGTACCGCACAGCTACTCGCTCCAACGAGAGTAACTAACAATAGATAAACCTGCCACAAACGATCTTTAACGAATTTTTGATAATCGACCAACGATGGACCTCGAAGCCACCGCATCTCTCCTCCGTCTCCATCTACAAAGGAACAATCTTTCTCCCTGTGAATCTGGGAGTTGGATCCTCGGGGAATCCCCCCTCGAGGGTCGTGGGCTCATCGCCGCGAAGGATATAGAAGCCGGAGAGCTGATATTCGCCGACGTTCCCCTGGTCGTTGGTCCGAGGGGTCGAGACAAGTATCTTCCCCTCTGCGCCGCCTGCTACAAGACAGGGTGTCCTTTATTCTCCTGCGACAGAGGCTGCGGCCTCCCGATCTGCTCGTCGCAGTGCGAAAACTCATCCCAACACCAAAGCGACTGCTCTAGAATCAGCGGCTGGAAACCCACCTGCGGGTCCTCCTGGTCTCTAGATCTCCTCAGAGCCCTCGTTCCCATCAGAGCACTCGAGCTCGACGACGAAAGGCGGAAACTCGTCTACGCCTTCCAGTATCACCCCGGGCCTCAACACGGCTTGGAGGTAAGCCACTGGATAAAAAGACTCTACGAGGTGTGAAAAACGCTGAAATATTGCAGGTCGATCTTCTGAAGCGGAACATAGGCGGAGAATTGCGGAAAGAAGACGAGGACTTCATGAGACGAATCTGTGCTATCCTGGATACAAATTCCTTCGAAACAGCAGCGCTGGTGGACGACTCGGTGTCGAGTCTCCGAGGCCTCTATCCGATGGCGTCCCTGCAGAATCACTCGTGCACTCCGAACACCCGCCACTCGTTCGACAACAGTCAAAAATTGTCCGCGATAGCCGCGACTGGGATAAGAAAGGGGGAGGAGATAACGATGACGTACACCGATCTCTTCTGGGACACGACGCTCAGACGAAGACACTTGGCGGGGACGAAGCATTTCCTCTGCGGTTGCAGAAGATGCGCCGATCCTACGGTAACGTAATTTTCTTATCGATGGACTGTCGCGATGACTCTATTCGTTTCTCCAGGAGCTCGGGTCTCTCCTCGGGGCTCTGCGATGCGCTGACGAAAAATGCCTGGGAATTTTGCTCGCGGTGGATCCGTTGGACGCCACGACACCCTGGAAGTGCACGGAGTGCGGATTGAGAGTGAAAAACAGACAAGTTGAGCGCCGATCGACGTTCCAAGTATGCTTGATGCGAATTAGACCGGTCTATCTATTCCAGATCATTTCGATACGCTCGGGTCTCGGAAGCATCGCCGAAGAACTGATCTACAAAACTCCCAGAGATATCTTGAGGTTCATTAAAACTGAGCTTTCGGTACTGGTACCGGGATCGAATCACGTTCTCGTGGACATGAAGATGAGGATAATATCGTACTTTGGTAGAATCGATAAATACGATTGGAAAGGTGAGCCGATAGATTTTCGTTAGACGCGGTCGCAATCCTAAAAATAAAACGTTGCAGATTTAACTAGAGAAGATCTCCGAACGAAGGAAAAATACTGCAGAGATATTCTGTTGCTCATCGATACTCTCAACTGCGGAGAATGTAAAATGAAAGGTGATGTCATCGTCGCTCTTTCAATCAACGGAACGAATTTGACCTGACAGCTTTGCTAATTTCAGGAATGATTTCGTACGAGCTGTTCGCTACGTTGATGGAAATTGAACAAAGGCAGAGAAACGCAGATGATAAAAAGCCGGTACGAAACCGGATCTTTATCTTCTATTTCACATCTGTGACCCTACGACTCGTCGAATTTTACCCGTTGATCTCTTTTCAGCTCAGCGAAGAAAATTTGAGCCTGTTAAATACGGCGGCGTTGATTTTAGGAAACGATGTAACAGCGTCAAAATCTTTGCTCGTCGATATCAAGCGTTATTATTAGAATATTAATAATATTACAAAATTTGTTACAATTATTAGAAATTTCCTATCCGACTTGTTCTAAAAGTATTTTAGCTTCTTCGTACAAGCTAGTGCACGGCTTCAGGGCTTCTTCGTCCTCGTCTTCCTCCTCAGCTGCGTAATTCCTGCAAAATTTGGCGAAAAATTGTTCAAACAATTCGAAATTGAGGGATTCCTAGCGAAACCCACCTGTTTGATAAATCGCTTGCGGATAAATTCCGAGCGTTATGATTCGCAAACTGTTGTCTGACGAGGGCGGCGTGAAGGAGGGCGACGTCGTCCAGCAAAAGCTTCTCAGAATCCGAATCGTATCTCTTCGCTATCGCCTCGACGGCCTCGGCCCCCGCGTACTTGACCGATATCCCGATCCTCTTGAATATCGCTTTGCATTGCCACCTGTCTTGATTCGCAGTGGCTACTCTTCTCGGCTGAGACTCCTTCACCAGACTCTCCCAGTCGACGCCGAGGGCGTCTCCCAGCCCCTTGCCGCTCGTCTTTATGTCCTCTTCCAGTTCTCCGTCCGAGATTTCCTCAAAGTCCATATTCTCGATATTGTCATCTTCCATGTTCCTGAACTCCATGGCATCGTTGTTGTCCTTCTCCTTGGTGAAAATAGCCTCCTCTACCACGTCCTTCGGCGAGGACTGGGAAACCGGCTCCGCGACCTGGATCGGAGGGACCGCGACGTCTCTCTCCGCCTCTGCACCCAACTTGGGAGGCTCGACTTCCTCTTCCATGTTCAGGATATCGTCGGGATCGTCGCTAATGTCGCTTAAATCGCTCTCGGTATGCAGAGTCTGAAGAGGCTCCTCGACACAGGGGCGTTTCGGCTCGACGGCCAGGGGAGATTCCTTGACTTCCGATTTCTCCCGAGGCGGGATCCTCTTCTGAAAGGTCTCGACGGACTTCTCACGGCTCTTTATCACCCGGCCCTCGGCCAGTTCCATGAGCTTCTTGTTTATCGGCTCCTCCTTCATGCTGCCGTGCAGCGATCCCTGCTTCGAACCGTGGGTAGAGCACTCGTCCCTGAGTTCCGGAGTTCCGTAGGGCGGTCTTCGCTTGCTGAAAATGATAATTGCGATAATTAGTTCCATCGGATGTACGATCCTCGGATTCCAAGCACCTGTGGAGCTCCGCCAAGTCGATTTCCTTGATCCTATCGTTCCTAAATGGTCCCCTTATGTGCGCCGGGTTCTCCCACTTCCTTCCCTCGTTCATTTTCCACTCTGGCATCGGGCTGTCGTATCGAGGAGCCCATTCCTCCTCGTGGACCTCGGAGCGCGGGGGACTCTCCCGGTCCCACATCGGCGGTCTCGCCGCCCTCCATTCTCGTTCTTCCCATTCCGGGTTTTGGTAGTTTCGATCTCTGCTTGCGTGTTCCATCTCATGGTGAACGTCCCAGTTCTCGTTGCTGCTTTCGTCTCTGTTCGGACCGGGTCTTATCTTGTCCCCTGCGAATATGGGCATATGGGGATCCTCGAAGGGTCTATCGTTCTGCATCGCGTATCTCGGTGGCCTCTCGTCGCGTCCTCGCCTTTCTTCGAAGGGGCTGTTGTACCGCCTCGCCTCTATCGGCTTCCGCCTCTCGTCCTCGTGCGGATGATGATCGCGATAGTCCATCCTCTGGGGTTCCTCGTTCTCCTCCCAGTGTTCGGGGGGTATTCTGGCATATCCCCTCTCGTAGTTTCTCTCAATCTCCAGACTCCGCCTCGATCCCTCTCTCCGATCCGGGATTCTCTCCATTTTGGTCGGAATATGCGGCGGTTCCTTTCTCTCGTGGTCCTGCGGATGACCTCTGTCGAACCTCTGGCCGAATCTCCTGTGTCTTTCCCTGTCGTAGACGTTATCCCTCTCCATAACGTGATCGCAGGGCACAGGGGGCGGGTTCTTGTCCATCGATCTCTCCCTCGGGAACCGCTCGGCCCTCTCCTTGTGCGGGGGCACCTCCTTGTCCAACGATCTATCGTAGCGTCCGTCGAATCTCGGCAGACCCCGATCTCGTTCCAGGGGTTTCTCCGACCTCTCTCTGTCCCTCTCGCTCCTCCTGTCCCTAGGCGCCCCCTTGTCCTTGTCCCTGGCGTAGCGACTGTTCTTATCCATAGGATTCAGCGTCGCGGTGGCCATCAGGGGGGGAATATCGCGATCGCGGACCTTGACAGGCTCCTTGTCCCTGTCTCGATCGCGTCTCCGATCGGGAAGCTCCTCCCTCTCCTTGTCTCGCTGTAGCCTCGAGTGGCTTCTGTCCCTCCGCTCCTTGCTCCGCTGTCGGTTTCTCTCCTCCGTATTTTTCCTGTGCGTATCTTCCTGGCTGGACGAAGGCCTGGCCTTGATCGGCTCGTTCTTCCTCGCCTCATCTTTGTCCTTGGCTCTCTCCTTCTTCTCGACGTCTCTGGACCGGCTGGCGGAGGCCTTGCTCTCGTGCCTCGGAGGCGGCGTCGCCTCCCTTTTGGACCTCGTCGGCTTCTCCGGAGTCCTGCTTCGCCTCGATTTCGCGTTTACGATCTCCTTCGGGTACTGGTGCTTGGATTTGTCGATCGGAGGCGTTCGCGAGCGCCTCTCGAGCTCCTTCAGCCTCTGCTTCGACCTCCCGTCCCCCTTTCCTCTATCCTCGACTACGCGACTCTTCGATTTATCGATTTCCTTAGACTTCTCAACGATCTTCGGCTTCGATATCTCCTTCTGAGGCTCTTCGTCCCTCAGCTTCTTGTAGTGTTTATCCTTCTCCGCCTCTCGGCCCTTCCCCTTGGGAGACTCGCTCCTGTTCCGTTCCTTAATTTTGCTCGTCGAGGCGACGGGCGACTTCGCCCTGGTCGTCGAGGAGTGCGACTTCCTCGAAGACGTCGCGGCCACTTTTTTGGCTATTTTAACCACCGGTTCTTTCTTGCTGGGAATTTCGACCTTCCGCTTCTTCTTCACGACTAGTTTCTCGCTCTTTGTTCCCAGCCGTTTCAGTTTTAGCCTGCGAACAGATAATGGATATCAATTAGATCGTCTGGACGGGGGATCGGGGGGTCTCACTTCTTCTTCCGCTCCCTGTCCTCGTCGTAGTCCGAGGAGGCGCTGTGGTGCCTCTTGGACTTGACCTTCTTCACCTTCTTTCTCGAGTCGGAAGTCGAGCTCGACGACGAATCGTCGCTACTCGAGCTGCTGCTGCTGCTGGAGGTGCTCGAGCTGTGAGAACTCGACGACGAGCTCATCGCCTTCTTCTTGTGCTTCGCCGTCTTTTCCTTGCCATGAACCTCCTTGTCCTTCTTCATCTGTAGCTCCAACTCCCTCTGCAAGAGCTGACGCCGCCTTTCCAGCACCTTCTCGTCCTCGTACTCCAGGTCGGTCTGGTTCCAGTCCTCCAAGTTTAAATCCGGACTGTGGGACGTCGTCTTCTTCACGATTTTCGACGTTAGACGTTTGAACGGGTCTTCGGTTTGCTGCGTGGGACAAGAAACGGGTGAAACTGGTCGGTGATATCGTCGAAGAGTCTGAAAAACTCACCACAACTGCGTTTGCAGGCGCATTATCCTTCTTCGCGCGCTTCGAGGGACTGATCAGCGTGTGCGTGTTGGCGTATCTGGGGAATAACGGAGTTAGCTATGTGAGGGTGTAGAATATTCATGCGAGACGTACTTGCAGTTTTTGCCGTAAGAACAACTGCCATTAAGAGCCCAATTCCTGCAGTAATCGGCGTTATTTATATTCTGTTGTTGTTGTTGTTGTTGTGGTTGTTGTTGTTGTTGTTGCTGGGGTGTCGGTATCGTAGCCGAAACAGTGGATGAAGCAGGTGCGGGTGGTTTGGTGCCCAACCTCTCAAATACGCTGGGTCGTCGAGAGTCTGTGTTACATTTCGTAGGGTCAACTGTTATTTTTCTTATGTTTGGTTTTGACATATTATCACCATAAAAGAATAATATCTCTGCAGAGGAAGCACATAACTGCGTTATGCAATATTCCCACTTTTTTCTTTTGTTCTTTTATAACTCTGTATTTAGTTTTATCATTTATATCTCTTTCTCAATTTTATATTCATTCATTCGTTCACTACTCGATCGAACGATTAACGATGCCGATTTGTTTTTTTTTTTCTGAAATTTGTGGTTAGGATGTTAAAAACTCGATGAGACGAACAAACGATGAGATACGCGCACGGAGTCACAGTGTTCAGTGTTGTCAGATAGCAGGGCTGCCGTTCGGAAGCCCGGTGGGGACATGTATGTACCGACTGACTGGCCCATCGATTCGGTCGTCACGGCGCGCATTTTAAGAGCATGCTACAGTCATTTTTTACTCTTCTTTACCGACCGTACCCGGTTTTCACTTGTTTTCACTGATAGCAAAGCCTACGCGTCACGAGCGGAAAAGGAACCAACACCGCAATTCTAGATGGAATTCCGAATATGTATATCGGAAAACTTCTTTGTTTCATGCAACAATGAGGACGTATTCTTGAAAACTGCACAAAATGGTAATTGTCGATGTCAAGCGGTGGTGGCCATGATGAACGAGCGAAACTCACAATCATGGCCGCGACCACCGCTTGACATCGACAATTACCATTTTGTGCAGTTTTCAAGAATACGTCCTCATTGTTGCATGAAACAAAGAAGTTTTCCGATATACATATTCGGAATTCCATCTAGAATTGCGGTGTTGGTTCCTTTTCCGCTCGTGACGCGTAGGCTTTGCTATCAGTGAAAACAAGTGAAAACCGGGTACGGTCGGTAAAGAAGAGTAAAAAATGACTGTAGCATGCTCTTAAGGTGTAACGCAAGCTGTTTCCGAGTGCGTCTCTCTCGCTCCCGCGATGGGGCCTATGGCGCTATCTTTCTCGCACTGACGCACCTTGCATTTCCTCTCAAGGGGAAAAGCAAGCTGATTTACACTTGGAATTTTCAAACGCTATTTTCTCAGCCAAAACACATTCGATTGATGTGAAATTGATATCAGTGACGTAGAAAAACTCAATGAAGGGCCTGCCAATCGTGGATTTTCGAAAATCGAGACGTATTAACAGTTTTTTAACAATATTGTTCTGTAATCCAAGGAAGTGCTGCCTCTCTCCACGAGGGGCAGCACCTCCTTGGGTTACAGAACAATATTGTTACACAAAATTCTGATTCTGTCTTTCGATATTCGAAAATCCACGATTGGCAGGCCCTTGTTTAAGTTTTTCTACGTCACTAATATCAATTTCACATCAATCGAATGTGTTTTGGCTGAGAAAATGGCGTTTGAAAATTCCAAGTGTAAATCATATCGAGGTCACGTGACTTTCATTTCACCTTAAACTGATGACAAATGAATGTATTTTGATTAATAATTTTTCAATGCGATTCAGATCAATCGTTATTTCCAGCTATTATTCTAATTTACGGTGGGAACATAGGTATACAAGACACAGCGACTGACACAGTTTGGCGGGCGTACACCCGATAAATATATTTTTAATTTTCTACATGATTTAACAATAAATTTTAATTTATTTTGTTGGTAAAACAGTTTTCCTTGACGTCCGCTGTAACTAGTTAGCCACTAGCTTTGTCCAGATGGGGATTTTTACTCAAAAATTGGGATTTTCACTAAAAATGTTAGGGATTTATTTTTCTACTATAGGTATCTCCAAACCCTAGAATATGGGGAATTTTTCAATCAAGCACGGGGAAATTTCGATCTCAGTATCTGGCAACACTGTCAGACGTCCGAGCAAAATTCAAATTTCTATCCGTTGCCCGTTGTCGATGTTTGGACGCAGTACTATTTCGTGTCTCTCATGCATTGAGGCTATAAATGTCTAAAAAGTTTCTCTCTCGTCTACGTAAAAGTGCGTTTCGTCGTTACCACCGGACCTGCGTCCCGTTCTGATGTTCCGACGCTGCCGTTGCGTATAAACGCAACGAATAAACAATGTTTTTCGAGGTAAATATCAACCCGAAGTTCCTCTCTTGCATCTGTATCGAGTCAAAACTCGCTAATATTTCGTAAACAAGGAGAATAGCTTAAAAAACTGCAAAATCTATTCGTCTAAACGACCTACCGCTTCTCTCAGGTCAATATTACGCCGAAGGCGAAGACTCCCCCCGTCCACGAGGACCCGGAGACCAAATTCGAACTGCTGTTGGCTCCGTTTCAACCCCAGACTCACGTTCGCATAGAGACTGCGCTGAACACGACGGCTTCCTGCCTCGTCAGCCTTAAAAACCGTAGCGGGCGGCCTCTGACCGTGAGTATATCATAAATTCTACCTAAAGGGTGACAGAATAATTGTTTTAACGCCGTATTCCAGGTCCAGATTACGAAAACCCCGCCTCCGGAGCGCCTCGTGCAACTGTCTCTGGAAAAATTGAAGATAGCCCCGCAGGAGGATGTCCAGTTGGTCGTTACGTGGACGGCGAAGAAGCCGGGAACGTTCAGAGACATAATCCAGCTGACGGACAGCCGGAGGATAAAATACGACGTGGCTCTGACCACGGCGACGATAAGCCTGAAGAAAAACTGCAAATCGCACGTTTCGGAAGCGAAAAACGTTCTGACGCAGAACACGAGCCCGAATGTGACAAAGAAGCCGGACAACGTCGCGTCGAAGTACGAGGGGAAGGAGAACGTCGCCAACTGGCAGACTCCGAAGAAGAGTAGACAGGACTTTTCTTTGATCATAGAGTCGGATAGCTTTGCCTTTACCCCGCCTCAATGGATCGGCGATCGGTTGAGCAGAACTTCCCAAGAACTGAGACGAGAGACTTACGTCACCTTCGCAAACGACGATACCCGCAAGGGGTTCGAGGATTCTCTCTCGCCGAAGGAGACCCGGAGCTCTGACTTATCGAATTTGATGGACGACTTGAAGTTCACACCGGCTTTGGCAAAGCAGGAAATAAGCAGTCCTGTTTCGACTAAGAACGATACCTTCGAAGTCGTGAAGAGCGCGGAGAAAGAGAAGCACCAAATAGTTCCGACGAGGCTCTCCAGGAGCTTCGCGAGGCTCTCGCCGGTGATGCCGGTCGTCGAACAGTCGATTAGATTCACGTCTTCCTCGCCGATATGCAGAAACGAGGGACCGAACTTGCAGAGAAGGAATCCTGACGTCAGCAGCGTGCAGGAGGTCCTGGAGGCCGATTTGTGGGCTAAACCCGTCGGCCAATTCGCTTTTAGAACCGGAGCGACTAGCTTGGAGTCGATAAGCGAGGAAATCGTCAGAACTACGCCCGTCACTAACAAGACCTACGTCAAGACTCCGATTAGGAAAATATCACCCAAGAAATTATCCAAGGTCACGAAGGACAGAAGCGTCCTCGAAATTCAGGGGCTCAAGAAGAGGGCCGCTATGAACACTTCGCTGAAAAGTAAGGCGAGAGTCTTGCCAACGATTCTTGAGACTGACCAACGATTTTCATTTCAGACGGAGGCAGAGTCTCCATTCCTGGGGTCAGAATCACCAAATTATCACTTTCTGGGGTCAGCCGGCCGAGGAAACTCGCCGGAGGCTCGGAGAACGAGGCGATCACCAAACTCCACGACCCTGACGACTTTTTCACGATATTTTGCAACCCGGATCCTTTTGCCGCTACTATGACCGAAGATCCGTTCCTCGCCAGGTGAAAAACGACGAATTAGGGGATCTGATCGATTTATTTATTTACTTATTTATTCATCCGTTTTTCTCTCACAGGACTCTTTACTACGACGATAAATGGGTCGCGAACCAGGAAGCGGAGTTCAAAAAGTGGTTGAACGCGCTTCTCACGCCTCCCGAACATCTGACTTCGAACGTAGACGCTCCGGTCGCCGACGTGGCTAAGATATGGCAGTCGTGCCGATTGAAGGAAGACGTTTCACTGGCCGAGACCAAGGAGGCCGTTTCTGCTAGGTGAATTGGTTCACTGGGCTCTGTTTGGAATATTTTTATTAATTTTGTTACATTTTTTCCCGCAGATATCACACCAATCATAGACTCGACGCGCTGCGCAGAGCCGCTTGCGCGATGCTGAGGAGCAATGCCGTCGTCGCTGTGCTGTCCAGGGTGACCGTATGCATTGAGAAAGGGAACCTGGTTATCAGACAAGATCGTGACCTTCATAAGGATATAGGTATAATAATTGAACGAGAAATTGGATTCTTTGTTTGAGGATGATTTTTTTTTTTCTCAAGTTTCTGCAATATGCGATATTTGTACGGGATATTAGAATTTTTTTCTATCGATTTATCACAGAGGGATGAATTTTTAACGATAAGAAGCTGCTTTCAGACATTCTTGATTCGGAAAATCGTTAAAATTTCATTCTTGACTCCTTAAATCGGTTAAATTTTATCATTGACTCATAGAATCGTTGAAAATTCATTCCTGACTACTAAGATCGTTAAAAATTCATTTTTCACTCTTAAAATCGCTAAAATCCCATACTTGACTCCTAGAACGTTAAAAATTCGTTCTTGCCTCCTAGAATCGTTGAAATTTTATTCTTGAATCCCGAATTCGCCAATTTCGTTCTTGATTCGTAAAATCGTTCAAATTTTATTCTGGACTCCTACAATTGTCAGAATTGTTTTCATTCTTGACTCCTAGAACGTTAAAAATTCGTTCTTGATTCCTAAAATCGTTAAAATTTTATTCTCTACCCCTAGAATCGTTTAAAATTCGTTCTTGACTCCCAAAATCGTAAAAATTTCATTCTTGACTCCTAGAATCGTTCAAATTTCGTTCTTGACTCCCATAATCGTTCAAATTTCGTTCTTGATTCCTAAAATTGTCAAAATTTTATTCTGACTCCTAGAATCGTTGAAAATTCGTTCTTGACTCCTAAAATTGTCAGAATTTCATTCTTGACTCCTAGAATCGTTAAAATTTTATTCTTGACTTCTAGAATCGTTCAAAATTCGTTTTTGACTCCAAAAATCGTAAAAATTTCATTCTTGACTCCTAGAATCGTCAAAATTTTATTCTTGACTCCTAGAATCGTTCAAAAATTTGTTTTTGTTCTCCCAAATTCGTTAAAGTTTCATTCTTGATTGCTAAAATCGTGAAAATTTCATTCTAGACTTCTAAAATTGTCAGAATTTCATTCTTGACTCCTAGAACGTTAAAAAATTTGTTCTCGACTCCCAAAATCGTAAAAATGTCATTCTTGACTCCTAAAATCGTCAAAATTTTATTTTTGACTCCTAGAATCGTTCAAAATTCGTTTTTGTCTCCCAAATTCGTTAAAGTTTCATTCTTGACTCCTAAAATCGTTCAAATTTCATTCTTGACAACTAAGATCGTTAAGAATTCATTTTTCACTCCTAAAATCGTTGAAATTTCCTTCTCGACTCCTGAAATCGTTAAAAATTCACCTCTTTGTAATAAATTGTTCAAACATTCTAGTATTCTGGTCTACTTACCGGATATTCGGACCTCAAACGTGAAAAAAGATTGATATCCTGATTATAATTTACCTCCTCAGGGTTGCAGAAATTAGTTCTGGAGTTATTATTATGCTACAATCCTCTCTGGCTGAGGATCGGTCTGGAGGCAATCTACGGAGAGACTATCCCTCTGAGTTCGAACAACGATATAATCCGCCTGAGCAAGTTCCTGCTCTCCCGTTTCTTCTCCGATCCGTGCATCGTGAAGACCCACTCCCATCATACGGTGTCGAATCTGCGTCTTCCGACGTTCCTCGGAGTGATGAACAAGTTCATGCTGAAAAAATTCCTGTTCATAGTCTACTTCCTGGACTACGCAAAGACGAACAAACTGATCGGTCACGATCCCTGCCTGTTCCACAAGCAGGCGCCCCACAAAGAGAGCAAGAGAATACTGCTGAAATTTTCCCAGGAGCTTTTAAGCGGCGTCGGAGACGTGACCAGGGTGTTAAAACCCTACGGGTACATCCTGACCCACAAACAAACTGAAATTGACGAGTATAGCTACGCCGTATACAACCTGTCGCAGGACCTGAGAGACGGAGTTAGACTCTGCAGAGTCATGGAGCTGATCACAGGGCAGAAAAATTTGACGTCAATCTGCAGAGTCCCGGCTATATCGAGGCTCCAGAAGGTCTACAACGTCGACGTCGCCCTCAAAGCGCTGACCAGCTCGGACTACGTTATCTGTGGCAACATCACCGCCAGGAGTATCGCGGACGGTCACAGGGAAATGACGCTGTCCCTGCTCTGGCAGATCATATACAAGTTTCAGGCTCCGTTGTTCAACAACGCCGCCTTAGCGCTGCAGAGATGGTGGAGATCGAGACTCTGGTGGGTCAGGGTGAAGAACTTTCTGCTGAAACGGAAGAACGACGCCGCGGGCGTCATCCAGAGGGCCTGGTGGTCGTATCGCGCGAAGAAGGAACTCAAATCTCTCAAAGAGAGGCACAAGAGGATCCTGACAGCCAAAAACCGGGCGGCTAGCGTAATACAAGTCAGATGGAGGGCGAGGAAGGAGATGATGATGAAAAAAAAGGAATTTGAGCGCCTCAAGTCCGCCGCTTTGATTATCCAACGATTCTGGAGGAATCGAAGAGCCACGAAACCGTTCGTCGAATCGTTCAGACTGAAGCAAAACGCTGCTCTTGCAATTCAGAGGCGATGGAGAGCCACGAGGGCCATGAGACTCGAATCATCTCTGTACTCCAAACAACGGGAGTCGATCTTGAAAATTCAGACTTGGTGGAGGCATAAAATTGTCCAGAAAAGAACCCGCAATCATTACCTGGCACTCCAAAGCGCCGCGAAGGTCTTGCAGACCAGATGGCGGAGCAATAAACTCGCAGAGACTCAGCGCCTGGAATATCTGACAAAAATCAAAGCCGTTAGAAGCATCCAGGGATGGTGGAGGAGGCAGTTGACCTACAGGAAAGACCGGAATACATTCTTAATCGCCAAGGACGCAGTCAGAACGATAGAAAAATGGTGGCTGACTAATTCGGCTATGGCGAAGCAGAGAACTCGCGCTGCGATCGTCCTGCAACGAAGATGGAAAGCTCTGAAAGCTGGCAGAGAACAAAGAGAGGCTTTCCTCGAGCGGAGAAAAGCTGCTATAGTCATTCAATCTCATTGGAGGAACCGCGGAATCGGACTCAAGACACGATCCACCTTCGTTACCCTAAAGGCAGCTGCTGTCTGTGTCCAGAGACGCTTTAGGGCGAACAAACTGGGTCTCAAAGTCAGAGAAGAGTTCATCAGCCTGAAACTCAGCGTCATTGTTGTACAGCGAAGATGGAGAGCTCTGAAAGCTGGAAGAGAACAAAGACAGGCTTTCCTTGAACAGAGAAAAGCTGCTATCGTCATTCAATCTCATTGGAGGAACCGTGCAATCGGATTCGAGACACGATCCACCTTCGTTACCCTAAAGGCAGCTGCTGTCTGTGTCCAGAGACGCTTCAGGGCGAACAAATTGGCTTTAAAATCCAGAGAAGAGTTCATCAGCCTGAAACTTAACGTCATTATTGTACAGCGAAGATGGAAAGCTCTGAAAGCTGGGAGAGAACAAAGAAAGGCTTTCCTCGAGCGGAGAAAAGCTGCAATAGTCATTCAATCTCATTGGAGGGACCGCGCAATCGGACTCGAGACACGATCCACATTCGTTACCCTAAAGGCAGCTGCTGTCTGTGTCCAGAGACGCTTTAGGGCAAACAAACTGGCTTTAAAAACCAGAGAAGAGTTCATCAGCCTGAAACTTAACGTCATTATTGTACAGCGAAGATGGAAAGCTCTGAAAGCTGGGAGAGAACAAAGACAGGCTTTTCTTGAACAGAGAAAAGCCGCTATCGTCATTCAATCTCATTGGAGGAACCGCGCAATCGGATTCAAGACACGATCCACCTTCGTTACCCTAAAGGCAGCTGCTATCTGTGTCCAGAGAAAATTCAGGGCGAACAAATTAGCTCTCAAAACCAGAGAAGAGTTCATCAACCTGAAACTTTACGTCATCGTTGTACAGCGAAGATGGAGAGCTAGAAAATTAGGCGCTCCGGTGAAACAAGAATTCGATAACTTGAGGAGCCACGTTGTCTGGGTGCAGCAGAGGTGGAGAGCAAACAGAGCGATGAGTCTGTGTCGCAAAGAGTACGAATTAAAGCGTCGAGCAGCCTTGAAGATCCAGACGTGGAGGCGGGCGGCGATCGCGGGAAGAATATGCCGCGTCAATTACTTGGAGCTGCAGATAGCGGTGATCAGGATCCAGAGATGGTACCGAGACTTGAGACTGAGAGAATTCTACAGACTCCGAATCGCCTCCGTAACGACAATCCAAAAATGGTGGAGAGAGATTCTATCAAACATAGAAAATACTAAGCGGAAAAGAGCCGCGGCCGCTACGATAATCCAAGCGCAATGGAGGGGCCACAAAGTTCGGCAGGCACAAAGCGAACAGATGACCAAACTGAGAGAGAGGGCAGAGAGAGCAGCGATCGACGCCGTCCCCTCGGAGACTCTCGGGCACAGACTGAACGTCGCCATCGTTATCGTGCAGGAGTACGAAGATCTCGGAAAACTGACTCAAGGATTAACAGCGCTGGACACGATAACGCATCTGCTGCCTCTGGGGTGCATCTCGCTATGCGCGGCCGGGCTGGTGCCAAAACTCTACGACTTGATTCACCGGTCCAACAGATCTCGTCCGTGGATGGATATCTGCCTCCGAGCGTCCAGCATCCTCGTATCGATCGCTAAATACTCGCAGACCAAAAGCTACGCGTGGGAGGTGAGACGGAGTGACTTTCGAGGGGAGAAGAGAGGCCTAATCTTTTTTTTTGTTCTAGGAACAATACGTCGAGGCGCTGATCCGACTGATGTCATCGACCGTGGAGAAGGAAACGGGGGTTTTTTTGAACACCGCGACGCTGCTCTGGCTGCTTGCCGACACTCCGGAGAGAGCCAGGGCCATAGCTGAGTCTCCGATGTCCGCGAGGTCGTTTGCGACCATGTACAAAGCTGCGAATAAGAAGAAGGCAGTCGGTAGCCGGCTTTCGACGGGTCAGAGATTCGGCGGCGCGACCACTCAGATGCTTCCGAATCCGAAACCCGACTGGGGACTCAGTCACAGTAGACCTAGACTGTTCGCTTCTGTTCATCACGCTGTTTTGAGTATTTGTAAAAGATTGAAGATAAAACCACCGGCTCAGTGAGGAGACGCGATATCGTCATAATTTTAGTAATAATGATTTTTATGATCTGTTGTATTAGTTAATTTGTAGAATGTGATATGATAATGAATTTTTTAAGTGAAATGAAAATAAAAAATTGTACTTTTATACCTGTAATTAATTTTGACGTAAAAAAAAAATAATATTTGTACTTTAATGCCTGTGTAATTAATTTGAAGTAAATATAAAAAAAAAAAAATTGTACTTTTATTACCGTTAATCAATAATTAATTCGCAAATTGGATATAATTTTTTTTTCTTTTTTGGCTTTCAAGTTTAATTTTATTTGTAATAATGTAATATTTGTAATTAATTTGAAGTAAATATAAAAAAAAAAATTGTACTTTTATTACCGTTAATCAATAATTAATTTTTTTTTAATCGTTTTTTGGCTTTCAAGTTTGATATTTGTAATAATGTAATATTTGTAATTGATTTGAAGTAAAAAAAAAAAAAAAATTGTACAATTTTATACCATTAATAAATAATCAATTCGCAAATCGAAATTAAATGCGTAGGATTCTTTTTTTTTTATATATACTTGATATAATACAATAAAATAAATGTTGTTTTTTTAGTAATACTTTTTTTTTGTTTTCAATGCAATAAATATAATATAATAAACAATAATTATTGTTTTGGCGTTACAGTTTTTAACAGTCAATTATAATTAATTCTATACATATACATTGGATTACAATAATTTTCCTTTTTTTTCTTCTTCCATACTCTTTTTTTTTTTTTTTTTTTTCTTCTTGCATAGAAATGCTTAAAAGCAATAATAGATGTAAGTTAGGGTATTATTTGATTGATTAATTATTTAGGTGTATTACATTTGCTGCGTTATTAAGAGGATAACATTTTTGTCTATTTGTGTGTGTCTGTGTGGTGTATAAAATAATTAGAAATATGGCAGCTACACAATTATCTTTGAAATTTTAAAATTGTTCAATTTAGAAATAAAAATTGTTATTTTTATTATTATTATTATTATTATAAAAGCTTCCTAAAGGACTACTAAAATTATTTAAACATAATTTATTATGCTTTTTCATTTCGTTATACATATGTATACTATAATTGCCTAAAATTTTATTTCTAGAATACTAATTTTATTCATTTTTTCTTTTTTTTTTAAATCGTTAGTCCATATTTGAATTTGAATTGAATTTTAAGTATATAATAATATCTTGTTGTAGCCGCCATAAAAAAAATGTTTTAAATCGAAAAAGATCAAATAAATTGTATTTTTTTAATGTAATAATTAAAGTAATAATAATAATAATAATAATAATAATAATTAGAGGAGGATAAAATAGTGTATAATTTTGTTTTCCTTGTTTTTTTATCTCGAGAGTCTTTATATTACAATAATAATAAATTGTGAATGTAGATTTTATTTACATAATAACTACTTAATTAAAAAAAAAAAAGAAACGAAAAAAAAAATTCAATAATAATTAAAATAATAATAATTAATTAATTAATTAATCAATAAATTTATAAAATAATTATTCAAACTTATTAATTCTCGTGTACAGATTTGAGTTCTTTAATCTGCTTTATTAGGTAAGCTTTCTCGTCGTTAAATTGTTCATCCTCCGAACGATCCGTGTGAAAACGGGTAAGGAATTCGATTAATTTTTCTTGATTACGGAGAAGAATGTCAAGAATTGGTTTCGGCTTGTTTGGATTAGCGACAAAAACCTGTGAAAAAGAAATTATTCAAATTATTCAACTTTTTTTTTCTTCAAATTTAATATTCTTCTTACCTTAAAAACGTGGAACGCTTCAAACTGTATGTTACGCGATTTTTCTTTAAGCATATTCATCATCAGTTTTAAATTATCGGGATTCGAAATGTATCGGGTCATCACCTGCAATTTGGAAAATTAAAAAAATAAAAACGTTTGAAGGTCAAAATATCCACAATTAAATAACTCTGATCCCAAATAATAATTTTCTAGAGTCTCTGGCTAATATTTTTTGATACTTTGTTAACAAATTTGTCTCTGAGACTGAAAAAAGTATTCAAAAAATAAATTTCCTCGTTTTCGTTGCAAACTCACCGTAAAATTGTGTCTGTCGAGAAGAAGTTCTCCGAGTAATTTTAAGCTCTGTCGACGAGTTACGTAATTCTCTGAATTCAATAACCTTTGATAATGGGAGAATACCTTGTCGTAATTGACTTCTAAAAATTCAGCGCTAAGTATCTTGTGTCTCGTGAGCAGTTCCTGTAATTAAAAAAATTCATCGGTCGCAATCGACGGTCATTTGCTCATTCCGCGGTTTACCTTAAACGTAGAAAAGGCGTCGGAGGCGATATCGAACGTAGAAACTTCAACGTATCTGAAGAAGTTGTAAAAATCGTCCGAATAGATCATTATTTTGGCGAGAGCCTCGTATCTCGCGCATTCTCTGAGCATAGTTCCGCAGTTTAGCGCGATATCCTGGTGCTCGTACCTGAAAATGGAGGAAAAAGTCACCAAAGAGACTAAAAGGGCTTCGAATCGAGGCTTTTTTCACGAACCCAGACATCAGAGTGAAGAGAATCTCAGGTTTTGTACAAATATATTCAACCGTCGGTGATCTCGTACCGATTTGCCTGCGCAATATGTTATTGAACACCTGAGCGACGTCTTTCTTGCCCTGGGGAATCAGAAAACAAATTCAGACCCTGGACAGACTCGATAATCTCTCTATTCACCTCGAAATCGATGCGGCTGAGGTTCTGCACGAGCAACAGGAGCAGATTGCTGTTGTAAAGTTCCTGCGCGAGCTGCGCGACGACGATGTCGGTCTGTGGCTCCGCCTCGGCGGTTCCGTAGAGCATGTTTTTAATGTGTACTAAATTTTTGCTCACGTCTTCCTGCGCCTGTTGGACAAAAATGGGGATAAAATAGAGAAAAGAAGGAGGATAGGGCATCGACGTACCTTTTCGACCTTCTTGTCGCCCCTTTCGAGGGCGTTTACGGCTTCTTTTAGAGCCTTGACGACCTCCGCGGGACTCTTTTGCGACTTTCCGAACAGAGGCATTGTTCAGAGGTTAAAAACCTGGTGACACGAAAGGAGAATAAAAAAAATTGTAGGTTATAACCTCACATCGAAGATTCGGTTGATGCGCGAATTATGTAACCGTGGTGTTTCAACTGTTTGATAAACGTCGCGTTGTCGGATGTTTCAACTCACCATTCAATAATAGACGAATTAATGTACGCAGTACGTTTCCGTTTCTTGGCACTGAACGATTTTCACTTGGATTTTTTTTATCCAACACACCAGTGTTTCATTTATTGGCGATATCACACACACAGACAGACACAGAGACAGACGTATAGACTGACTGACTGTCTTCTCTCTCTCTCTCTCTCTCTCTCTCTCTCTCTCTCTCTCTCTCGATTATATTATTTTTTTCCCCGATTCTTCCGCGAGATTATAAATAATTTATTATTATTTTGTTGATTTTTGTATCAGATAGACGTGAAAAATAATAATAAAGATTCGATATTTGACGAAACGATAGTTTTTTTTGTTTTTTTTTTTTTACGATATTTATTCACTATACGCGGATATATATTCGTGTGTGTGTGTGTATATTTATTTTTCTATATTTTAATGATCGCGTTATATTATCGATTCTGTCGATATATATTTCGAAGCGTATTGTTGTTGTTGGTGTTTTTTTGAACGTTTAAGAGACGCTCGTTTTTTTATAACCATTAAAGGTGATTGATTATTGCTAGTAATCTGTTTCAATACCCATCGTCACTATTATCACTCTCGAAGAGTACCATTCAACACACAGGGGCTCAGACTAGGCACTGACCAAAGAGTATAGCAGAGAGTGGAAGCTATCTAATTCTGCGTACACGAGTTTCCGCGATCCCTAGCAGCTCGGAGATGTACTAGTGTCAAATTTAGCGCTAAATTTGAATCATACCGTATAGTATACGTGGATTGTATATTGTTTGTAACGAAACGCTGCTTTGAATAATTATTTTATGTTTTAGAAATATATTCCATCTTGGAAATTACTATTCATCAATTCAAATCTCTGAGGAATGGGAGTGAATAAATTACTACACATTCAATTTTAGCGATCTAAGGTATTATTGTAGATTCTATGCACGTTATGACAAACTCTATTACATCGTAATAATATGACATGACGAAATTACAACAATCGCTAAATTATAAACCACAAAATAACAAAGTTTAGCAATCGAAAACGATAACGATGCTACAATATGACCTCGTTGTTGAATACTGTATCGTAGTTGTTGCATACATTTCCCGCTTACGTAACTAGATTTTTTAGTGGCCGGACGAAAAGACGGCATTTCAATAAATAAAAAAACTTGATTACATTTATCAGGAATTCTCGATCTCGTATTCAGGCGACGCTTGACGCTATTCTAAAAAACCGTTATTACTACGTATAACCAACAAAAATTGCATCGCCAAGGATTTTGAAAGAGAGGGGGCAGAATAGTCAGGCTCCCAGCCGACCACGGCGCTGCTCAACTGTATACTCTCTTCAGCCTCCACTCTTTACTATACTCTTTGGCACTGACTACTTGACATCGGTGTGTCTACGCTACAGTGTTGCACATTGGTGATTCGTTGAATTTCCTGTTACTGACCGACCAAGTGACCAATCAGAGGACAGAACACTGATTCACACTCACTTTAAAACATGGATTGTAAGAATCTATCTAGATAAGTGAACGAAACAAAATTTCAAGTGTTAAATCTTACAAAAATATAGAAAATTTTCTTCACATCTAAACATCATCATTTCAATAAATATTGATTTTTTTTTCAGCCCGTCACTGAGAATTCATCAGAATTCTGTGAAGCATTGAGACAAAAAAAAAAAAATTCATATTTATAGTGAAATTTTGTTTAGAAGTATGAGAAAAAGTGAAAAAAAATCTTATTCAATGGTTAAATCGATTATGAGGTAAAATAATCGATGCTTTCGATTAATCGAGTGACGAAAATAATCGATTACACTCGATTATTCGAAGAAAAATAATCGATGCTTCGATTAATCGAAGAAAAATAGTCGATGCTTCGATTAATCGATTATTTTTGGCAATTTCTAGATACGAAACGAAACTGAATTTTTTTAAAATATTTTTTCTTTTTTCTACAATGTTTACAGACTTATCAATTATTTAGTTGCTACGAATAACGGCAACAACAACAAAATTAAAAAATATGAACGATTGATTTATTAGATAAACAAGAATGTGATTATCGATTTTAAATTTAGCCGCCATTTTATAGTCATTGGTGATCACGTGATATTCACCCGATTATGACGTCACACCAATCACAGAGCAGTATTTGCGCTCTCACGTGACTGTCAAGCTACTTTTAAGTATTATTATTATTTTAAATATTGTTTTAGATAATTGATATCAGTCTTAACACAAACATGATGATAATAAAAACAAATATTTCAATAATTAAAGGGACTGATAAGAAGAAAGAAAAAAAAAACAAGAAAATTGGACATTCTTGTATCGAAACTTTCGAATCGCGGTCTCTATTTCGCGCCACGCGCTGTGACGTCACTATGGGAACCCCTCTCCTCTTTTTCTACGAATATCTACTACTTCTCGCCTCCTATTGGATGATACCGAGAAACGTTGAGGGTTATATTCAAATATGGCGGCGAAATGATCGATTCTGACGTCACGCGCGGCCATTCAGAAATTTGATTCGCCCGGCGGGTGATTCGAATTTCACCCGATTATTGGAACAGTTTTATTCACAATATATTGAACTCCGATATCAATTTCGAAACAATAAATAAATGATGTTGATAAAATTTTGTATGAAAATTAATGTTTCCCCGATTTAATCAATTTTTTTTTTTATTCTTCTCATTAACGCGTCTAGTAGATATGAAAAAAAAGGATCATTTATGAATGAAATGAAACAAAATTAATATTCTAGATCACACAGATTTAATCAATTGAATCTAATTGAATAACGAGAGAAAAAACTAAATGGGAAAAATGTATCGAAAGAAAAACTAATTCATAATAATGATAATATATTGTTTACGAATTTCAATTAATTTATACACTATGAATGACTTTTATTTCATCTTCTCATATTCATTACTAAAGATTTCATTAAATAAACAGCGTTTTAATCAATCGATCTAATGATGTCCGTCCTGCTTGTAGAATCTGAGACCGCAATAGCCGCAAGAATGATTACCAGGCTTGTCCTGTAACACAAAAAACAAATAATCTCATATAGTTGTCGATTTTGCAAGATAATTCAATTTTTTTCTATTTTCCTGATCTCAAAGAAAAGTTGAGAACTGTTCAGATATTAATTTCCCCAGGTCAGGCTTCGTGGCACAAAACAAAACAATATCTCGCAGCCAAGCCTCTCTTCTCTTACCAGGTTGATGTAGACTTTCGGATGTCCGGTCGGTCCGCCGCCCCCATCGCACGAAACGACTCGTTTGTTCGACGCCGTCGGCGGTACCTCGGCGATCAAATTAACAGCCCAGTTTGGATTCACCTGTTTCGGCTTATCCACGAACCTGACTAGACGGTAGTCGTCCTTGTCCCATTTCTGAAATCGAGGAATATGGGGCATTCCATGTCAACTCGCCCAATGATTTTTCCTCACCATTTTTGATTCGCTTCACAATTTTTTATGATATTCTCCGAACACGAAAAAGTGCTTCTGAATTTTTTCAGGTTTTTTCCGCCAACGCTTATTTTTTTATGATTATTCGAACCTATCTCAAAATTATATATTTTTTTAAATTCCCCAAAAATCTCATTTTCCATCCCGATCATTTTGACACCTGTCCGATGATGGGCCGATTTTTTTTCCGTTCTTTTGAGCACTTTAAACATTTTGAACGAACAAAACGCCAGTTTTCAACGTTAAGAAAATTCTGAAAAAATTCCCAAATACCCCGAGGTCAATTCTGAATCCGTGAATATTTGAGAGTTGGAAAAAATGATCGAGCTATTAGATTCAGAATTGACCCCGGGGTATTTGGGAATTTTTTTTAGAATTTTCGTAACGTTGAAACTGGCGTTTTGTTCGTTCAAAATGTTTAAAGGGCTCAAAAGAATGGAAAAAAAAATCGGCCCATCATCGGACAGGTGTCAAAACGATCGGGATGGAAAATGAGATTTTTGAGAATTCTGGGGGATTTAAAAAAAAATGCAATTTTGAGATAGGTTCGAATAATCATAAAAACATAAGGGTTGGCGGAAAAAATCTGAAAAAATTCAGAAGCGCTTTTTCGTGTTCGGAGAATATCATAAAAAATTGTGAAGCGAATAAAAAATGGTGAGGGAAAATCATTGGTCGAGTTGACATGGAATGCCCCATATATAATCACGATCTGAAAAAATGCTATCCATTCATTTTTTTTTTATCTGCACAACAACGTCAATGTGAAATCGATGAGGTTTTGGAGCGAGAAAAATAGAGTTTGACATAACCTAAAAAAAAATTTACGTAACAGTGGTTGATAAATTACAGCGATAGAGAATATTTATTGTTCAAAGAACCTGTCCAGTGTGTGTTTCCTTTTCGACCGGTTCCCATGAGGCCTTGTTTCGTACCCCGATGGTAGTCAGTACCGGGGAATTGATATTGGAAAATTTAGTCCGATTGCCCAGCAGACAGGCTATCTTCTTGCTCGCCATGTTTATTCTTCATTTATTTTCATTTATTTTCAACATCTACGACGATATCTGAGGACGGTGTTCCTACGGAGACACAGAGATGGCGGTGAATTGGAGCTCGCGTATAAAAGCGCGCGAAATTTGAACGATTTCGATACGTCGCGAATGAGAAGAGAGTTTCTTTGTAACAAAATGAACAAAATTTAGCTGAATATTTGTTAATTGTTGAAGAATATCTTAAGATGAAGTAAATATGGGAGATTTCCCACGTCGAATCGAACGAAAAAGCGAGATTTTTTCAATCAAAAGGGGTTGAAAAAGAAATTAAAATGAAGAAATCTCGTCCCTTATGAGCGATGTCGTCTGTATCATATGCAAAAAGCATCGCAGAAATATGAAAAAAAAGATGAAAAAAAAAAACAGAAGAAGAGTGGAAAAGAGAAAAGATCATCAAAAGATCAAAGATCACACTCTAGGGAGGTGACTATTAGCTATGCCAGGGAGTAAAAAAAAGGGCGTCGGTACACGAGGATACGCAACCCTTGGGTGAGAATAAAATGACTCTAATTCCATTAGCTTAACGCATTAGGAATTTTAATTACTACAGCTTATACTAAAGTTTATACGTACGTGGGTGTAATGGAGGCTTGCAGAATGTGACTATGGGTATTTTAAGGTCCCCGGAATTTCACTAGGGGATTCAAGTTCGACCGAACAATAAAACAATCAACGAAAAATGAAAAAACTGATGAATTTCATGGATTGTATAAACAGTTTCAGCTCAGTCTCGTCAAATTTCTGGATTTCAAGGTCGAATTCGTTACGAGCAATCCAAAAAACCTTGGAGTAACAATTTCGTTCGATATCAGAATATTTTTTTTATTTTTTGGTGGCATATCGAAGCCACTATTTCAAATTTTGCGAATTTCAGCCTAGATTAGTCATCAACAACCGTGAAAAGCTTCAGGTACCATTTTTGGTAAAATTCCGTTCATGTCTTATATCATTTTGATTTTAATCGGGAATTTTGTTCTTCGAATAATTCGAAAACTATTTGACCGATTGAATGAAAAATTCAACCAGTTTTGAGTAGTGAAAATTCGCGTCGATTGAGACCAATTTCGTCAAAATCGGATTCTTCGTTCTCGAGATATCGTCGAACGAAGAATAATTCATATAATTGATAACATAAAAAAAACGACGCATCTTGAAACGTGGATAAAATCTGAACGCGTTGACCGATCTTCGAAAACTTTTTTGACTGAAAGAAGAAGCATAAAGCTTCAATTTCGTTTTTGAAAAGCTCAAAAATTCTCATCCGCCACTGAGATATGCGAGCTTGAAGAAAACTGGATCTCACAACGTCGCTTTATGACCAATATTTCCGATATTATCATCATGTTTAATCTAAAAATAGCTGTCAGTGATTTTCTGAAGGTCTGACAAAAGACTCAACCCCTTAATTCTGAAGTAATCAGAATAACTTCTTTTTTTGATTCTTGAAAAAAAAAATAATACGAAGTTAAAAGCTGAAATATCGATCATTCCGGTTCTCGTTAGACGTTTGATTTCCATTTCCCATGCATTTTTTCATCAATTTTATTATTTTCATTCAGTTTCGAATATCCGGGAGCGCTTAATGGGAGGTGGCTTTGGCCTGGCATCAGTTGCGGAGCTCTGCGTACAGTCGGGAAATAAAAACCCGATCAAACGACTTGAATACTGCTACTTGGCATGGGAATGTATTTTTTTACCGATGCGGAGTGCGCTCTGCTTTTTCCAATAGAATTCGAATCAATTCATTTTAGTATCAACCTCTGATAGTTCTATAAATGGAAATTACATTCCAGGGAGCCATGTTTCGAGCTCTCAAACGGTCAATCAAACCGTAACTGCAAAAAAAGGGTAAAAATCTATCAACAAAACTAAAAAATCAACCTAACGAAGACAGAGCAAAATTATGATCTCGGATTCAATGCGAGCCACCAGTAGGACGCAATTTCACCAGTTAATTTGAAACAGGTACGCAGCTCTATTCATTTCATTCTATTATAGATGCGAATTTGAGCTATTGTGGTTTACGAATTGCCAGATTAGACAGGGGACATAGATCAATACTTTTTAATGACATCGCGTGTCTAATGGCATAAGGTCGTAAGCGCCAAAAACGCGATTTTGGTGGCAAAAGGTCGTATAATTTTTTTTTTTCACGCCATTCGCTCTGAAAACAGCCAAAACGTATAGATCAATTGAAATTACGAGATCGAAAAATGTATGCAGTGCAAAAGGTCATAAGTTTGGCGGATACGTCGTTCTTTCATTACAATTTTTAAGGAAAAAAAAACAACCTAAAGGCATAACGTCGTAAGCGCCATTTTTTCATAATTTCTAATGATTTTTCCAAATAGTTGTAAAAACTCGTAAAACGCAAAGATAAATTGAAAGATCGACCACCTAAAAAAATTCGATAAAAAATATTGGTAGTTAAAAGCAGAAGGTCGTAAGCGCCATTTGATTTTTTTATTTCTCACGATTTTTTTAAATAGCTGTAAAAACTCGTAAAACGCAAAGATAAATTGGAAGAACGACCATTTAAAAAAATTCGATATAAAATATTGGTAGTTAAAAGCAGAAGGTCGTGAGCGCCATTTTGATTTTTTTCAATTTTTCATGATATTTTTACACAGCTGTAAAAGCTCGTGAAACGCAAAGAAAAATCGAAATCGACGTCGTTTTGAAAAATTCGATAAAATATATCGCAGTTAAAGGCAGAAGGTCGTAAGTTGGGCGGATACGACCTTTTGCACTTACATTTTTCGATCTCGTAATTTCAATTGATACGTTTCGAACGTTTTCAGAGCGATTGGCGTGAAAGAAAAAATTATATGACTTTATGCCATTATAAACGGCAAAACGTCGTATAATGGCGCTTACGTCCTTATGTCATTAGACACGCCTCATACGTTACCAAGTTTTTGTTCATCGCCTACGTTAAGTTATCGACGTGGTAGGGGGTCTCTCTGCTGTCTATAAATACGACGGATCGGACGAATTCTAACCAGACACGAACTAAGTGGCTACCTTCAACATGAACAAGATCGTCTGTCTTCTTGTCGCCTCATTGCTGTGCGTGGGTGTTGCCAGCGGTAAGTTACAGACCAATAGAATATGCTCGAACGTTCTATTTTCCAATACAATGAAACCTCACTTATACTTATTTCAATCGGGTACGCTAGAAAATACAAACATATAAGTGAGAATAACGTTAAAAAAAAAACTAATTGAGAGTCAAGTGGTTCGACAGCTTCCACGTCAGCATTGCAATTATCCACACACATCATCAACAGGTGAAAAAAACCTGTTCTGTAGATAAACTTAGAAATATTTTTGCATCAAGGAGTAAAATATTCTCGATACAACAAGGGTTCAATATTCAAACTGAGAATATTTGAATTATTGATTTCATTTCCAACAGCCAAACTGGAACTCATGGACGTATGTCGAAAGCAATCAATTTTTCAAGTGGTGTGTCACGAAATATCGCGTGTCTAATGACATAAGGACGTAAGCGCCATTATACGACGTTTTGCTGTTTATAATGGCATAAGGTCGTATAATTTTTTTCTCACGCCAATCGCTCTGAAAACGTTCGAAGCGTATAGATCAATTGAAATTACGAGATCGAAAAATGTAAGTGCAAAAGGTCGTAAGTTGGGCGGATACGACCTTCTGCTTTTAAGGGGTTATATCCGAGTAGAATGCGTGAAAAATGGGCGAATTTTAGGAATTTTTTTCTCAAAAAGTATTTGATCGATTTGAATAAACTTTGCTTTATTTGAAAGAACATCTATTGAGGTTTGGTTACAAATTTTTTTTATGTATATATATCCACTGGGAGCGCTGGTATCATGGCCGGCGTAAAAAGTGTCCCTCGCTCGCACGGTTTTCGGTGTCCAAAATTACAGGCAGGCGGTTGATCTGAAACAAAAATTTTCAAATGATTCTCAAAATATAATGTATGAAGCTGTTCGCGACGTAGGATTTTCCCCCAAAAAAATTGTTTCGCAAAATTACGGCCATTTGAATTTTTTTACTTTTTTTCGGTCTCATTTTCCAACCTTTCCGACTTGATAAAACAAAAAGTAGTTGTTTAAGAAAAAAAAACCTACGTTGCGAACTAGAAAATATGTCCAAGAATATTGTGTGAAAGTTTCAAAGCATCGGTCCAGCCGTTTTCAAGATATTTTGGACACCGCCTTGAAAAAGTATGTTTCGAGATAATCGCGTTTGAAGTTTGGCGTTATAGAAATGATGCGCTTGGCGACTCACGATCGGTTGTTCAGCGTCTCGGTAAATCGTGTATAACTTCAACAGTTTTTCGAATATGAAGGTAGCATTTACACACGACATTTTTTATGTTCTAATTTTATAGAATTATTTCTTTGAAAAATCGATTTGTGTGAAAAAATTCGTAATAATCACATAATATAAAATCTTATACGAGGGAAAGTTTCTTTACCCTACCGTTAGTCTGCGATTCCTGGACCATACAGTACGCCCTCTGCAACAGTGGCAGCATCTTCTGCAGCGATCCGTGACTGCCTTCGCTGAATCCTCCCTTCACGAGTTGCGTTGTGAGTGCGAATTTCAGTGACACACACGCGCTCCGCATCTTCAGTGTCACAATACTGATCAGCGTTTCTTCCTACTTTGAGGCCTAATTAAGGCCGCCGCCGACTAGAGCACTGCACTGCACTGCACAGCACCTTTTGTATGTATGAATATATCTATATATAATATATATATAGATATATTTCACGTGATAGAAGGCGCTGTGCAGTGCAGTGCAGTGCTCTAGTCGGCGGCGGCCTTAATGCATCCATAATTTGGAGATATGACTTTGCTCCAGAGTTGAACGTATGTACATGCAGCGATATTGGTGCCAATGTTTACAATTTCTGCACCACTGTGGGTAACTTTGGGTGCTATCCGCCAAATCACATTATTGAAACTCTCGTTTGAAGTTTGAGTCAGGTGGCCGAACGGGCGGCCGGCCGCTCGACCGCATTTTGGTAAATTCCCCATAACTTCCACAATTTTTGGAATTTCAATATGAAATTCACACACAATATTCTTAAGACTACAAAGATCAATATCAGCGAATAAAAAAAAAAAAAATGAAAAAAAAAATTCTACTCGGATATAACCCCTTAACTGCGATTTCTTTTATCGAATTTTTCGAGACGACGTCGATCTCGATTTTTCTTTGCGTTTCACAAGTTTTTACAGCTATTTGGAAAAATCAATAAAAATAAAAAAATAAAAAAAAATGGCGCTTACGACCTTCTGCTTTTAACTACCAATATTTTTTATCGAATTTTTTTAAATGGTCGTTCTTTCAATTTATCTTTGCGTTTTACGACTTTTTACAGCTGTTTAAAAAAATCATGAAAAATAAAAATATCAAAATGGCGCTTACGACCTTCTGCTTTTAACTACTAATATTTTTTATCGAATTTTTAAAATGATCGTTCTTTCAAATTATCCTTGCGTTTTACGAGTTTTTACAACTATTTGGAAAAATCATTAAAAACCATGAAAAAAATGGCGCTTACGACGTTTTGCCGTTACGTTGTTTTTTATTTCTCCATAAAAATTGTAATGAAACAACGACGTATCCGCCCAATTTACGACCTTTTGCACTTTCATTATTTGATCTCGTAATTTCAATTGATCTATACGTTTTGGCCGTTTTCAGAGCGAATGGCGCGAAAAAAATTATACGACCTTTTGCCACCAAGATCGCGTTTTTGGCGCTTACGACCTTATGCCATTAGACACGCGATATTTAACAGCACACTTAACATTTTGTAGCACGTATGTTCTGCAGGCAGCGCCGGACTTATGCCTAGGCACACTAGGCACTGGCCTAGGGGCCCAACCTTGTAGGGGGCCCCGTCAGGGGCCGAAAAAAAAATAAATGAAAAATAATTTGATTAAATTTGATCAAATCATGAATCATTAACATTTTTTTTTAATTCAAAAATTTTTAAAAGGGGCCCTGACCTCTATTTGCCCAGGGGCCTTGGGTTTCCATGTCCGGCGCTCTTTGCAGGTGGTAAGATTCATTGAATCGTTAAAAAAAAAACTATGCGTACGTCATCACGATACAGATAAAATGTGTTTTTTGAACGTTATGCTCTTCGTTTGGAACCATTTTATTCTCTACATTTTGTGCTACACGGAATGTTGAAACCATTTTCAACATGTCAAGTTCCACTCGATTCGTCAAGTATTGTCATGATCTCCTGATTTTTGTTTCAGGACTCAACCCAGCCGAGGCTACCACAGTCAACCCAGCCGAGGCTGCCACAGTCAACCCAGCCGAGGCTACCAGAGTCAACGGTAAGTTAAAGATACAGAGATTTTCGATAATGACAGATATTCACTTGTTGTTCGAATTTAGCTCAAGCGAGTCGAGCACCGCAGAATGACGACTTAATCACAGTCCTCTTTACTTAACTTTCAGATGACGTGACAAATGTCAAAAGCCGACTGTCAGTACTTGTGGATAATATTAAACTGATGTTCGCCAGTAAGTTCAAAACAATGTCACCCAATGAAGATATTCAAGTCATAGCTACTAAGCATGCGTCAAATATTGACAAAGTACAATAGTGTCATGATGTACCTATTTTATTTTCAGATAGCGAATCCCAGATGACCTTCGCAGACACTGGTAAGTGATAAGTGGATAACACTTACTTGACCAATTTATACGTCTACCAAAACGCTCGAATTATCTTTGGCTCCGTATTCTGGAAAATCATTCCGTTTGATATTCAGGACCTCTCTATTTCTATTTCAGTTGCTTTGACGGGAGCCGGAAACTATCTCGCAAACGCTGTAGCTGCTATCCTAAGGGGTAACACGGGTGAGTTGAAGACGACTTTTACCCTTTAAAAATGTTTTGTGATCTACTGTTCGCTTCACATATCAGGGTGAAGTCGAGAAATTGTTTTAATTGACCGAGACTTTCTATTTTGATTCTTCATATTTCATTATTTTTTTCACTTATTGCCATTATATGATGCGCCAATTGGTGAATTTCCACTCTGTCATGATACGCCTATTTTATTTTCAGGAAGCAAATCAGTAATTGCTGCCGGATTCGCGCGTAAGTGACACTCATTCGAAAAATACATCAAGCCTAGCTTGATTTTCATCCAGCTGTTGTTAGAACTGAGTGAGAGTCGAAGACGACTTGATCATAACCTCTGTATTCCAATTTCAGGTTTTGTCACCCCAGTAAGATCCAAACTGGAAGACGATTTGCGAAGAACTGGAACGACAGCCGGATGTGAGTTGAAGACGATTGTGCCCATCTAGAATATCGCGCCTCAATTAGCACTTGAAAATTGTCGAAATTATTGAGGTATTTTTTAATTTCCAGATACCAGCGATCAGATCAAACGTAATGTGTTCAGCTTTACTGAAGCATTCGAATCAATCAACCTCCTAGTCGATGCGACTTTGGGCGCTGCTTTGCTTGCCCGTAGTAAGTTGGAAACAATCGTACCATTAGAAATATAATTGTCATACTGAGATCTATCGTTTGCTACAAATCAAATTCCAATGAGGCTTTCATAAATTGATCTATTTCCTTAGCCTCTAGTTAGGCAAACGTATTTGATACTCAACATTCGATCCCTGATTTCAATTGTACCACCTGCTCGAACGTTCTATTTTCCAATACAATGAAACCTTACTTATTGTACTTATTTCAATCGGTTACGCTAAAGAATACATACATATAAGTGAGCATAACGTAAAAAAAAACTAATTGAGAGTCAAGTGGTTCGATAGCTTCCACGTCAGCATTGCAATTATTCAGACACATCATCAACAGGTGAAAAAAACCTGTTCTGTAGATGAACGTAGAAATATTTTTGCATCAAGGAGTAAAATATTCTCGATACAACAACGATACAATATTCGAACTGAGAATATTTGAATTATTTATTTAAATTCCAACAGCCAAACTGGAACTCATGGACGTATATCGAAAGCAATCAATTGTTCAAGTGTTGTGTCACGAAATATTTAACAGCACACTTAACATTTTGTAGCACGTATGTTCTGCAGGTGGTATGATTCATTGAATCGTTAAAAATAAAAACTATGCGTACGTCATCACGATATAGATAAAATGTGTTTCTTGAACGTTATGCTCTTTTTTTGGAACCATTTTATTCTCTACATTTTATGCTACACGGAATGTTCAAACCATTTTCAACATGTCAGGTTCCACTCGATTCGTCAAGTATTGTCATGATATCCTGATTTTTGTTTCAGGACTCAACCCACCCGTGGGTACCAGACTCGAGAGTAAGTTAAATATACAGACATTTTCGATAATGACAGAGATTCACTTGTTCGAATTTAGCTCAAGGGAGTCGAGCACCGCGGAATGACGACTTAATCACAGTCCTCTTTACTTAAATTTCAGATGCCGTGATAAATGTCAAAAGCCGACTGTTAGTAATTGCGCATGATGTTAGACAGATGACGGCCAGTAAGTTCAAAACAATATCACGCAATGAAGATATTCAAGTCATAGCTATATACTAAGACATGCGTCAAATATTGACAAAGTACAATAGTGTCATGATGAACCTATTTTATTTTCAGATAGCATATCCCAGATGACCACCGCAAATGCTGGTAAGTGATAAGTAGATACACTTACTTGACCAATTTATACGTCTACCAAAACGCTCGAATTATCTTTGTCTCCGTATTCTGGAAAATCATTCGGTTTGATATTCAGGACCTCTCTATTTCTACTTCAGCTACTTTGACGATCGCCGGAACCTATCTAGAACACGCTGTAGCTTCTATCCTAAGGGGTAACAACGGTGAGTTGAAGACGACTCTTACCCTTTAATAGTATATTATGTGGCATGCCCGTAAAGTAACTGTTTTCTGGCCAGGTTATGTTTTTCGTACGAGCCGTTGGTTTTACCTGGCGAGCCTAAGGTGAAGCCAACGCAGAGTACTAAAAACATAACCTCGCCGAACAGTTACTTTACGGGCGCGCCCCATACGATATTTTTTACGGCACAGGTATTGAAAGTCACTTCGACGCCAGTTGAGATCCGAACTGTGCATCTACTATGACTACGGTTCTGCCGCGTGCTCAGTCGGCTCAAAAGGCATTTCTGCGCAAGCGCAGTCCGACCTCGACTTGTAAAGTCTTTTCATGTCGAGGTGAACTACGTTATAAAGACTTTTCATGTCGAGGAGGAGACTTTTTGTGTCAGCTCTGAAGTCAGACGTATAAAGCGCCACTTGACGGATCGAAAACAGGCGTCGAAAAGTGGATTTTCAATACCTGTGCCGTAAAAAAATGTTTTTGTGATCTACTGTTCGCTTCACATATCAGGGTGAAGTCGAGAAATTGTTTTAAGTGACCGAGATTTTCTATTTTGATTCTTCATATTTCATTATTTTTTTCACTTATTGCCATTATATCATGCGTCAATTGGTGAATTTCCACTCTGTCATGATACGCCTACTTTATTTTCAGCAACCAAAGCAGAAGTTGTTGCCGGTTTCGCGGGTACGTGACACTCATTCGAAAAATACATCAAGCCTAGCTTGATTTTCATCCAGCTGTTGTTAGAACTGAGTGAGAGTCGAAAACGACTTGATCATAACCTCTGTATTCCAATTTCAGGTCTTGTCACCCCAGTAAGATTCAAAATGATAGCCGATTCGCAAACAATTGGAAAGAGAGGCGGATGTGAGTTGAAGACGATTGTGCCCATCTAGAATATCGCGCCTCAATTAGCACTTGAAAATTGTCTAAATTATTGAGGTATCTTTTAATTTCCAGATACCAGCGATCAGATCAACCGTACTGTGTTCAGATTTACTCAAGTATTAGACTCAATCAACCCCCTAGTCGATGCGATTTTGGATGCTGTTTTGCTTGTCCGTAGTAAGTTGGAAACAATCGTACCATTAGAATTATATAATTGTCATACTGAGATCAGCTATCGTTTGCTACAAACCAAATTCCAATGAGGCTTTTAAAAATAATATAAAAAGTCAAAATATTCAGGATCGTAGTTTAGCAGTACTATTATTGATCTATTTCCTTAGCCTCCAGTTAGGCAAACGTATTTGATACTCAACATTCGATCCCTGATTTCAATTGTACCACCAGTTTAGTACTGCTAAACTACGATCCTGAATATTTTTACTTTTTATATTATTTCCAACATCAACTAAAATATGATGACTTCTTAAATTATACTTTCAATGTGTTCTGGTGATTGGCAACAAATCGTGATTTCACTTTCTCAGGTGCATCTTCATCATCAGAGCCGAAACTACATTTGGGCAAGCGGGGCAATGCCCCGGGGTCCCCGACCCGAAGGGACTCCCTGGCAGGGGATAAAAAGAGAAAAACATTTTAAAAAATGCTGTGATTTTTTGCCTTTATCTATTCTATAATTCATATAAGTAATCCATAAAGGGGGGCCCCCAAATTTTGTTTTGCCCCGGGGCCTCCTCAATCCAAGTTCCGGCGCTGAACCTGACCTAACCTGGTCTAACCGATGGTGAAAATACGGCCAGCTGTCAGAACTGAGTCTGAAGTGAAATGATAGCGAGAACTGTCAGAGCTTCTGTCAGAGTGGTATTTTTCTGAAGTCAGCTAAGTACTGTCAGCATTTGGATTGACTCTATCTCAAAAGTAAAACTACGACGATGTACCGAATAAATTGCAATGATAAAATTAGTCGATCGAAAGTTTACGTGCTGAGGAAACGAAAAACATTTGTGGGCTACATAATACAATTCCACATTTTTCTGGGGATGACGTACACTCAGGTGGTAGACAACTGCGTCCGAAGTGCGCTGAGAACTGTCAGTTGTCACATGTGACTCTGAAGTGAGCCGAAGACGAGATCAAAGCGCGCGCGCAGCGCGAGCTGGAATTTCAATTATGAATTTTTTAATAGTAACTAGGGGCTCCGCCCCTCCGCGCTTCGCGCGGCAACCCCGCTCGGCGCTTCGCGCCTCGCTTTTCCTAGGAATGGCTGGTCTAACTTTTTTTAATCTTCAGTGGCTGTCCTAACCATTTCTAACCCTTCTTGGGACACTCATTCCTATCCGTTACACCCACTGTTACTACATCGAATCCCGTAGACCTGGAGACCGAAAACTATGGCGCGATAGACCTGGAGACCCAGAACTATGGCGCGGTAGACCTGGACATCCAGAACTATGGCGCGCGGTAGACCTGGAGACCAAAAACTATGGCGCGGTAGACCTGGACATCCAGAACTATGGCGCGATAGACCTGGACACCAGGAACTATGGCGCCGTATACCTGGACACCAGGAACGGCGCTGACACACAGAGATCAACAAGTGTCAGAGATCAAGCCTAGATTCTGACCGTCCATGGTTACGAGCGCCCATAGTTACGGGGACACGGTATTCATATTTTCGGCCCATAGTTACGGGGACACCCATAGCAACGACGATTTTATATATATCGGAAGCAGGATATGTCTGAGAAACACGACGTTATGTGTCTCCTTAGCTCTGGAGCTCCGGGTGCTGCCTGTCCGAGATTTCCAATCTCCTCTGCAGTATCTTTTGGTATGGAGACTAGAGGGAAGGAGACCGAGCTTGGTCCGCCCCGAGGTCCGCCCCACTCCTGCAGAAACGTCCACGTTTTCTACGCTCGAAATGTGATATATATATTGTATATACCTAACACCAGTATAACCAGTACGTCATCATACCAAATTTTCTACGTTAATTGATCGAGTGATAAGTAAGTATTAATTTTTTCACAATTTACTTTACTTCGTTGTTTCGATTTTTCCTAACTGTAGCGTTTTTAAAATTCATTTTAAAGATCAAACAACATATCACTCGAACTTCGATCACGAGTAGAAAGAAGATTCATTCGAGATTTTTTTTCATTCCCATCACTGTTGAGGCTGGATTCAGCGGAAAACGACAGTAATTTCGTGTGTAACCGCACCAAATTTATTCTCTAGAAACCCAACAAAATTATTCACAATAATGATCAACCAAATGCTCCGTTACTTGAAGACTGTAGATTTTCGTAATTTTTCATGAATATCCGTATTATAGTTTTTCACGTCCAAGACTACGAAAAATTATTCAGCTTCACAATGATTGTCGATCTTCGTAGATATTCGTAGAACTGATATTCTATTGGTTTGAAGACTACTGTCCACGAGGAGAGTATATTTATATGTAGATATACATTATAGCACAACTTGTAACGAGAGAAATGAGTATAAGACGAAGACGAAATGTAAACATGGCACTCTCGGTGCCCCTCACCACTGGTCTGTGACCAGGCACCTGCCTAGAAGTAAGTCAGTCGCCAATCGATACGGGTATAGCTCACACGTATAGCTGAATGTAATCATTCATTATTAAGAATAAAATTAAAATTACCCGTTTACATGTGTTACCTTTCATCAATTACCTCCTTTCCTCTACGCTAAACTTCACGGAACTCAACCGGCAACAATTAGCCGAGAAAAACAACTAGATTATTCTACGCGCAAACAAATGGTCCTTCGAGCCGGATTTCGACGTGGTTAAACAAGTGCTGAGGTTCTAAGAGAGTGTATTTGAAAGTGAAAAAAAAAAAACCATGGCCTATGTTTAAACTCACAACTAACAAGTGAGTGCATGACATTAATGACTCAACTGTAGCCAAATTGTCAGTAAAAAGTGTATTGTAAAGGTGTATTACGCATAACACCGACAGCATACAACGCTGGACAAGCTCAATACATTCACGCAATGTATCATTAGTGCGCCCCATGTACGCACATACACGCCACGCAGTAGGCTGTATTGTCATAGACTTGACTCTTGTACTTCGTACCTGGACGAACCTTCTAACACGACTTGTGTTTGAAATTTGAACAACAAAGAGATAATCTCTCCTGATACTTACCCGCTACACTCACCCATACATTCAACATGGATGCTCTACTGGGTGAACAAACTACACTCATTCGGTTGATTGAAAACGCCGAAGCTAATTTCCGAAAAATCGGACAGGCTAAACGCACCCCTGCAGTCATTAAACACCGAATGCAAATATTAGATGATTATTGGCGAAGATGTCAATCCATCCATGCTAAAATAGAAAGCATAGCCACTGTGGAAGACATGGAGGAGAGCTACCACAAGGACGACCAATTCATGACCGCTGAAGATGCCTATAACTCAGCGAGCGACGTCATGATCACCGAGTTGGAAGCCGCCATCCCAGCGGTTCCCCCACCAATGCAGCCAGGACCCGATGTCAATGTCGTCCCAGCACCAGGTCACCACTTCAACCCGGTAAAACTACCTCGTATTGAATTGCCCAAGTTCTCCGGTAAATATACTGAGTGGACTAATTTTAAGGATTTGTTCGAGTCGCTTATTGCGGATAATGTCACGCTAACTAATGTTCAACGTCTTCATTATTTGAAACTTAGCCTGTCAGATGAAGCAGAACTTTTGCTAAAGAACGTTGTTGTGAACGAAAATAATTACGCTTCTGCCTGGCAAACACTTAAAGATCGTTACGATAATAAGCGAGCGATAATCAACGCACATTTAGTTGAACTGTACGATTTGAAGGACGTCGGTACGGATACTCTGAAAGATTTAAAAAATTTGCGTGATCGTACTAACGATGTCACGACGTCATTAAAGAATCTTGGTTGTGATGTAGACCATTGGAATGACTTATTGGTTTTTCATCTTGTCAGAAAACTGGATAAAGTCACCCGGCGTGAATGGGAAACAAAGTTAGGCGACACTGCTGATTACCCACAGTTTACCGATTTAACGTCTTTTCTCAATACACGTATCCGTACCCTCGAAGCGTTGGGCACTTGTCCCGACTCCGGAAAGAACTCAAGCTCCTCAGGCAAGAACAAGTATCCACAAAACAAATTTGTGCGATCACATTTATCCACATCGGCTAAGCAGTGCATAACCTGCACAGCCAATCATCCGCCTTACCTATGTGACATTTTCAAGGGTAAATCAGTAAATGATAGAGTAGCTCTCGCTCGAGAAAACAAGCGGTGTTTTAACTGCTTAAAGGCAGGTCATTTTCCTGCTGAATGTCCAAGCCAACATGTTTGTAATATATGTAAGCGCAAACATCATACTCTTTTGCATTTCACACCAAGTTCGTCTTCAGAAACCCCAACGAATAGTAGCGTATCTACAAACTTAATTGTTCAGCAACCACCTGAACAAACTCAGAATGTGTCCAGTGCCAATATCTCGAATTGCCATATGAGTCGCGCAGCTCAACCAAAAACTGTTTTGTTAGCCACTGCTTGGGTTTTAGTGAAGACGAGCTCGGGACGAGAACAAAAATTAAGAGCTTTACTTGATCAAGGTTCTGAAGCTACACTCATTACCGAATCTGTGGTACAACAGCTTCGAGCCCCACGCCAACGTGTAACTTCTACGGTGTTTGGTATTGGTGACATTCAGACTGCTACAGCGACGTCTGTGGCTACGTTTACAATAGAGGCTTGTCACGGTGACGGTCCTGTGATCCCGGCTTGTGCTCTCATTCTCAACAAGTTAACTTCGTATAAACCGGCCAAAGTACCCGGTAAAAACAATTGGCATCATCTAATGAATATTCCGTTAGCCGATCCTGAGCCAGACTCAACCACTCAAATCGACCTCCTGATAGGGGCTGATCTATACAGTTCGATTTTCCTTAACGGATTTATAAAAGGCTCGCAAGATGAACCTATTGCTCAAAACACAATATTTGGATGGGTTTTGTCGGGACCTGTTTCTCACCAAGGTGCTAGCACCTCAAGCTTCCATATCAATCGTTGCAGTCTAGTGAACGATCTGGATAATACCTTAACTCGTCTCTGGGAAAATGAAGAACTTCCTCACAAACGATTCCTCACAGACGAGGATAAACAATGCGACGCTCATTTCGCAAAAAATCATTCGCGCGCTGACGATCACAAGTATGTAGTTAGCTTACCGTTTAAAACAAAACCGCCGCTGAATCTCGGTGAATCCTACTTCATCGCCCTTACAGCGTATAATAGATTGGAAAAGCGGCTAGCTCGTAATCCCGAGCACGCACGGTTGTATCAGGAGTTTCTAAACGAATATCTGCGATTAGGACACATGTGTCTCGTTGATGATGACGACATCAACCCCGTTTCAAAACAACGCGTTTATCTTACTCACCACCCAGTAGTACGGGAAGACAGTACCACAACGCGTCTACGTGTCGTATTCAACGCATCGATGCCTACTTCAAACGGCAGCTCACTAAATGATCATCTACTCGTCGGTCCTAAATTACAAGCCGACATCCGCGACATTCTCATAAAATGGCGAGATCCGTTCTACGTTTTCTCCGCGGATATCACGAAAATGTTTCGCCAGATTTGGGTTGAAACCAATGACACTTATTACCAGTTAATATTGTTCAGACCACGGCCAGATGGTCCGATTCAAACTTATAGGTTGCTCACTGTTACCTACGGAGAAGCCTCCTCGCCTTATCTCGCGAATCGGGTAATCAAACAATTGGTTGAAGACGCAGGAGCTTCGTATCCATTAGCAGTTCCTATCTTACGCGATCAGATTTATGTCGACGATACACTTTTTGGTGCAGATGACTTAAATCTCGCCAAAGAAAAGCGTTACCAAACAACGGAGCTCGCCAAGGCGGGCGGCTTCGTCCTGAGCAAATGGGCTAGTAATTGCCCAGAGCTTCTTAACGACATAGACGTTAATCACCACGCGATCTCTGCGGATAAAATGTTCCAGGAAGATGAAGGACTAAAACTCCTTGGAATGTATTGGAACCCATGTAACGACGCGTTCAAATTCAGAATGTCCCCATTAGAGTCCTTCACCTTAACAAAGCGATCAGTATTGTCCGTGATTGCAAAGATCTACGATCCTTTCGGTTGGATCTCTCCAGTAGTGATCGTAGCCAAGATATTTATGCAAAGATTATGGATTGCGCAAGTTGGTTGGGACGATCCGCTCCCAAACGATTTAGCCCACGAATGGGAAATCTATTCCTCTGAGTTACCTCAGATTCAGGAAGTAACTGTCCCTCGCTGGACCGGTAGAAGTCAACAGTCACTTCACCTTGAGATTCATGGATTTTCTGACGCTTCGAGTCACGCGTACGCGTCAGTTATCTATCTAAAGGTCATCAATAATGACCATGATACCTACATTTCGTTGATAATGTCGAAAACCAAAGTGGCACCGATAAGGCCAATGAGTATTCCGCGGTTAGAATTATCCGCTGCGGTTCTTTTAACTCACACCGTCGAGTATATACAAAACGCTATGAATTTAGCTTGCGTTCCTGTCTACTGTTGGACCGATTCCACAGTGGTATTAGCCTGGCTTAAGAAACATCCATCTCAATGAAAAATGTTTATCGCTAATAGAGTCGCAGACATACAGACACGACTTCCTATGGCGATCTGGAGACATGTCCCTACCGCGAGCAACCCCGCGGACTGTGCATCCAGGGGCATCAATCCCAATACGTTGCTTTCACACCCGTTGTGGTGGCACGGTCCAGACTGGCTCAGCCAATCTGAGAAACACTGGCCTAAACAAAACACCGATATTCAGGAAACACATCTAGAAGAAAAGATAATCACATCCGTTCATACGATAATTCCCGACCCTGAGTGGGATTTATCTACGAAGTTCTCCTCTTGGAGAAAACTACTTCGCGTTACCGCCTACATCTTTCGGTTCGTTAGGATTTTGAAAGAGAGCACAGGCGCGGAGAGCAGATCTGTTACCGTGTCAGAAATATTAGCTGCACGGCAGTTTTGGATCAAGTATCTTCAAGAAAGATATTTTAAGGATGAGCTGAGTGGTCTGAAGTCCGGACAAAGTATCTCAAAAAGGAGTACTATCTTACGTTTGGATCCCGTCTTAGACAAAGATGGCATTATTCGTGTTGGCGGGCGGCTACGAAACTCGTTGCTGCCCTACGCCGAGCAATCTCCTATAATCTTGCCGTCACACATTATTGTACAGTTGATAATTGCTGACTGCCATGCTAATACTTTACATGGTGGAACACAACTAATGTTGCGTGTGTTACGCCAAACATTTTGGATTATAAATGCACGTCATCTGGTAAAAAACTGTGTACGCAAATGTGTGACTTGCGTCCGAGAACGAGCTTGCACTTCCACTCAAAAAATGGGAGACCTGCCCTCAGTTAGAATCACACCTTCACGTCCTTTTGCACACAGCGGAGTTGATTATGCAGGCCCTATGCAGGTACGTTATCAGCCCGGTCGAGGACGCCAGTCGCACAAAGCTTATATTGCACTTTTTATTTGTTTAAGTACACGCGCTATACACTTAGAATTAGTGAGCGACTACAGCACGGAAACTTTTTTAGCGGCGTTTGACCGCTTTGCAAGTCGACGAGGTTTGCCCTCAAAAATGTACAGTGACAATGGACCAAATTTTAGGGGAGCCGACAAGGAACTGTCCCTCGAGTTCAAAAGAGTCAGCGAAGATGTAGAATTACGAAATCGGCTAGCGTCGGACGGTACCGATTGGCAGTTTCTTCCGCCAAATGCCCCGCACTTTGGCGGCATTTGGGAGGCCGGTGTAAAAAGCGTTAAAACGCACTTGAATAAAATTATCGGGCAGCACACTCCTACATTTGAGGAAATCAACACACTCCTTTGTAAAATAGAAGGCTGTTTGAATTCACGTCCGATTGCGCCGCTGCATGACGATGTTGATAACTTTGACGCCTTAACCCCAGGGCACTTCCTCGTCGGCAGCGTAATCAAAATTGCACCCCGCCCTTCACTACTAGATTTGAAGGAAAATCGGTTATCAAGATGGCAATTAGTCAACCAGATGCTGGAAAAGTTTTGGCATATTTGGTCGACCGATTACTTACAGTCGCTTCAGAAACGGTTGAAGTGGACTACGAGTCAGGCCAATCTCCAAATAGGGGACTTAGTATTAATAAAAAATTCACAACTCCCTCCTGCAAAATGGGAATTAGGGAGAATTGTGGCATGTCACCCAGGTCAGGATGGTCGCGTACGCGTGGTGTCTGTAAAAACGGCTCGCTCAAGCTACACTCGCCCTATCACGCAAATATGCCTATTACCTGTTGTTCAGGTCCCAGACAACGAACCTGTATAAATTAGAATTAAGAAAAAAGGAGAAGTTTCATAATGAAATTAATTATAAGATTAAAATTAAGAATTCATCGCGCAAATGACGCGAGGCAGGCGGTTTGTCCACGAGGAGAGTATATTTATATGTAGATATACATTATAGCACAACTTGTAACGAGAGAAATGAGTATAAGACGAAGACGAAATGTAAACATGGCACTCTCGGTGCCCCTCACCACTGGTCTGTGACCAGGCACCTGCCTAGAAGTAAGTCAGTCGCCAATCGATACGGGTATAGCTCACACGTATAGCTGAATGTAATCATTCATTATTAAGAATAAAATTAAAATTACCCGTTTACATGTGTTACCTTTCATCAATTACCTCCTTTCCTCTACGCTAAACTTCACGGAACTCAACCGGCAACAATTAGCCGAGAAAAACAACTAGATTATTCTACGCGCAAACAACTACGATTTTAGCAGTAGAAAACTACTAATTTTTATGAGAATTTTCGAAATTCTACTTTCTTCAAGCAACGGAATATTAGTTCCGATTAGTTCCACGAATAACCACGACAATGTTCAAAAATCTACAAATGGAATGAGGCGGAACGTTCTTTCGTGGAGAATCGTTAGTATTCTCCGAAAAATTCTGTTAATTCACATTTTTCTACTACAAAAGTGAAAAGTCCAACAGCGAAAAAAAATTGTATCACACTTATTCGCCATCTCCGTGCAATAGTACGATCTTCTACGTCAAATTACGATAATGTATGATTTTCATCGAAAAGCTGCTAGAAGATGAAACTTGACTAACACGAAAAAGTTTTGAAGTTTCATGCATGTCAGTCGCTAACGTGATATTGCCAGAAAATATTGAAATCTTAAAGATGAAACGGAGTGACCTGAAGACCGTATCTCTGGTGATCAACGAGGTTAAGCACGTTTGGACGCGGTCAGTACTTGGATGGGTGGCCCGGAGATACGAAATTGTTCCAAAACAGGCGGAAAACCGTAGAAGTTTTCGTAGATAATCATACAATTTTCGTAGTTTGTGGTAAAAATTATTTTCATATAAAATGTTACGACATTCTACACAAAACACCGAAAGGAAATACGAAAATTTCTACGCCAAAACTACTACAACGCCATAGAAAATAGTAGAAATGTTCATAGAAATTCGTAGAAATTTGCGTAGAAAATCGTAGAAATATTCTGTAGAAAATCGTAGAAATATTCTGTAGAAAATCGTAGAAATTTTCGTACTTTGGCGTAGAAATTATTTCCACCTGGGAGGGGACAATCGGGATACGTGATATTACTTTTATACACTTGCCCCATTGTTGAAGCAATCGTTGCGTTACCATAATTAGACGTTTTCATAATTTTGAACCGGTCCCTGACGTTATCCGCACGATTATATTTACGCGCCACACCATCTCTAGGGCGCTTCGGAAATATAGCGAACGCAGCGCTACGTCTGGCTCTACGGCCAACGGGCGAAACGCCCAATATGGCCGCGACCACCAATTGACGTCGACAATTATCATTTTATGCAGAATACCATTATTATCCTGTCTCTATTAGTGCATGAAATAAAGAAGTTTTGCAATATAAATCTTCGGAATTCAATATAGAATTGCGCTCACCAATTCTTTTTCGCGTTCGTGACGCGTAGGTTTTAATATCAGTAAAAACAAGTACAAACCGGGTACGGTGGGTAAAGCCTGACTCCAGCATGTCGACGTGGTAGGGGGTCTCTCTACTGTATATAAATACGACGGATCGGATGAATTCTAATCAGAAACCTATTTCTAACGAAGTAAGTGGCTACCTTCAACATGAACAAGATCGTCTGTCTTCTCGTCGCCTCGTTGGTGTGCGGGGGTGTTGACAGCGGTAAGTTACAGACCAATAGCACATGCTCGAACGTTCTATTTTCCAATACAATGAAACCTCACTTATCCTTTTTTCAATCGGAGAGTCAAGTGGTTCGATAGCTTCCACGTCAGCATTGCAATTATTCAGACACATCATCAACAGGTGAAAAAAACATGTTCTGTAGATAAACGTAGAAATATTTTTGCATCAAGGAGTGAAATATTCTCGATACAACAAGGGTACAATATTCAAACTGAGAATATTTGAATTATTGATTTCATTTCCAACAGCCAAACTGGAACTCATGGACGTATATCGAAAGCAATCAATTTTTCAAGTGTTGTGTCACGAAATATCGCGTGTCTAATGACATAAGGACGTAAGCGCGATTATACGACGTTTTGCTGTTTATAATGGCATAAAGTCGTATAATTTTTTTTTTTCACGCCAATCGCTCTGAAAACGTTCGAAACGTATAGATCAATTGAAATTACGAGATCGAAAAATGTAAGTGCAAAAGGTCGTAAGTTGGGCGGATACGACCTTCTGCTTTTAACTGCGATTTCTGTTATCGAATTTTTCGAGACGACGTCGATTTCGATTTTTCTTTGCATTTCACAAGTTTTTACAGCTATTTGGAAAAATCAATAAAAATTGAAAAAAAAAAAACAAAATGGCGCTTACGACCTTCTGCTTTTAACTACCAATATTTTTTATCGAATTTTTTTAAATGGTCGTTCTTTCAATTTATCTTTGCCTTTTACGAGGTTTTACAGCTATTTAAAAAAATCGTGAGAAATAAAAGAAATCAAAATGGCGCTCACTACCTTCTGCTTTTAACTACCAATATTTTTTATCGAATTTTTTTAAATGGTCGTTCTTTCAATTTATCTTTGCGTTTTACGAGTTTTTACAGCTATTTAAAAAAATCGTGAGAAATAAAAAAATCCAAATGGCGCTCACGACCTTCTGCTTTTAACTACCAATATTTTTCATCGAATTTTTTAAATTGTCGTTCTTTCAATTTATCTTTACGTTTTACGAGTTTTTACAACTATTTGGAAAAATCATGAAAAATTGAAGAAAAAAAAAATGGTGGATACGACTTTCTGCAATTTCTTTTATCGAATTTTTTCTTTCGATTTTTCTTTGCGGTTCACGAGTTTTTATAGCTATTTGGAGAAGTCATGAAAAATGAAAAAAAATAAAAAGGGCGCTTACGACCTTCTGCTTTTATCTTAGTTCAATTTTCGAAATGTTTTTCCGATTTATCTTTGCATTTGTGAGTTTTTACAGCTATTTAAAAAAACATGAAAAATTAAAAAAAAAATAAAAATGCGCTTACGACCTTCTGCTTTTACTTCATATTTTTTTTCGAAATTTTCGAAATGGTCGTTTTTCAATTTATCTTTGCGTTTTGCGAGTTTTACAGCTATTTGAAAAATCATGAAAAATTGAAAAAAATAAAAAGGCGCTTACGACCTTCTGCTTTTAACTACCAATATTTTTTATCGAATTTTTTTAAATGGTCGTTCTTTCAATTTATCTTTGCGTTTTACGAGTTTTTACAGCTATTTGAAAAAATCGTGAAAAATGAAAAAAATAAAAAATGGCGCTTACGACCTTCTGCTTTTAACTACCAATAAATTTTCGAAATGTTGTTCTCTCCGATTTATCTTTGCATTTTGCGAGCTTCTAGGCTATTTGAAAAAATCATGAGAAATGAAGAAAAATCAAATGTGCGCTTACGACCTTCTGCTTTTAACTACCAATATTTTTTATCGAATTTTTTTGAATGGTCGTTCTTTCAATTTATCTTTGCGTTTGACGAGTTTTTACAGCTATATATTTGGAAAAATCATTAAAAATCATGAAAAAAAATGGCGCTTACGACGTTTTGCCTTTACGTTGTTTTTTATTTTTCCTTAAAAATTGTAATGAAAGAACGACGTATCCGCCAAACTTACGACCTTTTGCACTTACATTTTTCGATCTCGTAATTTCAATTGATCTATACGTTTTGGCCGTTTTCAGAGCGAATGGCGTGAAAAAAAAAATTATACGACCTTGTGCCATTAGACACACGATATTTAACAGCACAGTTAACATTTTGTAGCACGTATGTTCTGCAGGTGGTAAGATTAATTGAATCGTTAGAAATAAAAACTATGCGTACGTCATCACGATATAGAAAAAATGTGTTTTTTGAACGTTATGCTCTTTGTTTGGCACCATTTTATTCTCTAAATTTTATGCTACACGGAATGTTCAAACCATTTTCAACATGTCAGGTTCCACTCGATTCGTCAAGTATTGTCATGATATCCTGATTTTTGTTTCAGGAGTCGACCCACGCGCGGCTCAAAAACTCAAAGGTGAGTTAAAGATACAGAGATTTTCGATAATGACAGATATTCACTTGTTGTTCGAATTTATAACGTTATGCTCTTTGTTTGGAACCATTTTATTCTCTACATTTTATGCTACACGGGATGTTCAAACCATTTTCAACATGTCAGGTTCCACTCCATTCGTCAAGTATTGTCATGATATCCTGATTTTTGTTTCAGGAGTCAACCCAGCCGAGGCTACCACAGTCAACCCAGCCGACGCTAAGAGAGTCAACGGTAAGTTAAAGATACAGAGATTTTCGATAATGACAGATGTTCACTTGTTGTTCGAATTGAGCTCAAGCGAGTCGAGCACCGCGGAATGACGACTTAATCACAGTCCTCTTTACTTAAATTTCAGATGACGTGAAAAATGTAAAAAGCCGACTATCAGTACTTGTGGATAAGGTTAGACTGATGTCCGCCAGTAAGTTCAAAACAATGTCACCCAATGAAGATATTCAAGTCATAGCTACTAGGCATGCGTCAAATATTGACAAAGTACAATAGTGTCATGATGTACCTATTTTATTTTCAGATAGCGAATCCCAGATGACCTTCGCAGACGCTGGTAAGTGATAAGTGAATACACTTACTTGACCAATTTATACGTCTACCAAAACGCTCGAATTATCTTTGTCTCCGTATTCTGGAAAATCATTCCGTTTGATATTCAGGCCCTCTCTATCTCTATTTCAGATACTTTGACGGGAGCCGGAAACTATCTCGCAAACGCTGTAGCTGCTATCCTAAGTGCTAACGGGAGTGAGTTGAAGACGACTTTTACCCTTTAAAAATGTTTTTGTGATCTACTGTTCGCTTCACATATCAGGGTGAAATCCAGAAATTGTTTTGACAATTTCTGGATTTCACCCTGACCGAGATTTCAAATTGACCGAGATTTTCTATTTTGATTCTTCATATTTTATTATTTTTTTCACTTATTACCATTATATCATGCGTCAATTGGTGAATTTCCACTCTGTCATGATACGCCTATTTTATTTTCAGGAACCAAATCAGTATTTACTGCCGGATTCGCGCGTAAGTGACACTCATTCGAAAAATACATCAAGCCTAGCTTGATTTTCATCCAGCTGTTGTTAGAGCTGAGTGAGAGTCGAGGATGACTTGATCATAACCTCTGTATTCCAATTTCAGGTTTTGTCACCCCAGTAAGATCCAAACTGGAAGACGATTTGCGAAGAACTGGAACGACAGCCGGATGTGAGTTGAAGACGATTGTGCCCATCTAGAATATCGCGCCTCAATTAGCACTTGAAATTTGTCTAAATTATTGAGGTATCTTTCAATTTCCAGATACCAGCGATCAGATCCAACGTAATGTGTTCAGCTTTACTGAAGCATTCGAAGCAATGAACCCCCTAGTCGATGCGACTTTGGATTTTGCTTTGTTCGCCTGTAGTAAGTTGGAAACAATCGTACCATTAGAAATATAATTGTCATACTGATATCTATCGTTTGCTGCAAATCAAATTCCAATGAGGCTTTCATAAATTGATCTATTTCCTTAGCTTCCAGTTAGGCAAACGTATTTGATACTCAACATTCGATCCCTGATTTCAATTGTACCACCTGCTCGAAAGTTCTATTTTCCAATACAATGAAACCTCACTTATACTTATTTCAATCGGGTACGCTGGAAAATACATACATATAAGTGAGAATAACGTAAAAAAAAAACTAATTGAGAGTCAAGTGGTTTGATAGCTTCCACGTCAGCATTGCAATTGGTCAGACACATCATCAACAGGTGAAAAAAACCTGTTCTGTAGATAAACGTAGAAATATTTTTGCATCAAGGAGTAAAATATTCTCGATACAACAAGGATACAATATTCAAACTGAGAATATTTGAATTATTGATTTCCATTCCAACAGCCAAACTGGAACTCATGGACGTATATCGAAAGCAATCAATTTTTCAAGTGCTGTGTCACGAAATATTTAACAGCACACTTAACATCTTGTAGCACGTATGTTCCGCAGGTGGTATGATTCATTGAATCGCTAAAAATAAAAACTATGCGTACGTCATCACGATATAGATAAAATGTGTTTTTTGAACGTTATGCTCTTTGTTTGGAACCATTTTATTCTCTACATTTTATGCTACACGGAATGTTCAAACCATTTTCAACATGTCAGGTTCCACTCGATTCGTCAAGTATTGTCATGATATCCTGATTTTTGTTTCAGACGTCGACCCACCCGTGGGTACCAGACTCGACAGTAAGTTAAAGATACAGACATTTTCGATAATGACAGATATTCACTTGTTGTTCGAATTTAGCTCAAGCGAGTCGAGCACCGCGGAATGACGACTTAATCATAGTCCTCTTTACTTAAATTTCAGGTGTCGTGACAAATGTCAAAAGCCGACTGTCAGTACTTGCGCATGATGTTAGACAGATGACGGCCAGTAAGTTCAAAACAATGTCACCCAATGAAGATATTCAAGTCATAGCTACTAAGACATGCGTCAAATATTGACAAAGTACAATAGAGTCATGATGTACCTATTTTATTTTCAGATAGCAAATCCCAGATGACCACCGCAAATGCTGGTAAGTGATAAGTAGATACACTTACTTGACCAATTTATACGTCTACCAAAACGCTCGAATTATCTTTGTCTCCGTATTCTGGAAAATCATTCCGTTTGATATTCAGGACCTCTCTATTTCTACTTCAGCTACTTTGACGATCGCCGGAACCTATCTCGAACACGCTGTAGCTTCTATCCTAAGGGGTAACAACGGTGAGTTGAAGACGACTTTTACCCTTTAATAGTGTATTATGTGGCATGCCCGTAAAGTAACTGTTTTCTGGCGAACCTCGCCGAACAGTTACTTTACGGGCGCGCCCCATACGATATTTTTTACGGCACAGGTATTGAAAGTCACTTCGACGCCAGTTGAGATCCGAACTCTGCATCTACTATGACTACGGTTCTGCCGCGTGCCCAGTCGGCTCAAAAGGCAGTTCTGCGCAAGCGCAGTCCGACCTCGACTTGTAAAGTTTTTTCATGTCGAGGTGAACTACGTTATAAAGACTTTCCATGTCGAGGAGGAGACTTTTTGTGTCAGCTCTGAAGTCAGACGTATAAAGCGCCACTTGACGGATCGAAAACAGGCGTCGAAAAGTGGCTTTTCAATACCTGTGGCGTAAAAAAATGTTTTTGTGATCTACTGTTCGCTTCACATATCAGGGTGAAGTCGAGAAATTGTTTTAAGTGACCGAGATTTTCTATTTTGTTTCTTCATATTTCATTATTTTTTTCACTTATTGCCATTATATCATGCGTCAATTGGTGAATTTCCACTCTGTCATGATACGCCTACTTTATTTTCAGCAACCAAAGCAGAAGTTGTTGCCGGTTTCGCGGGTAAGTGACACTCATTCGAAAAATACATCAAGCCTAGCTTGATTTTCATCCAGCTGTTGTTGGCCGAATCCGCGTGGATTCACCCAGATTTTCCGGCCATGTTTTTTGTGGAGGCTGAACCTTTTTTTAGGGGTTCTATGGCGTATTTTAAGCGACCCGTGTCCAAGGGTTTTTCCCGAAAATTTTTTGAAGGACCGTATTTATTAATTATAAATTTGGCGAGAAAATCAGTCTTTTTAAAACGAATTTCAGAAAAACTGCTGTAAAATTGAGCCAAATGGACTGATTTTGGCGATTTTTTTTTCAAAATGTTCAGAATTTCATCAGCTTTCAGGTCGCACCTATAGTTTTTGATTTTATTGCGATGCGAGTCCACAATTTTGAAAAAACTGAAAAGATTCGAAAATTTTCAAGTCAAAATATCTCAAAACACCACATCTTTTTTTTCGCTCGTTTTTTTATATGTTTTTTTACATGAACAGTACTAACTTCTCCCAAAGCGGCATCCCCAGTACTTTTTTTAATCGCAAGATATAGCCGATTTTCGAAAATAACAGTTTTTTTGGCGTTTTTAGCTGTTTTCACGTGTTACATCGAGTTTGAATATTGAATAGGCTTCAAAATTCATAGCTGTGATACCTACATTACATTTTAACATTTTATAAATATGAAACACGAATTTTAATTAACCACAACCCACTACCAGAGTCCTAGTTGAACGAAACATGTTTCACAATAAATATTTCAGGTACGTTAATTTTTCAATAAAAACCACAATTATTTTTCATGTTTCTTGAACTTTTTCTTCATAATCATATAGGTATACACTCTCACGAATTTGTGATGTATTTGCCCCTGACTCATTTCACACCGAGAGAATAATCTAGCGAGATCAACCGAAGTCATTCGTTATGTAGTTATCGGAGGAAAGCCTTTTGATTCTATGTTTAATGTGAGGAAGAGTGTGAGAGAATAGTATATTTCGATACAAGTGCGAAAGGTTTGTTTTGGCACGAGTGGGAGGTTTGTCGCCCGAGCAAAGCGAGGGTGACAATCTCACGAGTAGAAAAACAACTTTCGCACATGTATCGAACAAAATTTTATATCACAAACGCGGGTAAAGTCCGATTATACGCACGCTTGCGTGCGAAAAGTCACGCTTTACGCACGGAGTGAAATAAATATATCAACTGCCCTACGCGCGCACCGCTAACAGGTATCTCTGTTTCGCTTGCTCTCGCTTGAAGCATAGAACCGACGAGAGACCTTTTAAACCACTTCGGTAATTCCGAGCAGACTTCGGTTGATCTCGCTACATTATTCTCTCGGTGTGAAATCAGTCAGGGGCAAATACATCACAAATTCGTGAGAGTGTAGACCTATATGATTATGAAGAAAAAGTTCGAGAAACATGAGAAATAATTGTGGTTTTCATTGAAAAATTAACGTATCTGAAATGTTTATTTTGAAACATTTTTCGTTCAAGTAGGACTCTGGTAGCGGGTTGTGGTTAATTAAAATTCGAGTTTCATATTTATAAAATGTTAAAATGTAATGTAGGTATCACAGCTATGACTTTTAAAGCGTATTCAATATTCAAACTCGATACAACACGTGAAAACGGCGAAAAACGCCAAAAAAAACCTGTTATTTTCGAAAATCGGCTATATCTTGCGTTTAAAAAAAGTACTGGGGATGCCGCTTTCGGAGAAGTTAGTACTGTTCATGTACAAAATCATATAAAAAAAAAAAACGAGCGAAAAAAAAGATGTGGTGTTTTGAGATATTTTGACTTGAAAATTTTCGAATCTTTTCAGTTTTTTCAAAATTGTGGACTCGCATTGCAATAAAATCAAAAACTATAGGTGCGACCTGAAAGGTGAGGAAATTCTGAACATTTTGAAAAAAAATCGTCAAAATCAGTCCATTTGGCTCAATTTTACAGCAGTCTTTCTGAAATTCGTTTTAAAAAGACTGATTTTCTCGCCAAATTTAAAATGAATAAATACGGTCGTTCAAAAAATTTTCGGGCAAAACCCTCGGACACGGGTCGCTTAAAATACGCCAAAGAACCCCTAAAAAAAATTTCAGCCTCCACAAAAAACATGGCCGGAAAATCTGGGTGAATCCACGCGGATTCGGCCTGTTAGAACTGAGTGAGAGTCGAAGACGACTTGATCATAACCTCTGTATTCCAATTTCAGGTCTTGTCACCCCAGTAAGATCCAAAATGATAGCCGATTCGCAAAGAATTGGAACGACAGCCGGACGTGAGTTGAAGAGGATTATGTTTATCTAGAATAGCGCGCCTCAATTAGCACTTGAAAATTGTCGAAATTATTGAGGTATCTTTTAATTTCCAGATACCAGCCATCAGATCAAACCTACTCTGTCCATATTTACTCAAGTATTCGACTCAATCATCCCCATAGTCGATGCGATTTTGAATGTTGCTTTCGCGGTTGCCCCTAGTAAGTTGGAAGCAATCGTACCATTAGAAATATAATTGTCATATTGAGATCTATCGTTTGCTACAAACCAAATTCCAATGAGGCTTTCATAAATTGATCTATTTCCTTAGCCTCGAGTCAGGCAAACGTATTTGATACTCAACATTCGATCCCTGATTTCAATTGTACCACCAGTTTAGTACTGCTAAACTACGATCCTGAATATTCTGACTTTTTATATTATTTCCAACATCAACTAAAATATGATGACTTCTTAAATTATACTTTCAATGTGTTCTGGTAATTGCCATTGAATCGTGATTTCACTTTCTTAGAAAGATCTGGATAATCATAAATCTCATGCCAGTCCAGCTGAACGGAAGCAGCGGAAGCGACTATTGGTGAGTGTCATCGACAGTATGTGCACCTGATACGAAGGTGCTGAATATATTTATTCACTAATTTTGGTGAATCTATTCGCAGGCCACTTCTTAGCAGCTATCGCGGAGCGGAATATTGGGAACCGCTTGTTCTAATCTGAAGAACTTTTTGTGGAAGAACGTAAATCATCTGCTGGACGAGAGACTACCACTTTCTTCCAGCACGTTTTCCAATTGATTACTGAATATGTATATACCAGTGAGAATAATGTAAAGCTGCATAAGATTGTGACCAATAAAAATCAATTTCGAAAATATTCATTCGCTGTATCGTATACATTTTCCATTTCCCAACACAGATTCCGAATACAAAAGAATAAAGACATTCAGAGGCCCTTATAAAAACGATTACTTTTTCCTTCCGAGTCACGTGACATGTGAAAAGGTTTTTTTATTTGCAACACCTGCATGAAAAGTTTGATTCCGTTCGGACCGCTAAACCGATTTGGATGAAATTTGAAAGGCATAGGGTAGAGTGGTCCGAAACCGACCCCCTAGATGGCAAAGGCAATAAAAGTGCCTCAAATTAATTTTTTTGCTGAAACAAGATCTTGATTCTTCGAAGGGAACGTTACTTTAGGTTTTAAGCAACTTGACGAGGTTTTCGGGTACCATTTGTTTAAAACACCGAGGCTGTAGTGAAAGTCTGCATATTGGTCGTCTTCAAAAATCGTGGTCCGAAACCGACCTCCCCATGGTCCGAACCCGACCCCCTATTTTTTGCAGTGAATCAAGGGAAGAGGCAATTACCATGTTTACGTACATCGAATTACCTGTCATTGGCTACTAATTTTCGTAACTTAAACTATTTGAAACACCGTAAGCGGGTCAAAATCAAGTCCAGCTCGCAGATTCATTCAATAGATCACGTAAACGCATTCAATGGAAATCAAGTAGCACGTAAACGCCTATGACGAGTAATAAATTTTGTGCACGTAAACGTGGTAAATGTCGAACGAGGAACTGCAAATTCACGTGCAACTGTACGAAACGAAGATCCGAATACCAATGCGTCAACTGCTCGCCGCAGAATTGCCGGATCTCGTTTTGGCTTTTTGCGTTTGAACAATCGCCCCATTTCTGAAAAACCATGCGTAATTACCGTCGGAAGTAATTAAATCACTGTTCGACTGTCATAAATACGCTAGAAAATCTTTGATGCACAAAATCATAGGGGTCGGTTTCGGACCACTCCTTGGCGGTCGGTTTGGGACCACCACGACTTTTTTCGAATAATGACTCGCCGTTTACTTACAACGACGGAAGTGATTTAAATATGATAGCGCGTCTTTAAGTCTAGGCCATAAGCAATCAAAACAACCCACCTTTGGATTTTTCGCGACACAATGAAACACTTCAAACTGAAGTTCCGTGCAGCTACAAAATTAACTTCACTGCTTTCAAAACAAAACACTGCGCAAAACCATAGTATAAAATGAGAGGAAAAGATGGCTCTCTACCTCCAAATTGTCGGTGTTGTGAGAGCTTTCAAATGCCACCATCGACAGTTTCCATGCTAGCACAAGTACTGAGAAACATGGAGAGGTCGGGATGGGACCACCGGTCGGTTTCGGACCACTCTACCCTACCGTTCTTATTCCGAGGCTGTGCCAATAAAGTTTTCAAACGTCGCTCGTCAACCATGTTTAAATACAAAATGCCCGTGAGGAATATTACGATACAGATAATTAGTCACTGATTATCCGAAAATAGTGATTCAAAAACCGAAAGACGTTCAGAATGATATCCAAACGAGAAGAGTCGGTGCCTCCCCCGTTGCACCCCTTCCATGGTTAAAGACATGACATGATTTTTTCGCTCAAAATTAAGTCACCTTATGGCATCAACGGGCCTTCGATAATCTTCAGTCATTTCGTATCTAGATATGGTATAGAGGACATTTCAATGACGGGATTCGTTTACCCCGATTGTCGAGTCTGATTCATATTGTATTGACGCAAGTACTTGAATCGTTAATTCGTGATCACTTCCGAATATTCAATAAAGTTTTATCATCGCCTGTATCTTATTGATACAGTTGTGCATCTTGGACTACGAATACCTAAATTCAAATATTATTTTGTTCAGAGGTGGATGCGTAATTGGCGTTCACATCATCTGAATTTAACAAAAATTTCTTCACGTTCATAATTTTTTGTCACATTTTGTGCATTTTTTTTTCACTTCCATTCCCTCAAAATCCGAAGAGAGATTTCAAGAATTCAGAAAATCAACCGAATGACGCACATTACCTATCTTGAAATCGGAAAAACTCATTTTCTTGTAACAAGCAGAGCAAGTCACAGCATATTTATATTACAAGACACAAAGAAAACAAATACATGTAAACCAAACCGATTATAACTGGAAATTGGGTTAAGTCACAAGACAGGAACCAAAACAAAAAATCATTGTAAAAATGCTGCATAAAATGTACATATGTGACCTTATATGAATAAATACTTTTGAATCTTGAAAAATCTTGAAGGTTTATTTAGTGATCAGTAACAACAGAGTATCTTGCGTAGAACAGAGTGATTAAGTCTTTTATACACCTCAGGGATATAAACGGCGGTTCATTGCCCTGTTCCAGCCGGAAAAACCACTTTATTTCCCTTTCGTGTATAAAATATCGTATGCACCACAGGGCAAACGTTGTTTTAGACTCGTGCGATTGTATCCCTCGGCTTCGCCTCGTGATACAACCTCGCACTCGTCAAAAACAACTTGTCGCCCTTAGGTGCATAATATACTATTATTGGTGAACGATAATTTTGCCGTATAGAAGACGTAAGTAAGACGTTTTCTATTCTGGCCATAACCATCAACAATCACACGTCATTGAATACATTCAAAAATAATACATCAATAATTGTACAAATCATCATATGCAATATTAAAATATATCCTGCAGTTGAGGCTTTTACGATAAATAAATAAATTAAATGAATATAATAAATGAACGAATAAATAAAGAGATATATTTCTGACGTGACTACGTATTGAAATAAATGAAGTTATTTACATTTTTTGACATCTTAGTCCATCCATGCGCCTCAACCTATCACGTCCGAACATCTGTAACGGAAAATAATAATACTGGTGTTATACGAATATACTCAAAATGAAGATGGTCATCATCCTCGAATGACCGAATAAATGATAGTGAACAATTTCTATGAGCAAAAACTTTTAAACTACCGAAGATCGTGTGAATCATTTCCACAATTACACTTACGCAAAATACTGTTTATAGCGTTACAACAAGGGGTTCAATAACAAGGTGAGTACATACTTGCAACGAATATGTTCCTCGACGTTGAACGTCGAATCCCGGGTGTTCCGCTCATTTTTACTCGTGACTGACGATGAGACTATATGTTCCGGACGAGACGGAAATAACGAAACCTGGACACGGTAATTCTCCGCTTCCTTTTGAGGAGTTACCGATTAATTTCCTCGTTCAAAGTGCAACCCGCCTGCCAGTGCTATTAGGAGGTAAAAGGAAGGTAATTGTTCTCCAGACATAGTCGGAATTAAGTCAATTCCAATGACAAAAATTCAGATCCAATAGGAGAGCATGAGTACTTTAATCAGTCGTAAATAAATCAGCAAGATGAAAGGATCCATGAACAATCATTTGAGGATGGATTGAGAAAATTTCCTTGTCCATCGATCAGGAACTCCGTCATTCCAAACGCTGGCACACATTCAACCGTTCAGAAATATATAATGTCATATGAAGACGTGGATGAATTGTGTAGCTAAATTACCGATTAATCAATCCTTGACGATGTGATGATTCATTCAATGAAATTCAACCCACGACACAAAGTATGTCATCAGAGCCATTCTTATTTTCGTTTCAACTTCTACACGACTCATTTCATCCGGCTGTCTACTGACGTACATTTTCTTCGTCAATACCATAAACTTTATGGCATAAAGCAAGACTAACGTCAAAATGACGTGTTGTAATTTTACATTGTTTCCGTTCTTTACCCGGAAAATGAGAGACACGCTGGGATTTATCGCAGAAGCAGTCTCGAAGAGACGGAATTGACTGTTGTCGCTTGAGCAACGAAACATGCGGTCAGGCCTAGTGAGAACTCTCGGATGTAAATGTTATGAAATAGAGGGATAATCGTATCTTAGGGAGAAAAGTTTTTATTTGTTTCGATAGTGTGGAAAAAGAAAAACAGGAATCTACGTGAATTTTCCTATGAAAGGTTTCAGATCCAGACACTTTTTTGGTATCCGGACTAAATTTTACTGTACACTTTACAGGCGAATCTCACAACTGTTATTGTACTGATTCTGATTCCCACTTCGGAAATATATCGTCACGCCTCTCAGTGTGTGAACTCACACTCACGCGTTTTAAGATTAGACAGTTCATATAATTGTTTGTGAGGATAGAATGAATTGTATTTCAAGTAGACAAGATGTCGGGTCAAGCAAGAGGAGGTAAGCCTATGATATAACTTCCCAGAATGATAATATTGACGTCTTGATAACTATAGAACAAAAATGGTGTCAATACACTCTAGTATCCGTCACGTTTTATCTCCGGACTGGCCACACACCTGAAAGATAACGCATCATTTCTCTACTGCCTCTGAAGATACTGAAAGCGGTCATTAATAGATCAGGTAACATTTTGTTCCTGCGACGAGTCATGGATCGAGAGTCACATGACGATAAACGATAAACGATGTGAATGACACTAAGAGTAATGGACGGAAGGCATGAATCGCCGTTAATATTAACGATCATAATTGTATCCACTCAGTCATGTTATCAGAGTAGTTACCAGCATCAGGTTAATATTTAGGTCTATGAGGAACGAATTGATGTAGAACAGTAAAGGAAACACTGTCTGCAGTAGTGGAGGTTCTAGGGCATCATAGATGATCCCCTGACTGATGATCACCAGAATTGAAAATTTCAGCAGCTGTTTATGGTTATGCGGTGATTGTTGGTGGACAGAATTTGAGAGTAGTGGAAAATGGTACGACAGCAGATTCAAGGTATATTTTTTGTTTATTGAACAACGATAATTTCCAAGTGCACGAATTATCGACGAGTACTATGAAAGATGTGAGTTATTTTCTATTCTTCACACAATCACATTACATTGGATTCAATACAGTGACTAAAGTCAACAATGGTCAATGATTTTACATCAATGATTGTATTGTAAATTTCTTCACTTCACTTAAGGCTTTCACGATCAATTAATAAATTAAATAAATAGAAAAAGATGAATAAATTAGATAAATAGAATAAGTTAGGACATAAATAAAAGGACATATTTTTGAAGTAATTACATCTTCACCATCTTTGCGCCGTGCATCTGTAACGTAAAATGATAACACATGTGTTATACGAATATGTACTAAAAATTGGATGGTAATTATCCTTGAATGACCGAATAAATTATAGTGAACAATTTCTATGACCGGAAAACTTTTGACCCACCAAAGATAGTCCGAATCATTTCCACTAATTTGAAATGTGAACTTTGAATCCAAATTTACTCACTTGCAAAGTTCGTCGCTCCAGGCCATACCAGTCGCACACTCTTGCTCTTTCTGGCATATGCATTGACACTTTTCATCGTCCCACATCTTTCCGGCCAGCTTATTGCATTCCATTCGCTGCATTTTATCCTTGCACTCACATTCACAGCTAGACTGATTGTAACTTTGGCCATTCTTGCAGTCAGCTTCTTTTATTGAGCAGGCTGGCCTGGATCCGAATAATCAGAGTTATAGAGAAACTTGTGTCACACTCAGAACTTCATTATTTGGTAGTGAAAATACCCAAATCTAATTGAATCATCATAGTAACAAGTCATCATCGGAACAAATGAAAGTATTGAGATTGTTTTCTTTTTTCTCTGATTTCTAAATTCTCAGCTTTGGTTTCGAGAGTCGTGTCGTGTAATTCGTGAATAGGACCCCAGTAAAACTTTTGAATCAGTCACAATAACACTCATACCGTTATCGTCAAAACAGGGGGTTCAATAACAAGGTGCATACATACTTGCATTCAATATGTTCCTCGACTTCGACGACGCGGCACTCGGTTTTCGAACCAATGCTCGTCCTGACTCTGACGGGTATTCGTTTGATTCGAATACTTGTTTCGTTTTTCGGTTCACAAATGAAGCCTCCAGTCGTGTAACCACCGCATTGTGAAACATTCACTGCAGGGGGAAGGTACGTCAGCCCTCGCTCTGGTTCCAGTTTGACTATTGTGCCACGTGGCTGGCAGACGATACTTCTCCCGATCTCTTCCAAAACCTCTCTGCTTGGGCATGTACCATCTGAAAATTTAATAATAAATATCAATCATGAATACAGTTGTTCAGCTATCGTACACTGGATTCAAAGACAATGTGAACGATAGCACAATTGGATGAACCATGAGGCAACATAATTAAACTATGTTTGGTCGGAAACAAAATCTATTCAATGCACACTTCATTATCTTTATTGTTATATCGATGACCGGTTGGCTACTCACCGGGGACTGAAACCTCTGTGGATCCCCCGTCACATTGTGGGAAAACGAACACCGTCGTGAAAATGAGGCAAATGAATGAAAAGTACAACGAGTACATGGTTTACAATTTTTTATGCAGATATCAATCAACGAATTAGTAGTACTGGGCGACGACTTCACTACTCCGGAATCGAACTCAGGAATGAATTATTATCGGTGAGCATCCTGACTATATGTTCTGGACAAGACGGAAATAGCGAAACCCGGACACGGAAATTCTCCGCTTCCTTTTATGGAGTTACCGATCAATTTCCTAGTTCGAAGTGCGATCCGCCTGCCGGAGCTATTAGGAGGGAAAAAGGAAGTGATTGTTCTCCATACATAATCAAAATGTAGTCAATCCCAAGGACAAACTTCAGGTCCAATGGGAGGATCATAAGTCTGTGGAATTCGAATTCACGAGTTTCACAGTCTTGTAGTCCATATTACGAAGCTGGTTTTCGCCCTGGAAGATCCGTGTTTACATGAGGTACTATACTTATGTACAAGACAGCTTGGACTGTGGTGATAGCTAAAGTTGAACAATATTTTTCGAAAGCTTTGTTGTAAATAAATTGAGAATTATTTCCCATTTTCTATGCATAAAAGCATTCATTGACAATCACAGCAGTATGGGTTATGAAAATAATTTCCTTGTCCACCGTCAAGGAACTCCGTTGTTCCAAACTCTGACACAACTATAACGTTTCAGAAATATATTTTCGTCATAGAAGGACGTACCTGACGCACAGGACGATCTGATGATTCATTCAATTGAATTCAACCCATGAAACTGATAACGTCATGCAAACCATTATTATTTCGGCTTCCACTCATATACTACTATATTCCGGAAGTGTGATAAGGAAATAACCGAACTTGTGCTGAACTCGATCAAAGGTTTCCTCTTTTGGACAGAAAAGAACAATTACTATAAATCGGTTTCATCCGTGACGTCAGAGGTTGAGTTTGATCAGAATTCGACGTAAATTGACTAATTTCCTACGGCTGACGTAGATTTCCACCGTATTACGATGAAGTAAGACTATACGTTAGACTGACGTATGTCAATCTTTCATTCCGAGACAATCATTCATTCAGAGACAAACTGGGTTTTATCGCGGAGAAAGGCTCCGCGAGCCGGAAGTGACGGGTCAATTGAGAAACGAAATATGCGGTCAAACCTAGTGAGAACTCTCAGATGCGCTGTAACATCATATTACTTAGGTCACTCATTATCGTTGCACAATTGTTTCGCATTTGCAAAGTCAAAGTCGCATATCGCAATTCCACAAGGCCTACCTATGTCTTCATACTCGAAAACTTACGGAATCGATTCGATATCGAGGCAAATGTTTGTGTAAGTACACCAAACATGTACCTTGAAATCAGCCTAATCTCATTAGAATCACGGTGTGTTCGTGGTGTTCATTCGAGATCATTGAAACCGTGATTGATCCCAGCTTCGGATCAGATCACTAACTTGACGGTTTCTTTTTTGTAATTGAATATCGAAGTCTGTGTCTGGATTATGATTGAAATGAGTTCCCAATGATTTGTTGGGCTGTTGATCAGTCCGAAGAATTTCCTCAATCTTGTTACCGTTACTGTTACTACTATTATTCTTATGATTATATCAGCTCGATACGAGTTTGATAACGGAAAGTTCAAAGGCTGGTTCATGGTCAGCCCAAACCCGCTCCTTTTCTCAGATAATCACGATCAATGCCACATCAAATGTTGCCAGAGCTCAATTGACCGATACTTACAATAAGCACATGACCATGAACGTTGAGTATCAAAATCAACGTCTACAGGCTTCCAGAATCTCATAATTACGGTTACTGGGGCTACACACTGACCATGATGTCCTCACTCACCCCTATTCGTTGGATATACCATGGAGTCACCAAAGAACTGCGAAAGGAATGAAAAATGTGTCGTGCAACACTAAGAATTGGAATATGAACCAAGATGAAGACAATTAATGATCCAAGTCCGTATATATTATTAAATATTCTACTATGTTCTGGAGCATAATGAAATTCTTCCTGTTCAACCTTAACCACTTAACAAGGAAGTGATGGGAAAAAATGAAAACTGCATTCAAACGTATATGTTCTTCTGTGGAGAATTTCGGAATAGAAACTGATTCATCCAGATGTAACAGGAGCAAAGCCTATAACTGCAGCTGGTTGTGTGAGTCCTGCAGCTAAGCCAGCTGAATAACCAGAGTTGACCATATTTTTTTCCTGCTCCTGAAAGCGGAGTTGCAGATGGAAACGAGAACTGGTGTGTAATTCTTGGAAGCTCGTTCAGCGATGAATGTCTTAAGTCAATATGTCAGATTTTCGACGACCATATAAAATCGCGGGGGTCCGTCTTCGACATAGTAGCTCCTGGATCCCAACAGAAGCACCGTGTCTTCGGCACTCAGATCGATTGTTATTGGAGCCTATTTCATCGGCATCAGCTTCAACGTTCTATCGAATGGTGATTCGATCGCATCATCCCCGACTGAGCGTTACAAGGTAATCATATAAACGTCGGAAGCTGTTCACCATCATGCGAGAACATAAAACTTCCTCCAACTCTTCATCGTTGTCATTGTGAACCTCAGGTAGTGTGCAACTTGCAAGAATGGGGGTCGATTCGTTACCTCCCGGAACACGCGCATGGCGTCTCATGTCAAAGCTACCGATCAGTTGAAATGGGTAAACATAAACATTCTGATGAAATTTTTGATGCGAATATTTTCGATTCACGACGATTCATTGTTTGTTATGCTCATAAATTTGATAGAACGCAGTGTATAATTTTATTGTCACGAATAACTCAGATCTACAAATACTCAAATTACTGTCAATATTATTCAATAAACAAAACAAAAAAATCAAAATCCCGATTTCATGTGATTCTTCAACGACAGTCAAAAAACATAAGTTGCTGATCGTTATTTCATCATCAGTCCACTTCTAGAATTCATCAACACCTCAGAAATCGCCGAAGTTCTCTACTGATCAGGCAGATTATGGAAGTCGAACAATGTTTGATATTAAGGGGGCAGGTCAGTGTAGGCGCACCTAAATTTATGAGGTCAAAATTCATGAATTTTTTTCTTCCGCAGAGATTTTTTTTCTCACCAACGGTTTTCACCATTGTTCAGTACAATACTTGATGTACAATTTGTATTTTTTTCAAGTCAAATCATCAAAAGCTGGAAGAATGGCAGTGTTGTTCTCGAAACGCTGTCTTCAAAGTCTGTGGACACTGACACGTCTACATTTTTAGTCTGATTATGATGAAATTTTAACAGGATCATCTTTAATGTTTGAACCAGTCTTTGACGAGCCGGTTTTTCGAATTTTGAAGTTTCCTTCATGTTACGCTACCTGGAAGGTCAAGAAATGTACTAAAAATGTACTAAAGTTACTTCAAGTGTTGATAATTTCGTCAAGAATTTTTTTTTCGAAAAAACGGCTCGTCAAAGACTGGTTCAAAGATTGAAGATGATCTGGTTCAAATTTCATCATGATCAGACTAAAAATGTAGACGTGTCAGTGTCCACGGACTTTGAAGACAGCGTTTCGAGAACAACGCTGCCATTCTACCAGAAAATTTGTTAAACAATGTTTTGTTTAAACAATTTATTGATAACTTTTGATTTTGAGCATTATTATTATTGCAAATTGATACTCTAATCATCTTGATTATGGTTGATTTATTTTCAATTTTTATCTTATCTCAAAGTATCTAATATCGTCGACGAAATTCACTTTTGGTTGAGAATGTACAGCCTATGCACCCTTAATGTTTCTTATGGTACAATCTTCGGCAGGCGGCTGCCTAACTACTACAGATAAGGTAGCGATCTGACTAATCAAGTGTATGTCTATGAATAAACTCAGTCGGTACAGCAGGGCCCTACATCTAATCATCGGCCGATCGAGACGAAAATTCCAGTCTATCCACCATAAATAAAAATTATTTCCCTCAAAAAATAAAGAATTTACGATTTTCAATGCCCTCATCATCTTTCCGAATACATCATCACGTATAAATGTATATTTTCACGAAGATAACACAGAGGGATGGATTCGAAAAAGAAGAGCATCGACATCGCGCGGTAGGTGTCACCCCGCGATGTTTTGACACTGTCCAAAATCAAAGATGGCCGCCGTCCCGATTCTCCCTATGTGTCTAGATACTCGGTGAAATAATTACAACGACAATAATATCACCTCAAATCTTCCGATATTAAACAGTCAAACTCTAAACTAAGAGTCAACGAAGCTACGATGGAGGCCGGTGCGAGTGCCGGTACTCGCACGACGCGGTTTATGATGGAAGGTGTCGGTGCCAGAGTCATAAGAGGACCGGAATGGAAATGGGGAAAACAGGTTAGGAACACTTTTCGGACAATCAAACCGACTTTTCACCCCCTCAAACCACTTATCCCTCGAAAATAAGCCCGAAAATTCATCAAACTAACCTAAACACGCCCTAAATAGTCTAGAAAAAATTCAACGTCAACCTAACCTAAATTCGCGATCTACTTATGCGATTCGACGTCGAAAAATAGAACATTTTATCCATCGCCTCGTTTCTATGACCGAATTTATGTTTCAGGACGGAGGAGAGGGTCACGTGGGGACAGTTCGCAACTTCGAGTCCCCGGAGGAGGTCGTAGTCGTCTGGGACAACGGAACGGCGGCAAACTACCGTTGCTCCGGGGCTTTCGATCTGAGGATCCTCGACTCCGCCCCGACTGGGGTGAAGCACGACGGCACGATGTGCGACACTTGTCGCCAGCAGCCTATATTCGGCATTCGATGGAAATGCGCGGAGTGCGGGAACTACGATCTCTGCTCCATATGCTATCACGGAGACAAGCATCACCTAAGACACAGGTTCTACAGAATCGCGACTCCCGGGAGCGAAAGGGTCCTTTTGGAGCCTCGGCGGAAGAGCAAGAGGGTAAATTCCGGACCTCGAAGACCCTGGGGCGCAGAATGATCGATTATATTGATTCCAGATCGCGATTCGGGGCATTTTCCCCGGCGCCAGAGTCGTCAGAGGCGTTGATTGGCAGTGGGAAGACCAGGACGGGGGGAACGGGAGGAGAGGAAAGGTCGCGGAGATGCAGGACTGGTCCGCAGCCAGTCCGAGGTCAGCCGCCTACGTGGTTTGGGATAACGGAGCCAAGAATCTGTACAGAGTCGGGTTTGAGGGGATGGTGCGTTGAATTGGGACAGCTTAGTCCTTTTGCTGGGGAAAAACTGCACGAAAATCATAGAATTTTGAGAATTAGACTCCGATTTTTATCTCCGAGGAATTAATTTCGTATAGTTATCGATTTTTAGTACACCGAATTTCCAAGAAGTCGACGTTTTGATTGAATTATTTGACAAAAGGACGAGAATTTCTGATTTTTGGATGATTTTCAGCCTCTTGAAACTATAATCAAATCTGAAAAACGTGAAAATTGAGATTATTAGACGGAATTTGAGTTTGAAAATGATTTTGAGATACTAAAAATTAATTTTACACGTTCTAAACAGCAAATCATTTTCATAAAGAAGAACTAGAATTGATGGAGGTCAAAAAAAGTCGACGATTCAATCATTTTAACGCAGTTTTCAATCTTCTGAGTGTCAAAAAGCTGATTTTGAGGTCTTAGATGACTCGTTACGTGATAAAATCAATTTGATGATTCTAAAACGATCTAAAAAGAGTCTAATAAAATTAAATTATTGACTAAAAAACGATTCTCATACCCATCGAATGACTTTCTGTTCTTGTAATTGCGTTTATGTCTTCGAAACTTTTTTTCACAGCTTCAAACTCGATTAAATATGGTCTTTTTGATCTATTCAGGCGGATTTGAAAGTCGTGAACGACGCCAAGGGACAAACCGTGTACAGAGATCATCTACCGCTGCTGGGAGAACAGGCGCCTGGTCGTACCGGGCCTCATGGACTTCAGATAGGAGATCAGGTGCGGGATTCGATCGATTTTTTCGATCTCAATTCCGAAGAAAAATACTGGATGCGAAATTTGACTCGATTTTGGGTCTTTTTTCTCATATTCTTGAACTTATTGTCGATAAAAAATTCAATTTGGGATCAAATTTGGAAATTATTGGCTTTCTGGATCGAGAAAAATACTTTCGAAAAACAAATCGCGGTTTATTTGACATTGAAACTTGAATTAGATATTTTAGAAGCTACGAATTTTTCATTTTCGAGGAAAGCTGAGAGAAATTCTATCTAAAAAAAGTCAAATAAAATTTAGAAGAGACAAAAATCTGTAAATTCATTCAAATTTAACGATCAAAAAAATTATTATCACACTTTCGTTTGCGTCTAGGATGATTTTCGAAAGGATTTTATCACTTCTTCAATCATATTCTCATTAATTTTCAATCATTCCACTCAATTCTAACTTCTCAATATTATTACTATCGAATCAAACCGGGATAATTCGAATTCTACTCGATTGATCAATTTTTATTGTATCAAATTGAACAAATTAGCGATTATTCGCCCAATCAGTCGGAATTAAATCTTAATTCTGATAAAAAATTTGACAAATTAATTTCTTTTAGTTGACAAATGTGAAAATCTTTCAGGTGAACGTCGATCTTGAGTTAGAAATAGTTCAGTCCCTCCAGCACGGACACGGCGGATGGACAGATGGGATGTTCGAGTGTCTCGGAACGACTGGAACGGTCGTCGGGATAGACGAGGATCACGACATCGTCGTTTCCTACCCCAGCGGAAACAGGTGGACCTTCAATCCCGCGGTTCTTACCAAAGTACAGGTTCCTGTTCCGGCTTCGACCTCCGCAACGGACAATCAGACCTTCGCCGTGGGCGATTTAGTACAGATATCAAACGACTTGGAGAAGATCAAACTCCTACAAAGCGGACACGGCGAGTGGGCCGAAGCTATGGTCCCGGTAATTGTTTGTTTGATTCTAATTTTCGAGTCAGAGACCGAAAATTATAAATTTTTAGATTTGAAAACTCAGAATTTTACTTTTTGGGTCCGATTTGGATAAAGAAAAAATTTATTTTTGGAGTCAAAAACCGTTAAAATGTTAAATTTTTTAATTCAAAATTTTTAATTCAACTTTTTGACCTCAATTATAGATTTTCGGTGTCGAAAACTGTAAAAACTTGATGAAAATGATGATTTTTTCAAATTCTCATACAAAATTACAAAATTCAAGTCCCAGGTTGTAATTTTGAGAAAGTTGATAATTCACAATGTTTTATTTATTGAAATTTCGAAGTATTCTTAATTATATATTAATTATTCTTAATTAATTAATTAATATTCTTAATTATAATAATTTTATGTTTTTTATTGGCAGATTTCTTTCAAATTTTAGTCATTATCTTTACTTTCATAGTTTTATATATGAAAAAAAAAAAGGAAAATTACCCATAATGAAATTTTTATACAGAATTTGATTGATTTTCTTCTAAATTTCAATTCATTTTCATACTATTAGTCAATTAATTAATTAATTAATTTGGTTTGTCTGTTTTTCATTTATTGATGACCATTTTTTTTTGTTTCTATCAGACCCTGGGAAAAGTTGGACGAGTTCAGCAAATATATCACGACGGTGATCTCAAAGTCGACGTATGCAGTACTTCTTGGACTTATAATCCGCAGGCAGTTACCAAAGTCGCTAGCAGCGACGGATGCGTACAAGGAAACACGAGCGGAGGTGGAAAATTGATAAACAACAATTTATTCATTCTGGATTCGAATTTGAATTATTTATTCAGATATTATAATCGTTTGATTCACCAAAATTCAAATTGTTCCTCGAAAGATTCAAAATTGTGAATCTTAAAATTCAAATTATGTACTTAAAAAAAATTGAAAATGGTTAAAATTAATTTATTTGCAGAAGAATAATTCTTCAATCAATCATTTGTAATCATTTTTTGTCTGTTTTTTATTTTCAGAGCGTCTCTCGGCCCTCCTAAAGAAGTTATTCGAGTCGCACGTTTCCGGGGACGTAAACGAAGAACTCGTGAAAACCGCGGCCAACGGAGACGCCGGAAAGTGCGAAGACAGCTTGAAGAGGCCCGAAGCCGACGTTAACGGCGTATTCGCCGGTCACACCGCGTTACAGGCTGCGAGCCAGAACGGACACCTGGAAGTTATCAAAATACTACTCAGATACAAGGCGGACGTCGAAATCGAGGTATAAAAATCGAAGCTATTGAATATTCGCATTTTATTCACAAGGAAATCAAAAGTTTAATATTATATTAATTTTTTAATTTATTGTGGACCAAAATTTGATGTTTTGTTCAAATTGAATTTCTTAGATTTACCTAATTTAAGACTGAAGCTGTTGAATCAAAAACTGGAAAACTTCAATGAAAATGATGAGTTTTTTAATTTTACAATTTAAAAATCTAACTTTTTGGCTCAAATTTCGAACTTGGTTTTAATTTTTGGAGTCGGAAACTGTAAAAATTGGATAAAAACGAAGGATTTTTGAAATTTCTGAAATTCGAAATTCAAAATTCAACATTTAAAAAAAATTTAATTCCTCAGCTTCGAGACTGAATCTTTTCTGGATTAAAAACTGTAAAAATTCAATGAAAATGATGAGTTTTACAATTTTAAATTCAACTTTTTGACTCAAATTCCGACTTTTTTTTCCATTTCAAAATTGAAAATGACGAATTTTTGTATTCTATGAATCAAAATTCAACTTTTTGGCTCAAATTTCGAACTTGATTTTAATTTTTGGAGTCAAAAACAGTAAAAATTTGATAAAAACGATGGATTTTTGAAATTTTTTTAATCCAAAATTCAACCTTTTTTTAAACTGAATTTCTCAGCTTCAAGACTGAATCTTTTGAATCAAAAACTGGAAAAAAATTCAATGAAATAATGAGTTTTTCAATATTTTATAATTCTAAATTCGACTTTTTGGCTCAAATTCCGATTTTTTTTTCCATTTCAAAATTGAAAATGACGAATTTTTGTATCCTATGAATAAAAAAATTTAACTTTTTGGCTCAAATTTCGAACTTGATTTTAATTTTTGGAGTCAAAAACAGTAAAAATTCGATAAAAACGATGGATTTTTGAATTTTTTTTAATCCGAAATTCAACTTTTTGACCTCAATTCTGGATTTGATTTGAATTTTCGGGGTCAAAAACTGCAAAAATTTGCTACAAACAATCAGTTCTTCAATTTCGAATACAAAATTCAACTTTCAGGGTTGAAAAGACAAGAAAAAAAAAAGTTTCAAACTGAAAAACAAGTTTTTTCCCTCTGTTAAAGGACAAAGACGGAGACAGAGCCGTCCATCACGCCGCGTTCGGCGACGAACCTGGAGTCATGGCTCTGCTCGCCGGTGCCGGGGCCGATCTAAACGCCAGGAACAAACGTCGCCAGACCGCGTTACACATAGCGGTGAATAAGGGTCACGCAGGAGTCGTCAGAACGCTGCTTGAGCTGGGCTGTCATCCGAGCCTCCAGGTCAGTGCGAAGGAAAAGTTTAAATTTCGCGTTTACTTTTCATGGCGACGAGAAATTTTTTTCAGCGGATCAACCTGCGAATTTTGCGTTGCTTTTTCATTTTTTCTACATTTGTCGTAATGATATTGTAGAAAAAATTGATGACTGATTTAGAAAGAAAATCGAATTTTTGTCTTCTTATCAGAACCTGAATATGCGAATATGATATATTTTTTTTTAGTGTTTTCAGCTGATTTATTTCAGATGTAGAAATTTTGATATTGAAGGAGCTGATGAAACTTTTTTTTTTAATCAATTATTCAATTTTTGGCTCCAAATTAATCGAATTTCAATCAAATTTGTCAAGAATATATTTTAACGATTTCTTTGATGAAATTAGGTCGAAATTTACCGATAAATCTGCCCAAATTTGATTAAAACTAAAAACTCAATAAAACAAAATAACAGCTAAAAAAAAAAAAAAATTTACTAGTCTCTAAAAAGTGCCAAAAATTTATAAAATTTGATCGATTTGATCGAGAAATCATTTTAGAGGAGTGAAAAATAAATACAAATCATGAAAAGTCCCTAGAAAGTAGTTTTAAAAAATCACCAAGTCTCATAATGTCACTAGAAATCGCTAGAAGCTGTTAAAAAAATAATAATTACTATAAATCGTGAAGTCCCTAGAAAATGAAGAAAAATCACCAACAATAACAGGAGGTAAAACACAGTAGAAATCATCCAAAGTCTTTAGATAGTAGGAAACAAATCATCTAGAGTCTCGAAAAGTCACTAGAAGTTGTAAAGACCCTAAAAAAATGGTGAAAAATCACTACGCATAGTTGAAAATCAAAAGAAATCATCCAAAGTCCCTAGAAAGTAGAGAAAAAAAATCACTGAAAGTCGTGATAAATCGTTAGAAGTTATTAAAAAAAATCCCTAGAAAATTTCTTCCGAGTAGCTGATTCCGGTGTTTTCAATGTAATTTCTCAAAGAAAAAGGAAAAGAAGAAGAAGAAGAAGAAAAAAAATTAGTTTTCCTAACGGGCAAAGAACCGCAAAAACAGGAGGCGGATTCTAGTAGCTGGTGGTATACTGGTACTGCTAGGTGCTTTAGTTCGGTTAATTAAAAACTTTTCTCTTACGGTTTCTCCCTTGCGGCTCGAGGAGATTAGGGTTTCTTTTTTATTTTTAATTTTTTGTTTTTCTTATTTTTCTCCCTCTCTTCCTTTTAACTCGCATTAACAACTTACGAGGTACCCATACTGGCTTATTTCACCTTCTAGTTGTTTTTTTTTTCCTCAAGAATGTAAAAAATAAATAAAAAATTTTGTTTATTGATTGATTCATCGGTTTTTGGTCAATTTTTACGAAAGTTGAAATTTATGATTCCCAGTTTTTTTTTTTCTAATTCAAACATCTTCGAGATCGTTGGGTGATCGAAAAAATACTTCAAGCAAAAGTTGTAGTGTACTCATAGAGTCAGGTAATTTATGTTAATGAAACTTTTTTATAGTGTCAATAGTTTGGCTTCGAAACTGTCTGATATATGAATTTTATAACGTCTAACGTCTTCCCCGATTTGTTGAATCGACTCTACATGCATGGTAACCAATGTAGATGTAGATATGCATCGTTTTTCGTATTTCTGTTCACCCCTCGCGAGATCGTCGTCCATATACCAAACTTCGATGATTTACTTCCCCGACGAAAAATCGTGTAGGTATATTTTGCGTATTGCAATTGGTTTTTTTTTTTTTTCCGGGGAAAACGACCGGAAGGTGAGGAAAAGTTGAAGCTCGTGCTGTAATCTGTTAACGCATGTTTTTGTGCGGGCATGAATTATTGGAACGAACTAAAAACGAACGACCTTTTCACGATAACAAGGGTATCACATAAGTACCGGCATTAAAAAATCATCAGAAGAGTGTAAAAAGTTACTCGAAGTTGTAGAAAATCACTAGAAGTTTGAAAAAACTTGAGCTTTGAAATAAGATAAACGATAATAATTATACTAAAAGTTGTCAATAAATTACTAGAATTTGTCAGAAATCAGAGAATGTTGTGAAAAATCACTAGAAATTGTGAGACTAAAAAAATATACTAGAAGTCGTGAAGTCTCTAGCCACAGGGAGAAATCACGCAAAATCCCAAGGATATATGAAAAAAAAAATCACTCATAGTCGTGAAGCTGAAAGTCGTGAAAAGTTACTAAAAGTTACTAACAGTTACTAAAAGTTGTGTATCAATCACTTGAAGTCATCACAACTCACTAAAAATTGTAGAGAAACATCCTCAACGTTGTAAAGTCACTGATAAAACCACTATTTTCGAGTGTAAAAAAAAATCGATGTTCCCCGACGGTATGAAAAATAACTAGAAGTTATAAAGTCTCTAGAAAATGTGAAGGAATCACTGGGAGAAGTGGAAATTCAATATAAATCAACCAAAAAATCCCTATAAAGTATGAAAAAAACACTAGAAGGTCTGAAGTCCCTAGTAAATAAAAAAAATCACAATTTTTTTTAATGAGTTACTGAAAAATTATTGTATATATTATAAATCGTAAAAATCCCTAGATTCACTATAAAGTTACTAGAACTCGTGAAAATTATTAGGATTCCCTAAAAGTTACTAGAAATAGTAAAAATTTACCAGATCCACTCAAAAGATACTAGAAATCGTGAAAAATCACTAGAAATCGTAAAAAAAATCGCATTGAACCGCAACAGCTACGTAAGTCATACACGTCGTCTGCTATTCAACCTGAATTGTACGCTTCGGCTATTCAACGCGAGTTGGCGCCAGTACAGAATACATTCCCGATGCAGAAGCTAGTATTTAGGGTCCACGGATCGTTGTCGTTGTCGTTCCCGTCGTTTCTGCAGGCTGATAGCGCTTCTTCCAAATCCTCTTAATCCGGAACCACCCATTTTTTACCACGCTTTAAACCCCGCCCAACCTTTTACGTACGTCTGTGAAGAGACGTAGAGAGACGAAGGAGAGAAAAAACACAGACACTAAACTTTTCGTTTAACTTTTTTCCCGCTCTCTCATATATTTTGTTTTGTTTATTCTTCTTGAATTCCAAATTTGCTTTTTTTTTTGTTCTTATCTTCGTTCTTTTTTATTCATTAATTGGTTTGGAAACGACTTTTACCTAATCGTTTTTCTCAATCCAATTTTTTATTTCTCTTCTTCAGAAATTGAATGAGGATTTTTTTTGTTCAATATTCACGTTTTTTTTTGTCTCATCAAAAATGGTAAAATTTACAATTTATCCTGTGATCAGCGAAACTCCTGTATCAGATATCGTCTATACACATGTAGTAGGTAGGTATAATACTTCGTTTCAGAGAATTATCGCCTCTGGTCTGAAATGGTGTATAGTAGGGTTTATAGCTCTACGGGTTATCTCGAATTGCGAATTCGCGGGTATAACGTACTATATATTATACCTCGCACTCCCCCCCTCCCCCTCCCTCCCTCCGACACGTATATAGGGGCGGGTGAAGGGTGACAGCGACTACGGAGAAGGGAAAGACGATTTCCTTAGTATTGGTACTTGGTATACATAGTTACATGAAAGACAAAAAAATAAAATAAAAAAACTGGAAAGGATGAAAATGAAAGAAGACGCTGGAAAAATTGTGTGATTTTATTAATTCTTCAAAAATTAATGAAGATCCTGTAACAATAACGTTTCGAAAAAGAAAAAAGAAAAAAGAAAAAATCGAGGGGTTAACCACTCTTGAAGACATTTGGAGTCAGTTGAATACACTCGAAGTTAGTTGAAGTCAGTTGATGTCAGTTGAAGTCACTTGCAGTCACTTGAAGTCAGTGAGTTGATTGAAGTCAGCTGGAGTCACTTGAAGACACTTGAAGTCAGTGAGTCGATTGAAGTCAGCTGAAGTCACTTGAAGTCAGTGAGTCGATTGAAGTCAGTTGAAGTCACTTGAAGTCAGTGAGTCGATTGAAGTCAGCTGAAGTCACTTGAAGACACTTGAAGACACTTGAAGTCACTTGAAGTCACTTGAAGTAAGTTGAAGTCACTTGAAGTCAGTTGAAGTCAGTTGAAGTCAGTGAGTCGATTGAAGTCACTTGAAGACACTTGAAGTCAGTGAGTCGATTGAAGTCAGTTGAAGTCACTTGAAGACACTTGAAGACACTTGAAGTAAGTTGAAGTCAGTTGAAGTCAGTTGAAGTTAGTGAGTCGATTGAAGTCACTTGAAGACACTTGAAGTCAGTGAGTCGATTGAAGTCAGTTGAAGTCAGTTGAAGTCAGTGAGTCGATTGAAGTCACTTGAAGTCACTTGAAGACACTTGAAGACACTTGAAGTAAGTTGAAGTCAGTTGAAGTCAGTTGAAGTTAGTGAGTCGATTGAAGTCACTTGAAGACACTTGAAGTCAGTGAGTCGATTGAAGTCAGTTGAAGTCAGTTGAAGTCAGTGAGTCGATTGAAGTCACTTGAAGTCACTTGAAGTCAATGAGTCGATTGAAGTCACTTGAAATCAGTGAGTCGATTGAAGTCACTTGAAGACACTTGAAGTCAGTGAGTCGATTGAAGTCAGTTGAAGTCACTTGAAGACACTTCAAGTCACTTGAAGTCACTTGAAGTCAGTGAGTCGATTGAAGTCACTTGAAATCACTTGAAGACACTTGAGGTCAGTTGAAGTTAGTTGAAGTCAGTTTAAGTCAGTTGACTTTACGAAGTCTTGAAGTTTCCAGCTATTTTGAATTTTGCAAATCATCAAGTAATCCAAAAAGTACTGAACCGATCGAAACCAAAATCGAATCAGTTCTGAATTGAGAAAATCCGAGTCGATTGAGCCCAATTTGATCAAAATCCGCGGCCTCGTTCTCAAGATATCGTCCCGAGTGTCATTAAGATTCGTTTCCTCATCAGTTTCATTTCTTGAAAATTTGTGATTCTGTGACTCTTGTGATTGTTGGCTTTGCAGGGTGGGAGGAGCGGTGGTGTATTATCATTAGAAATTCCGTGTAACTAAGATTGTTGTGTGTTTGTCGAGAAACAGGAGTGTTGAAGTAGTGAGTCCTCATTTGCCAGAGCCGTGGGAGTGTATGTCGGCCTCACCCCCATCTGTCTAATTAATCTAGTTATTCGTTAGACGGTTTCGAATTCACGAGCCGCGAGACTGCACGACTCCGAAATCCGCAACGAATCCACGACTCCGTGTGGAATTTCGTTTCAAGAGAATATGTACCGAGGAATCTATATATCTCCCTCTTTCCATCTCTGTCTTCAGATTCGAGGTAGAGTAGTACAGCTAGAATTTAACCAGTGACAACCTAGGCAACGTCGTCGAGTCGTTCCAATCAAAAGGGGGGCCTCGAGTAAATTCTAACGTCTTATACCCACATACAAATTACATGACGTGTGTGGTTTGTGAATCCAACCATTTCCCACATCACTTGTAATATAGTGTATAAAATGATTAATTCTTCGGAATGACTACTTTTTCATTCCCATAAACATTGAAAAGTTACTCCTTGACGTTAAAAGTAGCTCGAATTACTTTACAGGATTCAATTTATCTCTTGAATGAGTGAATAGTTGTGAAAAGTTAGTCGAATTTTTAGGGAAAAGCATCGGTAAAGTTGAAAAAAGTCACTAGAAGATGTGAAAATCACTAGAATTCCTCCCAAGTCACTAGAAATTGTAAACAGTCGAAACAATTGATTGTGAAAATACACTAGAAGTTGTGAGAATTGGTTGAAGATTGAAAAAAATAGTCAGTTATTAAAAGTCACTAGATATAGTACAAAAATCACTAGAAGTAGTTACAATTTACTAGAAATTATGAACAGTCGAAACAATTAGTTGGGAAAATACACTAGAAGCTGTGAGAATTGGTTTCAAAATTGAAAAAAAAAAAATAGTCACTAGAGTTAGAGATATAGTTTGAAAATCACTAGAATTAGTTGGAAGTCACTAGAAATTGTCGACGATCAATCAATGTAAGTTATGAAAAGATACTAGAATATTTGTGAAAATTGGTTAAAGAATTCAAATATTAGTAAAAAATGTAAAAAGACACTAGAAAGAGTCCAAAATTATTCGAAAACATGAAAAAGCTCTGGAAGATGTGAAGAATTACTAATAGTCGTGGAAATGCACTAGAAAATCCTGAAAAGTCACTAGAAATAGTAAAACATCACAAAAAAAAAAAAAAAAAGAAAACCAATCGAAGTCATGGAAAGTCGCTAAAAGTCGTGAAAAAATCCCTAGAAGTTGTAAAGAATCATTCAAAATCGTGACTCACACAATCTACTATTTTGTCTCCTCCTTTTGAATAGGAATTGGATTTGATTTATTAAAAATTTGATATAAAATATAACGGAAGGCTATTAGTTCTATCTGCTATGACAAGTAGGTAATAATAATATTTCAAGGGTCGTATAAATTATTGGAATAACTTAGTTTCTTTTTTCCACCTCGACTGGCGCACTCGCACCGCGCCTTACCGTTACTGGTTACTGCGCATATAACCCCGTCGCGAGGTCAGGTAGGTAAGTAATTAAGAAAGTTAGCTCTACAGCTTTCGCTCATTTTCATAATCACCGTGATAATGGTATAAATTAACAGTTAGCGTAAATCAACGATGTTTTTAAGTGGTCTTGCTCTCACTCTCCTCTCCCGGAGATCCAGGACTCGACACCGTCTCGCACATACAACCACCGTACCTCAAATCTCGACCACACCGAAACGCCCTTCGCTCCCTTTCTCACTGATTAAAATAAAAGGAGGAGAAGTTTTCGTTTTTTGTAGTGGAAAAAAATTTTATGGAATAAAAAAAAACTGCAAGAATAGTTGAAATTGGTCAATTTCTCTTCTCACCTCTCTTAGCAGCACAATTATCAAATACACATGTTTTATCAATTTCCTACAACTACTAGTGACTTTTTACAAGTTAAAGTGGTTATTTACTAGTTTCAGTCATCTTTGACCTTTTTTTGGTTATTTTTTTTTTACGACTTCCAGTGAGTTATTCCCAGTTCTTGTGATTTTTCACGAGTTCTAGTAACTTTTTACGACTTTTGGTGATTTTCTGCGCTTCAGAGTTTCTAGTGTTTTTTTTAATAACTCCTAGTAATTTTTCACAACTTTTGGTAACTTCTAGTGACTTTTCACAACCTTCAATGACATTTTGAAACACCTGGAAGAAGGATTCTTGCATCCAATGATTCAGAAGTTTAATTTCAGCTCATCACCACTAAGCGTGACAAACTTTTCTATTAGTTGGTGCGAGAATTTTTCTGTCAGGTGTTTCAAAATGTCACTGAGAGTTGTGAAAAGTCACTAGAAGTCATAAAAAAATCACTAGAAAATCTGACGCGAAGAAAATCTCCAAAAGTCGTAAAACGTTACTAAAACTCATGGAAAATGACTAAAACTTGGAAAAAGTCACTGAAACTTGTGAAGAAATAACCAAAAAAAGATCAAAGATGACTGGAACTATTAAATAATCACTAGAACTTGTGAAAATTACTAGATGTAGGGGAAATATTGTATGACTATACAAAAACTCACTAAACTCTGTAAAAAGTCACTAGAAGTTGTAGAAAATGAATAAAATATGTGAAAAGTAGCTAAAAATTGTGCTAAAAAAAATCACTAGAAATTCTGGACCCAAGGGCGCTAAAAAAAAAAAAGAAAGGAAAAGAAACGGAGACCATGGTTTCTCGCGATGTTTGAATCACAGACGAGTAGACGACGTTTCTGATGCCAGATATATTTGCTGACGTAGAAGAAAAGGAAGGAAGGCCAAGTAAGTAAGTATAAGGGGAGGTAGGGTTAGACGGTTATATTTCCTCTTGAGCAATTCGGTCTGCAGACCTAGGCAAAAGAGTCTGCCAGATTTACTATTCTATATTCTCATTCGTTTAAGACTGAAGGGTTTGTTCTTCTTTTTTTTCCTCCCCCCTTTCTCCTCTTCGTTGTCACGATCAGATACTAAATTTCTGAATTTTTCTTAGACTTGAAGAATGATCGTGGTGCAGAGACATTCTTTTACATAGTATTACCCTACCTACTTTACGATATTCACACAATTTATCTTAGAATTGATTCTATGTATGCTCAGAGACTCTCGTCCCTGATAAACTCACACATCACAACTTTTAGTGAATTTTCTCACTTTCTAGTAACTTCTCACTTTCCCAATTTCTTAGTAACTCTTTATGTCTTCTGGGGATTTTTTTTCACGACTTCTAGTAATTTTTTTCACAATTTCTAGTGATTTTTCCTAACTTTTACTATTTTTTTTTGTTCATCTCTGGAAGATTTTTTTCACAACTTTTAGTTATACTTTTTAAGCAGTTTTTAGTAACTTTTCGTCACTCCAAGCGGTTTTCGTACAACTTGTACTAACTTTCAACTATTTCTAGTACGTTTTCATAACTTGTAATCAAGTAATCAAGAAAATTTTTCCATCACATCAAATTGTTTGACGAATAAAAAATGTGTTCAAGATTGAAAAAAAATTAATCATCGAGGCCAATTACCCGTGCGGAAAAATATTGGGGCTGAATTCGGGGCCCGATCTGGCATCCCTAACAATCATTCGGGCCCAGGTCGGGCTGCCCGAATGAGGCCACATCGGGGGTGTAACGCTTTAATAGGTCGGGCCCGACTGAGGCATACTTTTCAGGGCCTGACCAACAAAGGCCAGAACATATTGTTACAGAGAGGCCTCATCGGGCTTACCTAGTTAGGCCTTATTGGCAAGGGCCTTATGATGTTGCCTCATGAATTTAATGTAGAAAAAAAATGTGAAAAAAGATTTTTGATTGATTTTTCGGGATTGTTCGCGAGTGCCAACGACTTTTTAACAGTTGGTGATCAATCTTACCGGATAAAAACGCATTTTTTTCGCTCGAAAAACACCGCTGTGTTCTTTGTCCTAGCCGGGGTTCGAACCATGTTCGCTCGCTCGCTCGGATTACTAGTCGCACGCCCTACCTACTACGCCAAACTAATTATGACAAAGATTGACTTGACGTGAAATATATACAATCGATGGTTAATACGGCCAAGACAGAGAATGTAATTATAAAAAATGATTACAGTAATATAGTTTCTTTACAATTTCTAGATAAACCGCATACGCTTCTTCAGCAACCTTTAATTAGGGACGCCCTTGGTAAACCCAATCAAGGCCTTGGTGGTACTTTACTAGCGACCCACAATTAGGGACACCCTTGGTAATCTCGACCAAGGCCTTGGTGGTGCCTTTTCAGCAACCTTTAATTAGGGACGCCCTTGGTAAACCCAATCGAGGTCTTGGTGGTACTTTACTGGCGACCCACAATTAGGGACACCCTTGGTAATCCCGACCAAGGCCTTTGTGGTGCTTTTTCAGCAACCTTTAATTAGGGACGCCCTTGGTAAACCTAATCAAGGCCTTGGTGGTATTTTACTAGCGACCCACAATTAGGGACACCCTTGGTAATCCTAACCAAGGCCTTTCTGAGGATGCACTAGCTAACCCTACTTGAGGAAGCCACATCGTGGCCAAAGCAAGGCCATTCTGGCGATGTGCTAGGTAACCATACTTAAGGAAGCCATATTGCACCCAAATCAAGGCCAAGGGAGTTTACGGTAGGGTGTCACCACTAGAGGATGCCATGTTTGACCCTTATCAAGGCCTTGTTAATGTTAGGGCAGCCCTAAGATTTTTCCGCACGGGTAATGAAATCGTGAAAGCCACTATCTCTGAATTCAAATTAATACTGGGAGATGAATTCAAAAGTCCCTAGATACCGTTGAAAGTTACTCGAAGTTGTAAAAAAAACACTAGAAGTTGTGAAAAATAGTTAGAGATTGAGCAGCAAAGTAGTTAAAGTTATGAAAATTGACAAGGAATAGTAGAAAGTCAGTAAAACTTGTACGAAAATCACTTGGGGGTGATGAAAAGTTACTAAAAAGTGTTAAAAAATTACTAGAGGTCGTGAAAAAAAATCCCTAGAAGTAATAAAGAGTTGGTAAAAATTGTACAAAATCACTAGAGGTTCTCTGCAAATAATTATTCAGAGATGAGATAATAAATCAGCAGAAGTTATGAAAAGTCGCTGGAAATAGTTAAAATCAGTACATTTTATGCAAAAATCACTCAAAGTCATGAAAAATTACTAGAATTTGAGAAAATTTACTACAAGTTGTAAAAGAACCATTTAGAGACGGTTAAAAAAATTAGCAAACGTTATGAGAACGAAGTCACTAAAAGTGTGAAAAAAATCCCTCGAAATGATAAAAAGTTACTAAAAATTATGATTTAAAAATCAAAATCACTCGTCACCTACACAATCGACTATTTTTTCTCCTTCTTTACTAATAATAACGTAAAAGTGGATTTGATTGATCGAAAATTGAGTATCAATTGCGATGCCAATTAGAAATAGTCTTCATCCTCATGGCATAAGGACGTTCAGAGTATCCGAATAAAAGTACCTGAAATCGCAATGGCCACTATCTCTTCGCGCTTAAATCCCCACTGGCTGCACTATGGAGTCTGTAGTCTGTAGTCTGGAATCTACAAGGCGTTTCCAGAGATAGTCGAGACTTAGAGCTTTAGCTATACACACAGAGCTTCTGTAAGGGTGGGTATACATCCGGAACCTCTGGTGCACAGAAATACGAAAGAGACTTCATCAGAAGACAGGGAAACAGTACTAGACAGAGAACGTTTAAACTTTAACTAATGTTTACTTTAAGATAAACTTCGCTGGGGTTTAAGCAATTGCGAAATTACCTGCTGAGGAATCGTGCATCCGGCCGATACGCAACGACGCATTAAATATTCAATTCTCTTCCGGTTTTATGAACACAGTGAATAAATAAACTTTTGAAAGAATAAAAAGAAGAAGAAGAAGAAGAAGAAGAAGAAAAATAAATATACTGTACAGAAAATAATCCTAGAATTTTTGTTACTCGATTTTTTTTTTCAATCATTGGATACTTATTTCACGATTTCTTCGATTTTTTTTTTAAACTAATTTTTATTTTAAGTAATAGAATTTTTTTTTCAACTTTTTTTCACTGAGGGACAAATTTTTTTATAAGGCTTCACGAAGTTTTCGACAAGTTTTTCATACTTTTCCTTCGTTATTTAATTATCAATTTTCTATCGATGCTTGTTTCACAAAGTTTTGCAATTTTTATTGTATTTTGAAAATGGATTTTCCTCTACTAAAATTAGAACACAAATGAAGAAGAAAAAATGAAATGAAATTTTGGGTACATAAAAAAAAAAGAAAGAAAATTGGGCGATTCTTCGATCTTGTGATTCAGAAAATGAGAGAAAAAAAAGGAAAGATTCCAAATCTCATAAGTGAAAGAGTTTGAATTTTCCGCAGGACTTTTATTTCGCGTCTAAGATAAACTAGCTCCTTTCGTTTTAGAGATCGATTCGTAAAACGAGTAACGATAAAACATCTCGATTCTCCGAGAATCTCCGCATCGCATCGGTTTTCGCGGCGTTTTAGATTCGAATTTCTTCAATGGGATTGAGAGGGTTGGGTTCGGTTCGGTTCGGTTTGGGAAATAACAATGGTATCTCGGAGGGTAGAGAGCGACCGCCTTCCCGCGTACCTATTCTACAAAACTATCTTATATTCCATCTATTCCATCTATCTTGCCTCTATACGTACATACATCGGGCATTCCGCGTCAACTCGACCAATGATTCGTTTTCTAACAATTTTTCACTCTATCCACGATTTTTTAAAGATTTTCCCACCCCCAAGCGTTAATTTTTTTTCCGCACGCCGTGCGTAAAGTTCGATTTTACGCACGCAAGCGTGCGTGTAATAGACTAGAATCTGTGATAATTGGTTGAAGATTGAAAAAAATAGTCGAAGTTATTAAAAGTCACTAGATATACTTTAGAAAAATCACTAGAAGTAGTTCAACGTTACTAGAAATTATGAACAGTCGAAGCAATTAGTTGGGAAAATACACTGGAAGCTGTGAGAATAAGTTGAAGATTGAAAAAAATATAAGTCACTCGATATAGTTAAAAAGTCACTAGAAGTAGTTGAAAGTAACTAGAAATTGTCGACGATCAATCAATGTAAGTTATGAAAAGATACTAGAATATTTGTAAAAATTAATGGAAGAATTAAAATATTAGTCAAAGCAGTAAAAAGTCACTAGAAACAGTCCAAAGTTATTCGAAAATATGAAAAAGCTCTGGAAGATGTGAAAAATTACTAAAAGTCGTGGAAAGGCACTAGAAAATTCTGAAAAGTCACTAGAAACAGTAAAATATCATTCAAAAATATGCAGAAGCTCCAGAAAATGCAAAAAAGTACTAGAAGACATGAAAAGTCACTAGAAAATGAAAAAAAAAACTAGAAGTCGTTGAAAGTAGATCTAAAAAATTGAGAAAAATCAGTTGATGTTGTCAAAAAAATTAAAAAAGGAAACCAATCGAAGTCGTCGAAAGTCGCTAAAAGTTGTGTAAAAATCCCTAGAAGAATCATTCAAAATCGTAACTCACACAATGTACTATTTTTTCTCCTCCTTTTGAATAGGAATTGAATTTGATTTATAAAAAATTTGTTCTGAAATTTATTAGATTTTTTTTAGAATTTAGATGAGGGGGGAATAATCTTAAAAAATTAACGTTTGTCGTAAAGAAAATCTGTTGGAAAAAAAAAATCACGAGTGCTTCTTTGAGATCGAGAAAATCGCATATAAAATCGCAAAGTGATTCAATAATCGCGTAGTGAGGGAAAAAATCATTTCTCGAGTTGCTTTGGCACGGAATGCCCCATATATTAAGTCTTTACATCCAGAATCGTGGATTAACTAAGAGGAGAGAGATAGAGAGATATTAGACGGATTTGAAGGACCCCCTCGAGTTAATACGAATACCGTACCCCTCCTCGCCTATATACCTATAAACCCCCTTTTATCCCCCATCCTCTGTACTAGACTACCAGCCAAGCCTTCCAACCTCTGGTCTTAAGCCCCGAACAGGACCAATGTAATTAATTAGGGGATGCCTGTGACGTACCGGGTCCATTGACCGGGGGGAAGGGGGGACAGCGAAGACACTGTAGCTGCGATTTTCGCTAATCCCTATTTGCGAAGTGATTTGTTGGATTTCAGTTTCTCATCTTATCTCACTTAGAATTTCTTCTTTCTTCAGTTTCAGTTGAAATTGAAGGAGATTTTATGGATACAGTGTTAAAAATATTTTGAAAATTGTTCTATGAAACAGGAATGAAATTTTCAAAATTTACTTGTATTAATATAAAACGCCTTGAAATTTAATTCACGGTTATATCAAATTTGTAAAACTGTTTTGGAGATTCAAAATATACTATATATGATTCTTTTTCAGTTTTCAGTGAAAAAACGATATTTCAGTCAATTTTTCATCGATTCTGCAATATTTTATGATACGATTCGGCAATTATTGTAGCAGTGAGAACCCATTTTTAAATAAAACTATCATGAATTTGAGTATTCAGCCGAATTTTCAAAACATTATGGATATGAAAATTTATTTACAATCTTGGCTATGAAATTTTGGAATTATTTTGAATTTGCAAAACTGTTATATGAATATCAAAATATCGAAAAAGTTAAATTTTAATGTACAAAAAGTATATATTAATTATTATGGAACTTGATACAAAAATTTCTAACAATGTATGAAATTATGGAAAATGTAGCAATTTTTTTTATCTCACTTCTTCAAAGTTTTAAAAAAATTGTGAGAAATTTCAGAAGGCAGAAGAAAATTCCGTGTCTTAATTACGAAGTCTCAATTAAATTTTTCTTTTTTTTTTTTAATTTTTTTTTCTAATGAAATCGAAACAAGGTCTTCAACATTTTTTGAAAAGTTTCATAAAAATTATCCTAAGGTTTCTTGATAATTCAACCAAGTCTCACTAAAGTTTGAGAAAAATTCTAATAACTCTTATAAAAATATCTTACATCAGAGTTTCATGATAATTCTACGATGTTTTATAATATCGCACCAAAATTTCATATAAAATCTCAACAAGTCTCATAAACGTCTGTTTTAAGTATTTTATTAGCTATAAAAATTCTACGAACTTTAATGAAATTTTATTCAAGACTCACTTAATAATTTCATCAAGTATCACGAAAATCTCACAGAGTCGGAAAAACTTTTACAAAATTTCAAATCAAATCCCAAAAATCTTGGAAAAGTTACTTGCAAAAAAAAAAAAAAAAAAAAATCCAAATTTCTACTAAATTTTCCTGAAGTGTCATAATAAAAAAAGTAAAGTTTAAACATTTTTCCACCGATAATAATTAGTAAATCCAAAAATTTATCTATATTTTTCAACATTTGGAGGATTTATTGAACTAAATTGTCAATTTATTGTCTATTGCTTAACACTTACTAGCTGTAAGAACTGCGGCTAAAGTGTCTTTTCACCCGGTGGTTTAACTGTAAAACGCTGAGATTTCCATGGAAATAAAACTTTTTTTTTATTTTCCTCTTCTTCTCTTCTTCTTTCTCTCTGACTCTATTGGTTCCCTCTTGTTTTCTCGTCTCTTATCGAGGTACGAACGACCGTTTTCATGCGGAGCTAAAATTCCAATTTATCGTTCAACCACTGCTGCTGCGTTGAACGGTTTTTCACATTTTTACGTGACGGTTGTAAAATTGAAATAAAATTATAATAATAAGAAGAAGAATAAAAAATTGACGATTCAGATGATTCTCAAGAATGACACTTCATTATCCTTGAAAAACCTGGAAGTCCTGGAAATCTCGGGAAATTTTTTTTCTCCTGGAATATCCTGGAATTCTCAGGGAATATTGAGTTCAGTCAGGGAATTTTTCTGAAAGTGATCAATTGGAAAGAAAAATTCTGCAAATTCAAAACCCGGATTAAATAGCAATAAAAAAAAAAAAAAAATATAGTATATTTTGCGAAATAATATAATAAAAATCGTACACACCTGGAAAAATAGAAAAAAATAGCCTGGAATATCCTGGAATTCTCAGGGAATTTTAGATCCTTGCTTGAGTAGACACCCTGTTGAAGACACTTCATATTATATCTCAGAATACATATGAAGGCTAAAGAGATGATTAGACATTTTTCATTATCATTAATATATATTTTTTTTCATTTATTACTCATTAGAAAAACAAAAATACCATTTCAAAATTTTCTACTTCATTTTTCAGATTATATATTACATTAGAAATGTTGGTAAGGAACTGAAACTGTGATTTCAGCTTTCAAAAACGAAGAAAAAGAAAAGAATAAAAAAACCAGTCCTTATATAACAAATAAAAATGTGATAATTTAATTGTTTCAAACGTTATTTCTGAATTTTGAAACGTGAAAATGACACAAAAACGGTGTTAATTTCAATCCTAATATATATCAATAAATACATCACAAATGGTCACGAGATACTTTTCAAAAATCTGAAAAAAGACAAAAAAAAATATATAACAATCATAATAATAATTAGAGAAAATCCGAAAACGCTGTTTTAGGTTCCTCGTAACATTATAGAAATGATTTGAAAGCATAATTTCTGGCCCCCAAAAAAAGTGTGAAAAAAATGTGCAAAACTAATTCAATATAATCAAAAAAATTGATTTCTGATTACTTTTTGATTCGATCATTTGTATTTTTTATTTTGTCATTTCAATGAAAACATGAGAATATCGTCTTTTTTTCGAAAAAGTGAAAAAACGTTACGGGGATTTCTGCGGGAATCTGCATAAAACATGAAACCGTTTGTCTTCTGTATCGTTTTTTGTCCACTTTTTTCCAATTTTTTTGTTCTCGCAAAAAAAAGCAGCAAAAATCTACTAGATCTAGTATCTACCATCTTTTTCTTCCTTTCATCTTCATCTCCCTCCTCTTCACCCTATATTCTCAAGGATTAAGATCAACGGAGTTTTTAAACGCGTCTGCACAACGTCGCGAGTTTTATCTCCTCCCCCATGCCGCGAATCTAGTCTCGCGCCATTTACTCTTATTCTATTTTACTGTATATGCTGAGAGAAAAAATTTCTCCATCTTCGCAATTCACAGGATCGTAGAAATAATGATGTTGTAAATGATGTAAAAATTTTTTTTTTTTTTTTTTGAAACTTATTTCACATTTTATTGATCACCTAGGGAAAATATGTGATCGATTGAATAATTGTGTTGAGAGATTAATTTGATAATTTTTTTTTTTCTGTTGTCGAATCTGATGTCTTGACGAAATTTTAATTGGGTTTGTAAAATTTGTATGAAAAATTACGTGTGAATAATCAATCATGACTATAGAAGTTTTAAAAGTCATTGAAACAAGTTGAAATCTCTTGAGGCTTTATCATCAGAGGATTAAAAAAAAAAAAAAAAAAATTACTGAAACTTGTGGAAAGTGATTCAAAGTTGTAAAAAAATTTACTTCAAATTGTAGAGAGTCATTGAAAGATGTTGAAAAAATACCAAAAGTTGGAATTAGTCACTTGAAAATGTGAAAAAAAAAACAGAACTCGAATCAAGTTACTTTAAGTTTATCCAAAGTTCATTACACATCGAAAAATTAACTTTTTAAAAGATCATTTTCTTATTTTCTCCAAAGAGCAATTCTTCATCGTGTGAATGAGGGAAAATGAGAAAAAAAAATCCTGTTATAAGTTATGGTCAGTTATCGAAAGTTTAGTCACTCTTTTGCTGATAACTTGGTCCAAAAATTTTCTTTTTCAATTTCCCTCGTTCAAACGATGAAGAATTGCTCTCCAAAGAAACTGAGACGTCAAGAGACATAATCGAATCAACCGTCTGCCTGAAACCTTACGACAAGTGTTTTTAGAAAAAGTCAATTTTTCGATTTGTAATGAACTTTGGATGAGATGTTAATGATTTTTGGAGTATGGAGAATTTGTTGAATCACGCTGTACTGGTTGATATATTCCCACGTGCGGTTGTCACTCTATACTGTTTTTCATATACAGTTCATCCCTTAAACTTCATTCTTCTTCATCCCCATGACTTTACCTTCAGCTTTTCACGGAAGTATAAGAAAGCTTGCTTTATTCTCACAATCCACGCTTTGCACCCTTGTGTAGTCCGTATAGTCGCTCTTGATCCCCCCACACACACACACTGGCCAACTTTCTTCACTTTACTTGCATTAACTTTTATCTAAGGGTACCTACAACCACCCTCATATATGATTCTATAGTAGCTGCATAGATGTTTTTTCTGTAAAGATAAGTTCCACGTATATCTTATGTGCTAGACGATCGTGTGACGTGGACAACTTTTTTTTTTTTACTTTCACAACTTGCGACGATGATATCGTGTTACATAAGTTTCTACTCTGCACTATCATGTGTGTATATATATGTATATATGCTTACTATAACTTATGGATTTTATCTATGCAGTAGGTGAAGCTATGAGATAAACTTTTAATCATGTCGTCAATATTGTTGTGCATATTTTTTATTTTTTTGTTCACAATCCTTAACTGACGAAGTCTCGAAGAATTTTTTATATTACTGATAGAACTTTAGTAAAACTTGAGGACTTATTTAATTGTAAAAAAAATAATAATTTTATTCTAGAAAAATTCTAGTTCTACAAAACTTTCGACGTATCAAAAAATTGCATATCATGAAGGTTTTTGTGCTTGCCAAATTTAATTCCTCATAGTTTTATTGAGAAATAATTGTTGAAATTATTTGGAAGAATAAAATCACTAGTAGTTGTGAAAAGATACTGTTAATTGTGAGAAAAACAAAAATCACCAGAAATCGTAAAAAAAAATTGGAATAATAAGCAGAAGATGCTGAAAAATCACTAGATATTGTGAAAAGTCAGCAATAGTTGCGTGCAAAAATTTAAGTCGTAAAAAATCTCTAAATGTTTTGAAAAATCATTAGAAGATTCAGAAAAATCACTAGAAATTGAGAAAAAAAAATTACTAATAGTTGTGAAAAGACACTAAAATGTCTTGGAAAAATCACTAGAAATGGGAAAAGTTGAATACTAGTTGTAAAAAAATCACTTGAACTATGGTGAAAAAAAATCATTAAAAGTTATAGAAAAAAAAGATCCCTAGAAATAAAAAAAAATTCCTCAAAGTTTTAAATTAATAACCAGATGCGAAAAAATAACCAGAAATGCAAAGAAAAAGCACTAGAATTATTGTCAAGAATCACTCGAAGTTATAGGAAGAAAAAAATCTCTAGAAATTTAAAAAAATCTCTCAAAGTTGTAAATTGATGACCAGAAGATGCGAAAAAGTAACTAGAAAATGCGAAAAGAAAAATCACTAGAACCTGTGAAAAGTAGAACTAGAAGTGAAATTTTATGGGAAGAAAAAAATTCCTAGAAATTATAAAAAAATCTCTCAAACTTGTTAATCAATCACCAGAAGATGCGAGAAAGTAACTAGAAAAGGCGAAAAAAAAAATCACTAGAACCTGTGAAAAGTAGAACTAGGAGTGAAATTTTACGTGTTCTTGAAATTGAAGCCCAGGTTGAATCCACGTCAGATGAATTTGAGTATATCGTAAATTGGTTAATTACTTCGTCGTTAAAAAAAAAAAAAAAAAAAACTAGGAACTTAACTTCGTACTCACCTGTTTATTACCTTGACTTGTACCCGTAGCGAATTCAACCGAAACTCGTTCTACCTGGTTTTTGGTGCTGCACCGGCAAACGCTTATAAACTTCACCCCCATCCCCCCCGGAGGTTAGGTTAGGGTTGCAGGATTATAGCTATATTCCTAACCCCAGGTATGTACATGTACGTATATATACTGAATATTCCACTCCACGGAATATTAACTACGAGCTATAAAGTTTCTCATTAAATCCCACGCTGCTAGATCCTCTTTAACGTGGTCTACTCGGGATCTCTCCATCGGACGAACAGTTTAGAAACTAAAACTCTCGAATTCGGGTGAAATTACCCCGTGGGGGACGATTTTTGGTCAAATAAACTGAATAAACGGTCAATTCAATTACCAAATTAATATTATATTCATAATATAGAATTTTCACAATTTCTAGTGATTTTTTTCGGCATCTTCTAGTAATTTTTTACTCCGTTAGTGACTTTTCACAATATTTCTAGTGCTTTTTTCCCTCCTTCAGTGATTATTCAACATTCGCTGTGATTCTTTCTTCAACTCCAACTTGTTTTGAAACTTTTATTGCACTTTTACGCTTTCTAGTGATTTTTCACAATTCCTGGTGTATTTTTTTTCCAACTCCCGATCGATTCAATTACCGAAAAAATATTCGCATTACATTATATTGAATTTTCACAATTTCTAGTGATTTTCGACATCTTCTAGTGATTTTTTACTTCAAATTCTAGTGACTATTTACAATATTTCTAGATATTTTTTCCTCTTCCAGTGACTTCTTCAGTGACAACTTCTTTTGGAACTGTTATTGAACTTTTACGATTACTAGTGATTTTCACAATTCTCAGTGATTTTTTTTGTTTTACTTCACTTTGGTTGATTAATAATAAATTATTCAGGGATAATGATAATAATAATAATAATAATAATCAATAATTAATATTATTATTGCTGAATTTTTAAGGTATCTAAATAAAAAATGTTGACCTCATTTTTATTTGTTGGTTTTTCATAAAAAAAAATTTTTTTTTGTTCAATGATTGTCAAACTTCACAGTACAGTCGAATAGCTAATAATAATTTTGACAATTTATGACGAGGCTCGTTAGTTATACCTAGAGGGGCTATTAATTTACGAAGCCAGGCCAAAATTAATGGGTATAATTTATAACAGTGTGACAAGTTTTGTTTGCACAACTATAACTATAACTATAACGATTACAGTTGTGTGTATAGGTATATGTATAGGATCGCACGCGGACGACACGTGCTGTATGGTACCTAAATACCAAGCTTTGATTTTGGTTTTGTTCTACTGTTTTTTTTTCTTATTCATTTGAGACTCAAAATTAACAATGAGACAAGAATTAATAGAATTAATAGACAAATTATGTTTTAGAAAAATGCAGGATCGATGTTATCAATTTTCAATTGCTTTTTTGTCGAATTATTTAAATTTGCTTATGTCATTCGATTATAATCAATTATTTAATTTATTTCTTCTAAATTTTTTACGAATATTTGTTCATTTCTTTGATTATTTATGGTTTTTTTTTTGTATTCACATTTTTTTAAATTATTCTATGAAAGTAAAAGAAACATTTCAGAATCAAGTTAAAACTGCCAAAAGTCATTTTTCACACGATTTTGGGGAAAAAATTGATTTTTTGTTGTCCTCTGTGATACACAAAATAAAATCTACCTCCACTCTTTCTGGTCTCAAACTCACGTCAGTAAACTTCAGTATTATGTGAGTGACTTTTTCAAAATGAAGTAGGAATTTTTTTTTTTTTTAAATTTTTTGTTCAATAAAAATTATATTTAAAGGCAATTTATCGATAAAATCTAGTAACAAAATTAATTATATATATATACAAAAATTAACAAAAACAAAAAACAAGAACAAGATCAAAATATATATATATAATAAATGAATATATATATACATATATTCATATGCATGTCGTAATTACATTCGTACTTGTCCCCCACCTTTATACGTTATACCGTCGCTGTCATGGGGGGGGGGGGGATACTGCAAGTACAACTTCTCCGCTATGTATATACATATATGTATATAGCTAGAGAAGAGCTGTAAGTCTCTTGGCTGTGACGTTATACCCGTAGTTTTCGGATATAGCTGTGTGTATGTATATATATATATATATATGTGGGTGGGTCCCCCCCCCGTCTTGCCCCAAAGAAAGATAGATGCTGGACCCATTTGTCTACACGATGTATCCACGCCCGCCAACCTGACTCGACAAAAAGTTATACCCAGACCCCCGAGGGTATAGTAGCGGGTATCCGGTCTAAAGCGGGAACGCCAAACTCCACTTCCTACTATCATTCATCCCTTAAATATATACACGAAGACGTATATAAGGCGCCCAAAGACACAGTGTGGTCCAATTTCTTCTTCTTTTCTTTTTTTTTCTTGATTGATTTTATGGACAGAATTTTATTCTTGTGTGACCGCAGGGATTCGATCTGATTATAAATTGATATCAAATTATCGATATTTACGTTAATTTCAGGAATTATTATTTGGATAATCATTGCATTTGTTTAATAGGAGTCATGAAAAAGGTGAGGAGAAAACAAAAATGATATCAAATTCGAAATCAGACACCAAAAAAACTGAAGCATATCAATTTTTGATCAAATTGAACGATTTTAGAGCTTTTTCTTATCACAGTTTTTGATCACCGTTCAAAATATCCTGATTCTGATATCAAATTCGGAATCAGAGACGAAAAAAAACTGAAGCATATCAATTTTTGATCAAATTGAACGATTTTACCGCTTTTCCTTATCACAGTTTTTAATCACCGTTGAAAATATTCCGATTCTGATATCAAATTCGGGATCAGAGACCAAAAAAACTGAAGCATATCAATTTTTACACGAATCGAATGACTTTTAAAAAAACACTTCGAAGTGCGCATGCGTTTAGAAAAATACCCCCAGGACGAAAAGTGGGTCATTACCGAGTCGCGCATGCGCCAACTTCACTCTAACTCTCTACGATCGTGATAAGTAGCCAAGGTAACCTTCGAACCTGGTTTTCGGGTTGAATGAATAAACAGCACTTATCTCCTGGCCCTAGTCGAATATCAGAGGGGCCGGAATACCAGACGCGACAAAGTGACGTTGGCCGTTTAACTGGAGTTAATACAGGCAGGGGTCGTTAATATTTCACACGGTAATGCGAGACAGACACTGGTCTCCGGCAGACCCTCGCCCCTCGCCCCTCATCCTCATCCTTATCCTAGGTAGGCCAATGTCTCTTCCTCTTCGTTACTGTTACCCAAGGTTTAAGACACTGTGAAGAGATAGGGGAAAAGAGAAAGACTGAGAGAGGGAGGGAAACTCTCTCGTGGTGACGTCACTTATTCAACTCCCGTGACTTAACCTGGATTAATGTCCCTCTTAGTGCCTCTTCGTATCTCATGTGGAGCTTTACAGTAAAACTCACGAGAAACGTGACCATGTCGCTGTGAAGGACACAATTACGCCACTATAGGGTTCTAAATGGGATCGATACTGAAGGAAAATGATCTACGAGGCTCGAGGAATTTAGGAAGCCATGGAGTATCAAAACTTGTCTTTTATCTTGAAAATGGCCACCATGCGTTATCGACAGGGCGAAGTTGGCCAGTTTCTAGAGACAAGCATGTATACTTCGAAAAAGAATTAACGGATTTTAGTGAAAATAGAAACCTGACGATTTTTTGGGTCGCTGATAACGGATCTGACGTTGATTTTCTAGAATTCTGATTCTATGGTGATATACATCTTTTTTTTTTTTGTTCAACTCGAATCGAGTGTGAAACCGAAAATTTCGGTTTTTGTTCCCCTTTGAAAATTACATCGTTAGTATATTCACAGCCCCGCAGGCAGTTTCATCAAATTACTTTCAATTTCGTTTCAATTATACGTTCAAAGTATTGAAAATAGGCCGCTAGCTTTGTATATAACATTAATACCATGAAATGAATAGAGAGCTTGATTAATTTGGACAGAGTTAATTGAAAAAGAAAATTCATCACATCGGGGTATAAGACATGAAAAAAAGAAAAAAAATTACAAAATAAAGAAAATAATTCGAAAGGATGAAGGGAAAAATTCCAGAAAATCTTCTGAATTCATTCCCTAATTACCCTAGATGTATTTCATGTAACAACATTTTCTTTTATTTTTTTTTTTTTTTAATCAAGAACAAGAATAATAAACTCAAAATATTGATTTTCATTTTTAATTTTTGTTCAAAAGATAAAGAAAAAAGGGTGTCAACTTAATTGGTAAATCATTCGTTTTGATTTTGATATTATCGCGGATGTCAGGAAAAAAAAAATTCAAAATCACCTACAGACATAGTGCATTAATTTTTGAAACTCGATCATTTAATTATCGTTGAACAATTCCTCGATTCCTAAAGAACAATTTCACATCAACCTGACTATGAACCGTGTTTCACTCGAAATACAAAAACAAAAAAAAAAAAAGAATTCAAATGACTGAAATTGACATAATTTCTTCAAGAGTTTGTAATAACGATTGTAAAAAACTCTTTAAACAGTCTGATATAATCTCTGATTATCCCTGAAGGTGTTCTGACTTTTTATTAAATTTTATTTTCTTTTATTTTTAACGTAATGAAAACTGAAATTTAATTTTCAGTTCGAAATAAAAAGTATCGTGTTATCAAAAAAAAAAAAAAAAAAAAGGTCGAACAAACCCGCGAACCGCGAATTTATACAGAGAGTGCAGTAGCATTCGCATCCGTTAATTCTCATGTTGTTTGAAACATTTTTTCGTTATTATTTGATGAAAACAAAAAAATATAAAAATAAAAATAAAAATGAAAGGAAGAAATGAAAAAAATAAAATAAAATACAAATTACACTTTCTAACGAAATTGCAACAACGAGTGTACCAGACAGCGGAGTCATACCCTACGTACATATCCATTTGTCCAACGTTCCGGTTCGGCTGCATTCACGCTGCACTGTCATTTGCATTTATATGTTTTTCCACCATCGTCCCATCACACCCAGGTTCCTGCTGCTGGGCTTCAGGTTGGACGGTAACATTGTAACTGGCGTCACTCTTTTTTTTTTTTTTTTATACGTTCGTTTTTTATTTTTTTTATTTTTTGCATCCTCATCAAGGATTTAATTCTCATTTTTCTTATGATTATATGAGAATAGAAAAAATTATGTCAGTTAAAAAAAAAAAAAAAAAAACGTTATTTAATTTCTATATCAGAATGAAAATATTGTATCGACTCTCCCCCCTTTTTTGGTACAGTACATAAATATGTACAGTATAAACGTAAAAAATCAGACAAGAGAATATGAAATAATATAAAATAACATGAAAAAAAATAAAAATTATGTATATATGGGGCATTCCACGCGAACTCGACCAGTGTTAAACCCCGACCATCTCAAAATCATTCCATGTTTTTTTCTAACATTCTAGTCAGTAAAAAAAAACGCGGACTAAATTTTGTAAAGATTTTTTTTTTTTTAACAAACCGTAAATTTGTTATGAATTTTTTAAATTGATTGACAATGCCCCCTTTTTAAAAATCTGAACAAAATTCTTAAAAATCGAATTTTTTTCTATTTTTTTTTTTTCACTTAAATCGGAATTTTTTAATTTAAAAAACTGAAATTAACACAGATCACGTTGTAAGCGTCAAATAAGGGTCATAAATGGTGAAACCGAACGTTTCCGAGTAAATTGAACCTTATTTGACGCTTGAAAGTTGATCCTGTCTTAGATAATTTCAGTTTAAAAAATTGAAAAATTCCGAATTGAAAAAAAAAAAAAAAAAAAATAGACAAAAAAATTCGGCCCAAGTTTTCCTAAACGGGGGCTGTTTTGTGTCATCCACTGGATTTTAGAGAATTTTTCCAAATTTTAAAAAAGGGGCATTCTCAATCAATTAAAAAAATTCATAACAAATTGACGGTTTGATAAAAAAAAAATCTTTAAAAAAGTTGAGGACGCGTTTTTTACTGTGTAGAATGTTAGAAAAAACATGGGTTGATTTTGAGATAGTCAGGGTTTAACACTGGTCGAGTTCACGTGGAGTGCCCCATATGTATGAGTAAATAAAGGATTTCTCGTCTATATGTATACGTATGCATAGTAAATGTATGGAATAACACCGCAAGCCTAGCAACCCTCACTCACGTCCATCTATTTTTTTTTTTTTATATGTATACATATAAATATGTATGTAAATATATATATATATATATCGTATAGACGTATGGGTAGATAATTTTCTTTTTTTTTTTTGATCTTCCTTATTGCTACCCAAGTACTATTTCTTTTTATGTATGTACATATGCTATATATGTATATACATACGAATGACCCGTAGGATAATAAACGCGAAGGTATTCACTCAGGTTTGTTTTACGATATTCTCCTATAGTTGTTTTTATGCGAGCTACCTCGGTTCTTTTACTTCACTCTTTATCCATCCCTATTTCTATACTATCTTCTCATCTTTTATCTCGACGAAAATTTGTTTTCCCCATTTATTCTTTTTTTTTTTGTATAAATCGTACCCCCAGAATCAAAGTGGTAACAACTAAAAAAAAAATCTCCAACTCCCTTAAAAACTCGTGTGAGTACCCCATATACTTTCATTTGAAAGCAGATTCACGAAACCTAGTTTTTTTTTTCAAGTTCAAATAGTTTGGTTATTCGAGTGCAAAAAATGAAACCGTTGAGATAAATTAGAAAAAATTTCGCGAACGTTTGGTGTAGGTAGTTTGGCGAAATGGGTAGATCATGAGATTAGAAATTTGAACGATTTTAGGGTCCCCAGGTTCGAATCTCGGTGAAAACATGAAGTTTTTTTTTCTAATCAAAAAGTTGATCTCAGTGTCCAAAAAAGGTCAATTATGAATCTCACAACTCTGAACAAAATTATAATTCGATGAATTTTATTTATCTTAACACACAAAAATTGGTTTTCATCTTCACGACAATATAAAGAAAAAAAAAGAGTAAACTCGCGAAACAATGAAGAAAAATTGTAAGAAAAATTGTTTTTCATTATAAATTAAAACAAGTATAAAGAAAAAATAAGGAAATGTGGGTGAGATTAATATGACAAAAAGAGAGAAAAACTTTCTCATACTGTCTTCTTTTTTTTTCTCTTAAAAAAATTTTTTGGTCTCTTCAATTTTCGTCATTTTTGAGGGGAGATGAGGTGAAGAAAAAATAATACCGAAAAAGTAGATACGGGACGATGTTGAAATAAAGAAAGGAAGACAGGAAGGAAGGAAGGAAGGAAGGAAAGAAGGAAAAATACCCCATTGGATGGGTGGCTTTGAAAAAACTCTGTTGGAAGACCTACATTTCTTTTGTTTGCAAAAGAGCTAAGATATACTGCGAGGGGGGGAGGGGGGACGTCGTATTTTTTTTATTAAAAGAAACGCTGACGTTAGTACGATTTAAATGTTGGTGTGTGTCTTTATCTGTGCGAAAGTGTGTATATCTGATGAATTTATGCGACTTTTTTTTTTACACGTGTGGCCAAAAGTAAAAGCCGAACGAATCTCCAACTACTTCTTCTTCTTCTTCTTCTTTCGTTTTTTTCGATAAACATTATCTTGTTTTTCGTTACTGTCTGGTTTCTCAACTTTTTTTTTTTTTTTGTACTTTCGAATTCCCCCCGCGACAACCGACAAAAGGGAAGAAAAATATTCAACCCCTATTTCAACGTCTCAAACGTTTCTTGTCCCTTTTGTGATTGTGAGCTTTATATATGTATATATATGCTCTATTTTTCCTACTCGTTCTTTCGTGAGATGAATCGAGATTATCAGATTAAAAGAACCGAGGGTGTATATTTCATCCGAGAAAAGAAGGAGAAAAAAAAAGGAGACAGCTAGAAATTTATTTCCTTGTGAGATAATACAATGTCCTACAACAACGTGTTATTTCTTGGAGGGGAAAAATCTTGAATGAAAGTTTGTAAAATTATAGAAAAAAAGGATCGAATATTGTAACCGAGTTGATACAAAATTGGCGCAATGTGGCAAAAATTATTAAATTTAGACAAATTTCAGTTAAAAAAAAGGGCTCCAAGTTTTTTGGATTATTGAATGTCTGAAATTAGCGAAAGAAAGTCAAGTTTATTGAACAAAGTGTGTGAAAAAAAAATTCTTTCATTTACGCGAAACATATTGAAATAGGAAATCGGTATCACTTCACCCCTGGATGACCAGGATCATTCACTCGGTAATTCCGTTATCGCAATAACGTCGCTGTAAGGATTATGGTATCTCTACTCATAAACCGAGTTCGTTCCCTTTCCCACTCTTATATATATCATATCCTATCCCATCCCATCTCATCTTTATCCTTCCAGGAACTTATTTCTTCGTCTACAACTTTTTCAACTTCCCATTTCTCCGTTTTCAAAAACTAGAGGAAGTTATTGTAATCAAATACAAAATGAAAAGCTGGATTTCCACGTTTTGAGGTTATGTGACTCTCACATCAGATTTTTGACGGACGATATCTCGGGAACGAAGCCGCGGATTTTGGCCAAATTGGTCGCAATCGACGCGGCTTTCCTGAACTTGGAACTAATTCGATTTTGGCTTTGATCGGTTCAGTACTTTTCGAATTATTTGAATAACAAAATTCTCAAAAATAGAATAAAAATGACGATATCTCGAGAACGGATCAACGAATTTGAATGAAATTTCGTACCACACGGGTTTTTGGGTCGCTGATCACGAATCTGAGGTCAGATTTGCAAAATTCAAAGTAGCCTGAAACAAAATGAATAACGACAAGCTCAGAGGCTGACTGAAAGTCAGCCCAAACCCGCTTGATAACAAATCGCGTGTCTGATGGCAGAAGGTCGTAATTGCCATTGTACGACCGTTTGGAATTTTCAAGACCAAAAGGTCGTATAATTTTTTTTTTATATTCATCTATGCGAAGAACCTTCAAATGCGCTAAAAACCGTTGAGATTGAAAATTTGTCAATTCAAAATCAGCACGTCGTAAGTCCTGGCGTATATACGCCCTTCTGAACCTGATTCAAATAAATATAATCCGGCTCACTAATTCCAGAAGGTCGTAAGCGACGTTATACGACTTTCTGCTTTATTAGTGGAAGTAAAATAAAAAAAAAAAAACCTCAACAATACGAAATTCAACAATTAAAGGCAGTAGGTCGTAATCACCATTCAAAAAAAAAAAAAAGAAAATCACAATTTTCGAAATAAAATGAAAAACATTAAAAAACAACGGCGATTACGACATTCTGGCCTTACGTTCAGGTGTTTTTTTTTTTTATCGAATTTCTCAAACTCTGTTTTTTTTTCAAGTTATCTACGCGTTTCGCGAGTTTTGACGACTATCTTGGAAAATTAGCAAAAACAAATTAAAAAAAAAAAAAAAAAAAATGGTGATTACGACCTTCTGACTTCATCTTTTTTTCCTTTTTCAATCGTAATCAATAATGAAAGTCACTTTTAACGTTTCAAACTTCTAATTTTCATTGATTCACACATGACGTGAAATAAAAAATAAAGAATAAAAATTTATACGACCAATTATGGCACAAAGATCGCATTTTTGGCCTCTACTACCTTCTGCTATTAGACACACACGATATAGCATTTTCCCAGAGAATTTCTCACGTAGATTTCGACTAGATTTATACACAGAGGTTATGGTCGAGTTTAGGTCGGGTACAAAGGGCGTGCAGTTTAATTCCCGAGGAATGCGTCTCGCTGATCGTTTGTCACGTTATAATCTTATAACCACTTCTTCAGGTGGGGTGGTCGAGGGGGGTGAAGCGGTATAGAGATACCATGAGATAAGAGAAGGTGAGATATGAGAGGAGAGCAAAGGTCGCGGCTAGTTCTCAGAAATGTATCACTCTCTCCTCTCTCTCTCTCTCTCTCTCTCTCTCTCTCTCGTGAGATGTAATGAAAGCCTTATTTCATTTCGTTTCATTTCGTTTCGTTTCATTTCATTTCATTTCGTTTCATTTCATTTCATTTCATCCCGTTTCATTTCATTTTATTTTATTCCTTTTTTTTTCTTTTTTTTTCCCTCCTCCCTCATCTCTTCTCGTTATATATTAGTCGACTTCTTAATATACTCGGGTGCTCAAACAGTTGATTTACTCATAATTTATTCAACCAGTTGTGTTGACTCGTTTCTTGATTTTTGTCAAAATACTTTTATCTCAAATATATGTGTAGGTATTCAATCAAATTGAGTGGCTTGATTTTTCTTATCTTTTCAATTTACTGTCTTAACTTTGAGCCGAAAAGTGTTGAAAAAAAGAAGCAAAAAATCGATTTTTTTTTCAACATCAAACAGTTTTTAGGCACGATCGTTAAAAACGGAGTGCCTTATACATTCGCCATCGCTAAAAACGTCGGATCGAGAAAAAATTCTGAAATCATGTAGGGAGCACGTTTTGGCACCTGGGTAGTCGTTTTCGAGCATTTTCAAGAGTGGTGTATGTGACCCCCCCATTTCTTGTAAACACGGTTTCAGCCAAACCGCTGAACCGATTCTGATGAAATTTGCACTGGATACTGTTTTCAGCCTGCAGATGTGCAATTTTGTCTGTGTACTCGATCCGACTTCCGGTTCAGAAATGGCGATTGCTAACTTTGTCAATTTCGAAGATACAACAACGAGCTTTGGCATACTGTCTTTTAATCAGGAATCAAAATTTTGGAAATTTTTTAGGATTTTTCCGGCACCTGCGTCTCGGTGTCAAATCGTTGAAGTTGCTTGTAAACACGAGCTTAGTCAAACCGCTGAACCGATTTTGATGAAATTCGCATTGGATACTGTTTTCAGTCTGCAGATGTGCAATTTTGTTTGTGTACTCGATCCGACTTCCGGTTCAGAAATGGCGATTGCTAACTTTGTCAATTTTGAAGATACAACAACGAGCTTTGGAATACTGTCTTTGAATTAGGAATCAAAATTTTAGAAATTTTTTAGGATTTTTCCGGCACCTGCGTCTCGGTGTCAAATCGTTGAAGTTGCTTGTAAACACGAGCTTAGCCAAACCGCTGAACCGATTTTGATGAAATTCGCACTGGATACTGTTTTCAGTTTGCAGATGTGCAATTTTGTTTGTGTACTCGATCCGACTTCCGGTTTAGAAATGGCGATTGCTATCTTTGTCAATTTTGAAAATAATAGCGAGCTTTGGAATTCAGCCTTCTAATCACGAATCAAAATTTTGAAATTTTTGGGGGATTTGAACACTATTTCAAAACAAACCAGCACTCTGCGATCGTGCCTTACGCAAAAAAGCGATGAGCTTTTTGGCTAAAACCGGCTAGTTATTATAGTCTTTTTTTTTTTTGATCTGATGCATAAGTTGGATATTTATGAGGCCATTCTATGTCAACTCGACCAATGATTTTCCCTAACCATTTTTGATTCGCTTCACAATTTTTGATGATATTCTCCGAACACGAGAAAGGGCTTCTGAATTTTTTTTCAGATTTTTTCCGCCAACCCTTATTTTTTTATGATTATTCGAACCTATCTCAAAATTGCTTTTTTTTTAAATCCCCCAGAATTCTCAAAAATCTCATTTTCCATCCCGATCGTTTTGACACCTGTCCGATGATGGGCCGATTTTTTTTTCCATTCTTTTGAGCCCTTTAAACATTTTGAACGACAAAACGCCAGTTTTCAACGTTACGAAAATTCTAAAAAAATTCCCAAATACCCCGGGGTCAATTCTGAATCTAATACCTTTCGATTATTCTTTCCAACTCTCAAATACCTATTCATGGATTCAGAATTGACCACGGGGTATTTGGAATTTTTTTTTAGAATTTTCGTAACGTTGAAATCCGGCGTTTTGTTCGTTCAAAATGTTTAAAGGGCTAAAGAGAATGGAAAAAAAATCGATCCATCATCGGACAGGTGTCAAAATGATCGGGATGAAAAATGAGATTTTTGAGAATTTTCGGGGATTAAAAAAAAAAAAATGCAATTTTGAGATAGGTTCGAATTAAATCATAAAAAATAAGGGTTAGCGGAAAAAATCTGAAAAACTTCAGAAGCACTTTTTTGTGTTCGGCGAATGTCATAAAAAATTGTGAACCGAATCAAAAATGGTGAGGGAAAATCATTGGTCGAGTTGACATGAAATGCCCCTTATATACTTTCTATCCTCGAAACCGCGAGAGATAAGAAAAATACCTACTTTAGCAAGATGATTTGGCAAAAGTTGTTCGTTCGTTAAATTATATTGCCTTTTGGTTTCCGAAATAGGTGGAGGGTGGGGGGGTCGGTGGTAATTAACGACCTAAAAATACAGTCGGCTTTAAATTATCGTTGGTATATTGCGCGCGTCTGTCTGTCTGTCTGAGGGGGGGGTTTGATTTATTTTAGTTGTTGGAAATTGAGTAAAAGAGGGAAAAAGAGAGAGAGAGAGAAAAGCGAGCGAGTAAATTGATGAAAATGCAACTTAGGGACCCCCCAAGGCAATTACTAAAAAGTTAACTATAGCAAAAGCGTAAACATGTGATGCCAATAATCTCTGGAATCTCCAGCTCTTCGTACCTTTCCATCCTCGCTTCGCGAGCTTTTATCCCACAGGGGACGGAAAAGCTTATCAATTTTTATAACCCCGCCACTTCACACAACCCCTCAGCCCAAACTCTTCTATTATAACAATTTTCCACTCTCGTGTATTTGGATTTGTGGTAGAGCGATCGGCAATTAATCGGCTCGATGCCGGGCAAAAAAGTCCACTTTTTTGCGCGGCAATTTACTTTTTTGCCCGGCAATCGACTTTTCTTCCCTCTGGTCCAAAATTGACGACTTTCGACCCGCGTTTCAGGGGCGAAATACGGTCATTTTATCGTAGTCGGGTGAAAAATAATTCTCTATTTCTCAATTCATTGAGAAACAGCGTCTTTTGTTCATTTTCAGCAGACGGCCAAAACTGCCTATTTTTACATATTGGATGCGTTGGGAAAAAATCTTTTTATTTTTCCCTCTCGAATGAGGAGAGGGGGGGGGAAGGGGAGATTGTCTTGTTTTTCGACGACGCGACAGCGAGGGCTAGAATGAACATATATATATACTGTATTATCTCATATTTACGATCACAGGATATCTGGGTAATTTGTCCGTTCCCATATTTCGTTTTATCAGAATGTCGGATCTATTTTTCACCCTCTATATAGAGTTTATACGCAACCCCCCATCGCGTATATTTACGACAAAGTGTATAGTAAAATCCCTCTGCCTATTTTTTTTTCTTTCATTTTTTGACACGGTATTCATGAAATTTTTCCTACACACGCTGCCTACATACCTATATTTTTTACTCGATAAAAAATTGAAATTTATTCGGAGTAGTTATAATGAAATACAATATGAGAATAACATTCGAAAAATTTGAACAATAATATCAAGAATATTATTATATTATAATAATATTTTTTTGACGAACGTTAATTTCAATCAATTTCTCTGTATTTTTTTTTCTTCTTCTGATTTTGAACACAATTTTGAAGATTGGGAACAAAAAAAAAAAAAAATTATTGGATTACAAAAAAAATTTTGATTCTTCAAAAAAATTATTCAATATTTTCTTTTTCTTCTCCTCCTCCTCATTTGATGTTTTATATTCAACAAATTTTGAAAACTTTTCTCACTATTCTTGTATACATGGAGATAAAACATATACCTACATATATTCAAAGGAAACGAGAAAAAGACGATAAATTTCTCCTGCGAGAAAAGAACAAACAGAGAGTATATATGGGGCATTCCACGTCAAACCGACCCCTCATGAGCGTGACCCTCTGGGATTTCGATGCCCAATGGATTTTTTGGTTCGTTTCGGTCAAAAATGATGCCTCTAATTTTTTTTTTATTTTTCCGAAATTTTTGAAGGTCGTATGGTGACCTCAAATATCATCATCAGGATGGACATTTTTAAAATCGCTGATTTTTTTTTGTAGAATCAGGGACTCGAAAACACATCGTTCGGTCATAGATTGATCATGGGATGAAAATGCTAACATTTTTTTTTTTTTCAATTTTTGATTTTTCATCAAAATATCAAAAAAATTCTAATCATGGTTTTTTGTAGTAAAAAATAAAACGAAAAGAAACTTTGTCTTGGTGAAATTTGATTTTCTTGTTGGTTCAAGAGTAAAACGCAAAAAACGATGCTTGATTCGAAAAAAAAACCGCAATCAACGATCGTTTTTGGCGTTTTACTCTTGAACCAACAAGAAAATCAAATTACACCAGGACAAAGTTTCTTTTTGTTTTATTTTTTACTACAAAAAACCATGATTAGAATTGTTTTATATTTTTGTGAAAAATCAAAAATTGAAAAAAAAAATGTTAGCATTTTCATCCCATGATCAATCTATGACCAAACGATGTGTTTTCGAGTCCCTGATTCTACAAAAAAAAATCAGCGATTTTAAAAATGTCCATCTTGATGATGATATTTGAGGTCACCATACGACCTTCAAAAATGTCGGAAAATTTTTCAAAAATTAGAGGCATCATTTTTGACCAAAACGAACCAAAAAATCCATTGGGCATCGAAATCCCAGAGGGTCACGCTCATGAGGGGTCGGTTTGACGTGGAATCCCATATACAATAATTGATAGAAAATTCATTGAATAAAACACAAAAATTGATCGTTCAAAATTATTTAATAACTGAAATTGATTTTATTTTGATTTATTAACATTTTTCACTAACCTTTTTATGATTTAATGCGCTAGAGTGGGCAATCTGTTACAAGATTAAGGGGACCAGTACGTCGCGAAAACTGTATTCAAGAAAATTTGAATATCCATTTTTTGTTCGAGTGCTATGCGTTCTAAAAATCTGTAAAAAATCAGGGTTAATATTCATTGTTTGGTCAATGTAGATCCAATTTTGAGCCAAACCAGTTGGTTGTCGTAAGTTCAAGGTACACCATTGCACCATTTGATTCCACAAGGTCTTATTCTCTTCAGAAGACATGCCATTTCGGCTCGAGTGTGGGAATTCGCGGAAAAAAAATCTAGGCTAAAAATATCGTTCATTTTCTAGAATCTGAGAAGAATTTTAATAGCAATAAGATGCAAATCGACGATATTTTCAGCTTAAATTTCTTTTTCGCAAATTCTCACAGTCAAGCCGAAATGGCATGTCTTCTGAAGAAAATAAGACCTTGTGGAATCAAATTGTGCAACGGTGTACCCTGAACTTTACGACAACTAACTGATTTGGCTCAAAAATTGATCTACGTGACTATCTTCAACGTGTACATGAATCGACTACGTAAAATATGTATTTCGATGTCCAAACACAGGGGATATAGCCAATAAGGAAAAAGAAGAAGAAGAAACACTGAAATTTAACCCTGATTTTTTAATAGATTTTTAGAATGAATAGTACTCGAGAAAAAAATTGATGTTAACATATTCTTGAATACAGTTTTCACGACATACTGGTCCCCTAATTGTAGAGTATTGAATAAATTGACAAATTATCTGCAATCCAGGTGAATATGGCGAATAATAATGTATCAGATGAACAGTACCTGAGTAAATTTGATAGTACGTTTAGTCCAGCTTCCGCAACGTAGTCTAGGGTTCCGGCACCGTGAACCCGAGTCTCTATATTCCCCAATTCTAAATCGAGATTTTCAAGGGTAACTTTCTTGCGGGTATCCAATGGCTGGCTGATGTTCATTTCTACCCTCGCGTATTCAATGGTAAATATGACCGTGCCGGACCTCGAAAGGACACCTCCCACGACATTCAACTCCCAATTAGACCTTCCCTCAATCTTCTGTGTGCCAACGTCGATCCCAGCGTAAACCTTCATCGACATACATATGACCATTCAATAAAACTGTTATCGATGGAGAGATATCGAAAATTGCAATTCAACCTTGGGTATGCTGAGATGACCGTGATTAGGATTCGGAAGCTCGAAATATATTTTCTATACCTTTCCATTCTCCATGAACAAGGTGAGGTTTCCCACTCTGTAAAAGGTGCTCAGTCCCTTGACCCAAGTATGGGTAGTGGTAACAGCGAAAATTCCGACGCTCTGACTATAGTCCTTGAGATTATAGGGATCGTATCCCATTTGGGAAACCTGATGCCTTGCTTCCGCGACTGCCATATCAAATGGAGATATGGAATTAGGGAAGTACTGTGGCAGCTGCGCTATGTACTTGTCCACTTCACCCCTAAAATTCCAGAGAATATGCATCAGTCAGTCAATGATGATAATATCTTATTTCTTTTAACCTGTTCCAAATTATTATTGTGCTGATAAGGCGTACCGGATGTGGGTGTTCACTAATTGATTCAGAACGAAGAATTTGACGGTGTCGAATATCAAAATACCAACGGAGTTGATGACGCTTTTGAAAAAGGAGCCTAGAAGACCGAGATTTTCGAAATCTATATTCATCTTTCGGAAAGTTAAATCCATGTCTATATCTTGAGTCTGGAGTTTTCCGTTTCGGCCAACCTCGAGACGAGCCACACTGGCCACCTCCACACCTTTCAATTCGACTGTGAAGTTTCCTGAAGTGCTAGAAAGCCACGATGACAATGTGTACAGACCACGGATGTCCAGGACCTCGATACTCAACGCTACCGATACCTGGAGGCAAGACGAAAATTACTAGGAGGACGAAGACATAGAATTCAATATGATTAGAATAAGACACGAAGAGTTATTAGTGATTGATAAATGTATGAGGAATCCAGGGAAAATAACTCAAGATTTGACTGACATATGTGTTTTTTCGTGCATTTACATCAATTTTCTTTTTTTTTTTTTTAAATTATTATTTCTTTTATCGCAAATTATTTTTTTTATTGCATTTTTTTTCATTTCACACTATTACATTTATTTCAACCTATTTTTAATTTTTTTTTCAACAATATTTTTTTTTATTTGGATTAATTTTTGTATTTCTAATGAATTTTGTTCTCATTATTTCATTTATTTTCTCAGTTATTTCTTATCATTTCATTTATTTCTCATCATTTCAGTTATTTCCACGATTATTTCTCATTATTTCAGTGATTTCCTCGGTTATTTCTCAATATTTCACGAGCTGAAGAAAAAAATGAAGGTCTTAAGAAAAAAGCTCGAGAAGCTAATGTAGACGAAGATGGAAAAGAGAATTGATCGAATGAGAATGACAACAATCTCACCTGCATCAGGACAATATCGGAGTGCATTTCATCAATCCTGAACTTCGATGTTCCGTAAACTTTAATTGCGTTCAAATCCAAAGTATAGACAGAAATCGATTGCTTCATGTCTGGTACTGGCAGGGGATCAGGTATTACAGTACCTGGCAGTCCGATAGGATCATCTTGCTGGTAGTGTTTAAGGATCGCTCGTATTTGATCACCGAGACGTTTTTCACCCTCCGCCAATAGCTTTTCCGTTTCCTCGTCATCTTGCGATTTCAAGATTTCAATAGTTAGTATTATCACTTCGTAATTTAATTGCAAAAATAAAATAGTATATTTCTAAAATCGTCGACGTGGGCTGTAAATATACAAACTTTACCACTAGCAAATGCAGAATTAACGATGACAGGAGACATCAGTGACCACGAAACAATAAGCAATTTGAAACAAATCATTGTTCAAACTTCTCCCTTTTTTTATCCATTCAACAGCCAAACAAAATGGCAATACAAATTCATCCGCATCGACTCAAGTTGAACAGTGGGAAATTTGTGGCCAATTTCTTGACACTGACGAAATGCTTTAGGAACCCAAAAGAAAAACCAACGTACACTTCCGCACTGTCGCAAAAACGAATCGATCTATGAAATCAAAATCCTTGATTAGGTATGGAACTTTACAGCGACGAATGATCAGAACCCCGAGTCCATCACGCTCCCAAAAGACTCACTGAGTGGAAAATATCGCTACCACAACGTCGTATCAGTGAGCCCTTATATTTGAAAGTCAGAAGCCCATCGTAGCCAATCTATAGCGACGGTCTTGACCAGTAAACACCATTTCACCAACGCCACTTATCGTTATCGGCTTATAATTAGTCAGAGTGCAACGAATCATCGGGGTCATTAGTGGAGGGCCGCGGATAGGCTAAGACGGAAGACACGATAATGCATATTAATATCCGAGTAAATAAACAGGAATAACAAAAACAATTCTTCCGTTTATTGCCTGCATATAAGTGAAATGGGGTGAATCACTAGCGAAAATACGCATAGGTCCACCGTATTTACTTCATTCGAATATGTCCCAAGATCTTCCCACATTTTGCGACAAGTCCTGACATTTTCCTATACCTTATATCTCTCGTCATTTCACTATAGTTCCCTAAAACTATGGATAATTCTGCCGTTGAACAGAATTCGACAAGTCATCCGACTTAGTCCGTACTCGCAATGCAAGATGCACGAAGCCAGCTATTGTGCATCGTGCACACTTCATAACTTCTTTGAATTTCTGTTCAATCATCTTAACGTGAGTTGGAACCGTTTTTTTTTTTTTTCTAATGCGAAGCACAAGAATTGCAAAATTACAGATATTATTATGATTCAAGAAATAGTATCCACAAAGTAGGGGAGACCGGGGCTAGTTGTCACACGGGTTAGTTGTCACAGTGTCCATATCTCCACCGCTAGATAACAGATCGAACGGTGCCTTAGATCAAAGTTGTAGTTCGATGTTTGAAACAAACTAATGTCGTTGAATTGAATATCGCATCATATTCGGCCTCGCAGTGATCGATAAACTGAAATCGGACCTGAAAAGTAATTATTTTCCATCTTCTAATATGTTTTTTCTCATTTTCTAGACTGCCTTGAGAAATTAGCTACTCGATATTCGGAAAGGTTATTCTTAACGCTTTCATTTGATGTACATATTGTTGATATTTGAATGGCGGGTCAGCAAGATGTGCAAATTTTTAAACAAAATAGCGGGTTGGGGCAGGTTGTCACAAAATTATTGGGGCAAGTTGTCACGTGTAAAACTCACTCCATTTTGACTTGACCATGGATTTTTGAGTTGAGGTCAACTTTCTCAAGATTCTCGGAGTCTGGGTGGGATTTCGCATGGTTTGTGGGGTGTTCGGAGTCTAGGTTGACTGTTTCGTGGTTTCCAGGAGACAATACGATGAAACCCGTTTTCGCCATTTAAAATACTCGGGACAACTTACCCCGGGGTCTGTGACAACTTACCCTGCCTCGGGGCAAGTTGTCACACTCCGCGAATTTTTTTGAAAATTCGAAAAAACCTACTCAGACTTGCTTTAGAATAACCAAAAATTTTCTGCAGGTGCGCAAAGGATGCATCTACAATACCACATCTCAAGATTTGCGAAAAAAAATTCTGAAAAATTCTAAAAATCAGAGAGTAAAAAGTGTGACAACTAGCCCCGGTCTCCCCTACTAGACATTTGGGGATGATATAATTTGTGATGTCCTCAATTCCGCAGACGCAGAATCAAGTAAATGATAAATATCAATCCCGCTGCCCAGGGCATCTGCAATCACATCATCACACCCGACGGTAGCTGACACCTAAAGGACTCTGCACATTCATATACCTGAGTAACCTACATGCAGACGTCAGCCCCCAGACAGGCCAAACGTTAATTTGCACATCCTGCAGTTGATTCACCCAAACAATCAATATTTTAAAATCTAAGATGTCCTGCCGCCCCTACTGAAAAACTTCATATGATAAGCTGTTTCTATCGTCAACGGTGAGATAAGCTGTTACTGCGGGAAATGCCAATATAGGCTGATTCTGGGGTGAACGCTAAAATAAGCTGTTACTGGGGGGAAACGCCAAGATAAAATGTTTCGAATTCGTAACGCGCAAATAGGGGGGCATCCATAAAGGACGTCCGCGATTTTTTACAAATTTTTTACCCCTCCCTCCCCCCGTGTCACAGTTAGTCACAATCTTCGAACCCTTCCCCCTACGAAACGTCCGATGGTCACAATGAAAGACCCCCCCTTAATTCTCTGACAACGAAGGTAACCAAACGGAAAAATTGACGCATAATTTTTTCTTCAAGTCTGTCAAATGGGGTTTTGAGTGGACGTCACACCCAGCATGAACCCCCCCTCCCCCCTGGTCACAAATAGTCACATTTCGCGAACCCCTCCCCCCCTATAAGCGCGGACGTTCTTTATGGATGCCCCCTAAGCAGTTTTGAACGGACTCGCTAAGATAAGCTGGTATCATTAGGAGGTACCGATTTGGTGCTTCATTGTGAAACTTGACGTCAGTAACTGATTACCGTCTGAGAATCTCACGAGGTAAGTCAGAACTTGCTCCGAAGGCGAGACAGCTAGTTTAACAGTTTTCCCCGAGAGGACGCCACCAGCTTGTGTAAAAATCTCAAGACCCCAGCATATTTTCCTTCTGGCTACGGCAGGAGTTAAGATTATTGTGATTATTCATACGTTGGATATTAAATAACATAGAGTGCGAATAGTCATAAGTAGAAATGAATGTGATGTGCAGTCTGACATGAGATTGTGGGAGAGAATTCGGCGAAACCATTACACCGAGGGCTGTTTCCATAGCAACGATAAATACTGAACAACGAAGTGGACAGTGTCACATGATAACAGAAATCCCAAGTGCTCAGATCGCGTCACACAAGGTTAAAAAAAAACCTGGAAATATCTAGTGTGGTATAAAATCAATAAGAAAGCTACGCTCACGGCTAACCAACATTGCTCTATGTGAAAGCATGGAACCTCGGTGACGTACCACCGAGGCACCGACAAGACATGAAGCACCCGCATTGACGTCGACACAAATTGAACTCTGACGTGGAAGTGATAACAAAACAAAATAATGTCGAAAACGGCCAGTAGGCACCGAGTGAAATATATTTAAAAAAAAAAAAACAGACAAATCTTCGCAGAATTGACAGCAGCACACGCTGACTGTAACGGTTAAAAAAAATCACTCAAACAGCTGTCAAGGGACAAAACAAGAGTTGAAACAGTTGATAGAAACGACTAAACGCATTATACGATGTTGTTCAAGAGATGAAATCCTGAAAACAGTTAATAAAGACGTTGAATGGTACTATTTTTGTTGTTCCGGGAAGGATTTAACCAAAAAATGAGTTCAAGGAGTTAATAAAAAGAAAATGATGAAAACTAATTCACGATGTTTTCGGAACAATTCAACTGTGAAATGTTGATGAAAATAGTTGAATCAGTTGATAGAGACGATTAGCGTCACTTGACGATGTTTTCAAAGTGAATCATCGGCCAAGTGAGAAGAAAGGATCTTGAATACAACTAATCGACGGTGAAATCTCGAACAAAGGATTAAAAAAAGTTTATGAACACGATCCAAAATGTCTTCAAACAGATTGAGCGGTTCGCTAATCCTCCTCGTGACAGTCTTAGCACTGGTGCTAAGCCAGTGTCGAATGTCCACCTCGACGCACATACGCGGTAAATTTTCTACCGCAGACTTTTTCAGTTTTCTGATAAAGTTCGGTTTCCAAAAAACTGACCGTCACAGAGAGAAAGACTCTTTTGGTTACATATTTGGGAATGTAACATCACGCAGGAACTTCTCTCAGCCAATAACGCTTGCGGTATTGGACAGATCCCACTTCCTCGAGTACTACGGCAACAGAACGATAGTCGACAAGGATTTAGCCTGTTCGCTCATGTTTGAAACACTCAACCAGAGCTCTTATGACCCTCATTGTAACGAAAATGGTCACGACTATCTTAGGAGAGTCCCGTGCCCCAGGGGCGGACTTTGCGTTGACGAAGATGTCCCATTGCACGTGATAAAAGGCCACCAGTTCACTTACGTTATACAGGATTTGGGAAGACCCAGGTTCTGGTACGTCAGTCTGGTCGCTTGTTACAGGAACTTGATCACCTGCAAGTGGCAACACTACGAGGGGCACGACGAGCTGGAATACGACATATGGCTCGTCAATGGAAACCCTAACAGTAGCGGAGTCAACGCTTTGTCTTACCAGTTCTCTTACGACAGACAAAACACAGTCGAACTTTACCTCCTCTTTTTTGTCTGCTACGTTATTCTCGTCCCGTTTCAACTCTATGCGGCCAGGATGCAGAGGCATCCTGTTACGAGATTGTTCACGGCTAGCTTGCTGCTAGAGTTCTTGGCCATCTGCTTGATCCTCATTCATGTGCTAAAGTTTGCTCTGGACGGGGTTGGCTATCAGCAACTCGAAGTCGCTGGGGATATTTTTGACATACTTTCTAGGGTAAGGAAGGACGACTGAGAAGGATGAGAAAATTGTAGCAGGAACGGTTGAAAACTTTAAAAAGTTTCATTATGCAGATTTCAAAGTCTAGATGAAGCTCTCTGAGAAGCTTTCAAATGTTGTTCTGATATAGGAAAATTGATAATGGGTGTTAATCACAGAAATATTTGTACAGGCAGACTAAACGAAATTTCTACACTAAGAATGCTTGAACATTTGCTTTTGAAGCTTCGAAAATCTGAATAAAATATTCTGACTAATTGTCGAAATATCTTCTGGATATCAATTGAGAGAATAAATGTTTGGAAGACGACTGAAAATAGTTTTTCAAACTAAAAATGTATGAAATTTCGCTTTATAGTTTGAAAGAGTCTTGAAATATCCTGGACACGTCTTTCGACACCTTTATAGCATCCAAATACTGTTCTTGTTACAAAAACTTGTTCATTATGGTTTATACCACTCAATTGAACATATCAAACCTGTTCCAAGCACACGTTATGAAAGATCTATACATGAAACTCAGCACCAGGCGCTCTAAATGTGAAATAAGCTTAAAAGCACATCTTAAAACTGCTTTAAACCTGTTCCATAAGGATTCTTGCACCTATCTAATGTGCGAGAAATGTGTTAGGATTGGTTTAGAGTGGAACCCCAAACAATGTGAGGTTCAGAAATGGCCAATAATAGGTTTTTAAAAACCTCAAAACGTATTTTTGCTCATCAACACTTTCAAACTAATCCCTTGGTGTCTGGGGAATTTGGAAGCTGTGTCATAGACCCTCTAAATTTATTTCTTATTCAATACAGTATAGGTAGAGATCTAGTATGAAGTTTCATCCCCAGCCCAGATTCAAAGATTATCCGAGTTTGTATTAGAAATTTTCAAAAATGTTTGAAGTTTCAAGGCAAATCGATAAGTGTGATTATACGATCACGAGTGCAAAAAAAAATTGTGGAAAAACAAGTGGCGTAAAACATGATACAGAAGTTTTTGAAACAAAAAACAGAATTTGGATGCTATAAATGTATCCTAAATTTTATTTTATTTTAGGTCTTTATGAAGCTATAAAAACCACTAAAACTAGATTATTTCCATTTCAACATTATCAGCATTATCTCAATTCGATCATCTCGTTTTTAGATTGTTCAATAAAACTCTATTTTATGATTTCAGACCTCCTTCATGCTGCTATTACTCCTCTTAGCGAAGGGCTGGGCAGTAACAAGGATGGAACTAACGTGGAAGCCGTTGGTCTTTGCGATCTGGTTTTGCTACGGCGTTGTACACATACTCCTGTACGTCTGGAACATGGTGAGAACATCGATATCCACACTCGTCTCACCTACTTTCAAGCTCACTATAAACTTCCCACGTATTCATCGTTTTCCAGACCGAAGTAGACATCATAGAAGATGTAGACGAGTACCAGACCTGGCCAGGCTGGTTCATCCTCCTCTTCCGCAGCGCTATTATGGTCTGGTTTTTGTACGAGCTACGAAACACCATGACCTATGAGCACAATACCCAGAAACTGAACTTCCTGCTTCACTTTGGAGCTTCGTCGCTCGTCTGGTTCATCTACCTCCCGATTATAGCGCTGATAGCACTCCAAGTCAGTGCTTTGTGGAGGTTTAAGCTCCTGCTCGGTATGCGTGGTCGAATTTTTACTCCTGATTTACAAAATCAGGAATCAGGTGCAACTTCGTCATGTTCTGTAATTTATCTCCATAATCTCTTCTTTCTCCAGGGATCACCTACTCGGCAGACTGCTTCGCATACTGCGTAATGGCGCACTTGTTATGGCCAACGAGAAGCGAGCAGTATTTCCTGCTGGCGCAGGGCGCCGACAATGGCGACGAGTTGGACGAGTTCAACGAAGCACCACACGTCTTAAACAACTACGTCGAACCTCCTGGCCTCAGCAAAGTTTTAGCCTAATGAAACCAAGGGCGAATGAGAGTGATTGTATATTAACATATAGATGAGTGTAATTCGAGTAACGATGTGAACGAATTATTGGAAGATAAGACAGAGGAAAGATCGTAAACACGCATTCTCGATTTTATGAATCGGGAAACTCGTATGGATCAGGGTTCTTGCAATTCCCGATAGTTCTGGACCTCATATAGTTGTATTTTTTTTTCCATCAAGATTGTAAAATTTTCTTTTCTTTGAATTCGAGTCACATTGTATGAGGTCGGAAAATATGTCTTCTTGGATTATAAGAACCATGTAGACTTGTGATCAAACATTTGCCAAAAATTTTATTTTTGTTCGATTTTAGTTATCACAATGGGACGATTAAGGAGATGAATGATTGTTTCGATTGTATGAACGGTATAAATACCTCGATAAATACAAAGTGGCCCAAAGTAACCGATCCAATTCAGATCTACAGTAAAATCTGAACGTGTTGGTAGATTCTTGAGTGGTTTTTTTTCTGGGTACTTGAAGAATAAATATTTCACATTATATGTAAAACCTTCTTTCACGTTGTGTTTGAAAATCGAGATGTGTATACTTCTATTCGTTCTGGCGATAGACAAAGTAAGATACATGAGTCTTAGAATACCACATACACTTGGGAATCAAGTCGACCATCGACGAATATTATTGGTTTCCTCGCTACGCAACGAATTTTTCTCAACTCCGTCTATCTCTACAACGAATGAACATTTTTAGATATTCAAATGTGAAATTGAAGGTTTATGACCAAAGAGGACGAAATTGATCAACACGTTTCGTATTTTATTCACGTTTTAAGGAGGTTCGTCAGTGCCCTAGCTGCAGGAACAGAGGGGATCGGTTTTGGCTGCTGTCGGCCTTCCCCGCCCTCCGCACTATGCCCCGCACAGCTTACAAGCTGACGCTCCGGCTTGTATTTTGATTCAGGATTCGACAAGCTTTCGGTCAATCTGCCTCAAACTTCGGCGACTCATTCAAAAATCTCTGCTTCGTATGTAAGATAGTTTTTTGTCGTCGAGCTCGTAAAGCCACAACTATCAATTTCAATGCTGCGAATACCATTTTGCGCGGTACCTGAATGAGGACCCATGTACAGGGTGGCCCCTGTAACCATTTAACTCCGCCACCCCGAATAACTTAACCGTTAACCGACTACTTTTATCATCAATTGTAGAGAAAATTGTTATGTGGAAGAGTTGTTGCATTTGAAGGGGGAAACTGAGTTTTGGAAGCGAATGTCACCTGAAAGTCATATTTCCTGAGATTTCGGTGGTTGCGATGTTTTTTTAAATGGGACTACCTATTTTCTTGCTCACTACGAGGAAGCTGACATCAAAACGCGTCCAAAAATATGCAACAACATGACCTTCGAATGACCGTTGGCCCCAAAATTCATGATTAGATGATGGAGGTGGAAATTCAAGGAGAATCAATTGTATCGGCGCATTCGATACAGTATTACTCCGGAAATGATAAGCAGAGCTAGGCAATCCTTCATTATGCGTATTGACAAGTGTATTCAGGTTGATGAACAACCGAGTGAACAACATTATGAGCATTTGATAACATGAATTACGTGAAAGAAGCATCGAATGTGCCGATACAATTCGTCCTCCTTGAATTCCCACCTCCATGATCAATCATGAATTTGGGGCCGAAGGTCATTCGAAGGTCATGTTGTTGCATATGGTTGGACGCGTTTTGATGTCAGCTTCCTAATCGTAGTGAGCAAGAAAATAGGTAGTCCCATTTAAAAAAACATCGCAGCCACCGAAATCTCAGAAGATGTGACCTTCAGGTGACATTCGCTTCCAAAACTCATTTTCCCTCTTCAAATGCAACAACTTTTCCACATAACAATTTTCTGTACAACCGATGATAGCCAGGTTATTCGGGGTGGCAGAGTTAAATAGATCACCACGTATAGGAAGCTGACTTTACCAATTTTTTTTCTCGGGACCGGGTTGGTAAAAAAATTTGAACTTATTTCAGCAATTGTATTTCGTCCAAAGGAACCCATAGACGAATTTTCAATCAATCCGTGAACTAATGGGTTCACTGACGAACCTCCTCAAAATAGGTCGATTTCTTTGGTCCATGTAATTCTAAATACTCGTAAAAAGCACTTTTTGAGACTGAAGCGCACTGTTTTATTTCACATGTTATTTCATACCTATGACATACTGTAATATTTATACTTACGTTGTCGTTCACACTTCTATTTCGATGGTTGCAGGATGTAAATTATTAGATAATTTGCTTTAGCTTGTTAGCTAGATATAATTATCACTAAGGTTTGAAAGTTGGACTAGAATTTTCACCGTAGTTGAATTCCGATTACAATTCTTCATGCAATATAACAAAATCGTCTTTTTCGGATGGCTGACTTTCAACTTGAGAACTTTTCCACTTTTTCACGAAGCCGCAGGATAGAAAATAAAATATATAATTAATCAAAGTTATCTTTTCTTCTTCCGATGTGGTGATTTTGTTATTAATTACATTTGAAATCAAAAAGTTTTCAAAAATTGATCACATCACGTTCTTGTTACGTGATTATATAATTTATTTTACCCAATTATAATAAGATAATACACGTGTAAATCATGAGATTATCATGGTCACTATTATTAATTGTTGCTCAAACTTAATTATTAATGTGGGAGATTAAGTAAATTGAAAGTTAGATGATTATTATGTAGTTTTAGAAATCCCTAATGATTAAAAATCGTCTACGTAATAATCCAGATTTTAATTCGTATACACATAGCTATCTATGAAACGTAATACTTAATAGTAACTATACCCAATAAATTGTAGTAAAATTCATCATCACCAATAACCCATCATAAATTATCCGTCGTGAATCTTATTATTCACCAAGTGTGTATATAATATTTATTTCGTTATGCTCTACGACTCACCAAACTCTTTAGTAAATACAAAAGAACACGTATTACGGTATATGGGTATGATATTATAGTATGTAACGACCAAGAGTTTTGATTATATACACCTACTATTCATACCAAACAAAAACAACAAGCAACAACAAAAACTCACATTTTTCTGTATATACTATATTTAATAAAATAAATACATTTATATCACATTACACGGTGATGGGAGTTTTTAAATGTCAGCTTGAGGTTCCCGAGAATCCACTGCCTGCCAATAGACAGACTCCCTTCGAACAGATTTGTAGACAGCTTCGATGACAATACTAGACAATATTCGCGTGTGCAGATATTTTTTATGAGAAACTACTGACAGCCCCAGACTGAAATTTGAATTAATTGTAGCGCGTAGTTGTACCTACAACTGTTTTACAAATTCACAAGAAATGGTCGAGGTACTTAAAATACAGACTTAATATTGATTCTAATTGTAAATGTAAAAGCTTCAAGAATGCTTCCTTGCAGTATTATTTTTTGAAAAATACTAGTCTCGACGAATAATTTGAGACCTTGACGGCTGAAATTAGTCAATTATAACCAAAGGCATGCATTTTTTTTTCGGTATATCAGTTAAGTATGCGAAACTAAGTAGAAAATTAAAAATTGTGAATTGCGAATGAGTTTGAAATAAGGGATACTGATCTGATTGATTGGTTGAAACTCGTTTTCCTGACTTCAGGGAACATATTTGTGTGTGATTGCTTTTATATTGATAAAACATTTTCACATATAGGTACACTTCGTGATACACAATATTAATTAGAATGTTGTCTATTGTTAAGTATTTTCAACACCTCGTTATTAACTAAGCACCCATGTTATTTCAGTATATACATTTCTCGGTGTGTATTTTAATTTTTCAGCTGAAAAAAATTCACTACTATTTTTGTTAATTGAATATCATCTAGTCCTAAATGTACTTGGCTACTTTATGGGACTCAGTCTCTACAAGTCGAATTCCAGAATGCCAAGGCTCTAGAAATAAAATTCCAGGCCGGTTGCAATAATTTCCAGAGTCAATCTTGGGAAAAATCCAACTCATTGAATTAAATTTTGCAGACACTCCGAGTCCATTTTGTTTGGCGACTAGAAAACTATATAATTATTCGGGTACTCAGGACGATCTTTTATCCTGACTCAAGGAACGCCTCTGCAACCTGCAAGATGCAGCCTGGTGAAAAAAACGGCTTACTCCTTAAAATATCCTACTGCAAAGGTTCAAAGAATTCAATACTTTCTGCAAACTCTAAGTATCGAGATTTTTTTACCCGAAACTCAAACCGTGATAGACTCAAACTCTAACAATAATCATCTACGCCATATCTATTCATCAAAGCAGCTTTAGATCCGAAGTCAGCATTTGAATATTTGATCTGGAAGCTGGTCCGAGTCCAAGAACCGACACAGTGCCAGGAGCTAATTGAGTTCTGCCCGCATCCCTGATGGTCGCTGTGATGACGCCGTTCCTTCTGGCAGTTTTTGCCAACTCTTCGAGTTCCGTCTGGCTCGATATTTTCAGAACTATTTTAGGCTGCCCGGAGGCTTCCCAGGCCTGGAGTAAACTCTGGTGTTTCGGACCTGCAAGAGCCTGACGGTAGCATTCTATAGCCGCGTGTGCACATTGTGCCGCCACCTTGCCCTTTCCCATGCTGATGTCTGTGCGTACTATGAGGGCCATCTTGTACTCTTCGCCGTTTGTTGAGAGCAGTTGGCGAGAGACGATGGATCGAAGGTTCTTGAGTATTTTGGCCATTTTTGTGATTTCGGAGACAATTTTTGGGGATATCTAGACTGCTTTTGACCTTTGTTTTTGGTACGAAGCCATGCATTCTTTAAACTGTTGCACAGGCTCCTGGCATTTCCTCCAATCTTGAGTCTCGGCGATGCAGTCCTGAACAGAAGGCAATAAGACTTTCTTTATTTTCGATGATCAATTTTACCCCTCTTGGAATTTATTCTGAATTTTGATCGGTCAATACTACGAGTCTTTAGAATTTGTCTCAACATACTTTCTGTCATTTTCAAATTATCAAATTTTCGCACCTCACTCCGAATTCAACATTTTGAAAACTTTTTTTTTTTGTACATTTCGTATGATAATTATTCTTCAAATTTGAGGAAATTTGTAAGTTTTTCTGGATACTTGCGAACTTTCATTTTTATTCGTGTCTGTCCGTTTTATCTATCATTTCTTTATTTTCAACTCCTACAGGAATTAAAATAATGATAAAATCACCTGAACTTTGTAGTGCAGTTCGATGCAGCCGGTTTTTTTCAACATCCGATCAACAGGATCCTCTTGATCATCGACTACTTTTTTATTTTCGTTATCAGCCAAAGTCATAGTATACGTATTAGATTGTATATTGTTTATCTCATGAGAAATCTTCCCGATTCTCTTTATAGTCGAAATACTCTTACTAACCTCGTCGATCTAAGTTTTGTTTCATTCATTATAGGTTATACCCAGGTTAGGTAAGGTCGCATGATCAACGGTCTAAATCAGTCTGAACCATGCCACAAGTGTTCAAATTTAACGAATTTCACACCGGACTTTCCTCCGGTTCAAATATTCTCGTTCGATCGGAACTCTCAATTCTCTTCCTTTTTTCCATTCTTTCTTTCTGTGCTCCACATAGAAATCAGATGGAAATGTATCTTTAAAACTTCCGGCTCTCAAATATCTCCAAGTAAGTAAGTAACCTAAATCATAATTTGCATTCACAGGTTAAGCCCGTGACACAAGAAAAGCCGTGTACGCGGTCCATAAGTCCGTGGTCTTATATATACATATATAGGTCTGGGAACCAGGGTTGCCAGATGAGTACAAAGCACTGTCGCCGAAATTCCCCCACGAACTAGCCCAAAGTCGCCGCCGGCGCGCGGGAATTATAATTCGTCCAACAAAAGAGCAAAAAAAAAATACAGATACAATTGGAAATTTATTTATTCCGATAATATATACGTTAAAAATAAATTAACAGTGTACGAACTCATTTTAATTAATTATAATTATTATGGCTTATTATCACTTTTTAAAGACTTTTGAAACACGTATGATTTTTCAAATATAGCAACAAAAATATAATTGAACATCTATTGAGTGTGATAAAGTATACGTTGAAATTAAATTTATAGTATATGAACTTATATATCAGTAATATTGAAAAAACGGCCGATAAAACTTGAGGAGCCCTAAATCGCCGGCACAAAAAATAAAGTAGCCCAATTGGGCGATCTGCGACTCCCCTACTATTTATTGTCGCCGTTTTACTGTGGGAGTAGCCCAAATGGCGACAAATCGCCCAATCTGGCAACCCTGCTGGGAACTCTCTCATCCAGGGAGTCTCGCTTAGCGAGGCAAAAATTCTCTATTTCACGAGTTGACCGCTAGGTTCGCTGCAACCCGAGAGTAAGCTCCGAGAGAGACAGAAGTAGGTGTTCGTTCTCTGTCTTACACACGTAGTACATACAGTGGACGATCTGTCACGCTGTTTGGTGACATAACCTACCATCGTTGGTTTTCGGCCGTGCTCTTTTGCGTTAATATGGCAATGTAAGTGGGCTACTAGGCCAAACTATTGCGTCATTAATGCGTGTTGATGGACAGACGATGGAAAAGATAAGGCAAAACGTTCCATCTTCAAAGTCCAAATTATTTTTTTACATCCAACTACTCTCCACTTAAAAAGACAGAAGTTATGTACCGCTTTTGAAATATATGAATACCATATATGTAATTTATGATGTTCCTAATCTCAAAATTATGATCATTGATATATTTGTATTAACGCAAAAGAGCACGGCCGAAAACCAACGATGTTAGGTTATGTCACCAAACAGCGTGACAGATCGTCCACTGTACTGAGCCTTTCTGAGGAAGCGAAACAAACCCGCCCCCCTCCACAGGCCTGCGTTAGGCATACCTGGGAGAGGGAGAGAGAGGGTCTGTTTCGCTTCCTCAGAAAGGCTCGGTATGTACTACGTGTGTACGACAGAGAACGAACACCTACTTCTGTCTCTCTCGGAGCTTACTCTCGGGCTGCAGCGAACCTAGCGGTCAACTCGTGAAATAGAGAATTTTTGCCTCGCTAAGCGAGACTCCCCCACCACTGCAAAACGCTTGAGTTCCCAGACCTGTATATAAGACCGTGCACGCGGCACACGGTCTTATACACAGGTTTTGAAACGACACCTAAATTTCAGTAGTGGGGGTGGTTCGCTTAATGGTTTAAAAATTAGTTCGAGTTGCGGCCGCAAGAGCTGCGCCACGGATATCAGTGGAGCAATGGGCAGACCATAGACATAACCTCTAAACGTGCTTTAAACGCTTTAAACCTACACTCCTCAAAAGAATTAAAGCATCACCCATTTTTTAGCTGAAAAATTGGCCATATTCAAAGTGCCATAACTTCATGTGAAATGTTCGCAGAGGAGGTGTCAAAAACGCATTTTAAAGCTTGGAGCCTTAGCTTTCGAGAACATTTTTTTTAATTCGGCCAGCGCCATTTTGTTTTTGAGTTTTGGCCCCGTAAAGACACTTGTGTCACTTTGTCAAGTGAAAGTGTAAAGTTTGAGGTCATGTACGGGGAGGAGGAATTTTGTGACCGAAATTCGAAATCGGCCATCTTGTAGGCGCAGGTTTTCTCTGCAAAATGCATTTTTGATATCCAGGCTCGGATTTTTTTTCGCAAAGTTATTCAACTTTCCAACAAAAAACGTCAAAAAAACTTTGAGCGGCCATTAAAAACGACCCGTTTATCGGAAAAGGGCGAACAAAAACTCATTTTGAAGGTGAAAGGATCGACTTTAATTTGCTGCCAAGGAAAATCGAATTCCGCCCCGATTTAACCCCTTCCCCTAATTTTTGTCACAAAAAAACGTGTTTAATAAACCGTTGAATTTGACTACCTTTTTCAACCAAGCATAAATGATTCCAAATTCAATTTAAAAAAAAAAAAAAATGGACGTGAAAGTTCGAAGCTTTCCCTTCAAAATGACCCCCTTACGACCGTTGTACGGTTTTCGTGAACCGAGATATCCGAAGTTGAAAAAAGCACTACATCGACCGAAATTTACGGCGCTTTATCTTGGTAAATTTGATACATTGTAAAATGGTAAAATGGTAAATTTTACCAAAGAAATCATAAAATCTCCAAATCAAAAAAAAAAAAAAAACGTGACTTCAAGAGTGGTCCACTCGTGTCAGTCCGACCAAGCAGCTTAAGCGCCGTAAATTTCGGTCGATGTAGTGCTTTTTTCAACTCATTTTCAAGGGGGTCATTTTGAAGGGCAAGCTTCGAACTTACACGTCCATTTTTTTTTTTTCAATTGAATTTGGAATCATTTATGCTTGGTTGAAAAATGTAGTCAAATTCAACGGTTTACTGAACACACTTTTGTGTGACAAAAATTAGGGGAAGGGGTTGAATCGGGGCGGAATTCGATTTTCCTTGGCAGCAAATTGAAGTCGATACTTCCACCTTCAAAATGAGTTTTTGTTCACCCTTTTCCGATAATCGGGTCGTTTTTAATGGCCGCTCAAAGTTTTTTCAACGTTTTTTGTTAAAAAGTTGAATAACTTTGCGAAAAAAAATCCGAGCCTCGATATTAAAAATGCATTTTGCAGAGAAAACCTGCGCCTACAAGATGGCCGATTTCGAATTTCGGTCACAAAATTCCTCCTCCCCGTACATGACCTCAAACTTTACACTTTCACTTGACAAAGTGACACAAGTGTCTCTACGGGGCCAAAACTCAAAAACAAAATGGCGCTGGCCAAATTTAAAAAAATATTCTCGAAAGCTAAGGCTCCAAGCTTCAAAATGCGTTTTTGACCCCTCCTCTGCGAACATTTCACACGAAGTTATGGCACTTTGAATATGGCCAATTTTTCAGCTAAAAAGTGGGTGATGCTTTAATTCTTTTGAGGAGTGTATATTGCCGTCACTTGTATGACGCATTTTTGGAAAACTAACTGGAAAAATGATGACGAGAATATACTAAAAACGTGAAAAAAATTCTTTTACCAGGAAATCGAAGCAAATTACGAGTTCGAAAAATCGAACACGGGGTGTATAAATCGCGCGGCGCACGCGCGCATTCAATTACGATTAGTGGTTTTGAAGCTCGATTTTTGGAACTCGTAATTTGGTTCAATTTCCTGGTAATAGAACTTTTTCCATGTTTTTACTACATTCCCTTTATTTTTTTCAGTCAGTTTTCAAAAAATGCATCATACAGGTGATGGCAATATAGGTTTAAATCACGTTTAGAGGTGATGTCTATGGTCTGCCCTTTGCTCCACTGATATCCGTGGCGCAGCCCTTGTGGCCGCAACTCGAACTAATTTTTGAGCCATTAAGCGAACCACCCCCACCACCTTCGTTTCAAGACCTGTGTATAAGACCGTGATACGACCGTGTTCACAAGTTTACAGCATGACGCGCATTCGCGTTTGGCTAGAAGTGATTTTTATCATAATCATGAACCAATCCAGCCAATCAGATCATAGCGCCTAACTTCAGAGCGGTGCTATTCGACATCTGATTGGCACATCATTATGATGAAAATCATTTTGATCCCAACGCGAATGCGCCTATGAATTCCTACCATTCCTACCCAAGTATCGATATTCGATTCGATTCGATTCAATGGCTCGATTGAATTCGATATTTATCTAGCAGTTTCATGTTGCTTTCTTGATACATCGATTTTTTTTTATTTCGAATTCCCGTCACATCGGTTGTCTGTCGCTGCGAGAGAAGCACCTGCGTGCACATTTCGTTCGAGCGTCTGAATAGCGCACACGACAATTTTGCATGGGTCTTTCCCCTCCTCCGCCCCTCCCGGAACCTATGGAAGGCATGTGGCATCGCATGTCTCGCAGCTATTCGACTAAGCTAAAAGCTTGAGTGTTGCGACATGGCTCGTAAGGTGAGCAGACGACGTCGGTACGCCGCAAGACTATGTATAATCGCGTGGTGATGTTAAAATAAGACAATATAAAATATAAGATGAGAATAATAAGATAATAAACTTCCTTACAATATTGTTAAGAATTTGTTATTAAGAAAATAAGGGCCGCTTTTAACTACACTGAGAATTTCAACCACATGTAACATAAGTCAATATTCGGATATTTGGTTATCTATACACAGTATTCCTCTTTGATACACTGTCGGCGGAAATCGAGCCGTTCTTCAGGTCCTCTCTGTCTGTCTATCTTACAACTCTCTTGATTTCTCTATCTTTTTTACGCGAGTGAGTGAGTGAGTGCGTGGGGCTCTTTCGCTTACGGCGCATGCGCAACTCGCGCCAGCATCAGCTAGGTAAGTAACCTCAGAAACAAAAAACAACCTGCATTTTGTCTTCTGAAGATTGATGTCTTACGCATATTATTACCACTTTCTGATGAATTAGGTGCAATAACAGTCTGATGCAGTTGAACGTTCTATGAATGTCTTCTTCCTTCCCGTTTTAGCTGTAAGCTACGCGCATCATCGATAAATTGTATATGTGGATTTGGCGCGGAAATTTAAATTCAGATAAACAATAATTTTTCCCACGTTCTGCTGCTACTAACCCGTTGATACGCCACTTTGAAATTGTGTAAAGTCAAGCGTGACACGGATGATGATTTATAATTCACTATGTAATTCGCCATATGTGTTCCACGATATATAGTTTTACTTATAAGCAGCGTAAATTATTGACCTTGAAAGCTATTTTGCGTGATTATAGTAGAATATAACCATGGCCGTAACATCGTTATGTGCACGTGCAGGAACTAGATAACTATAACCGTAGATTGCTCTACATCCTATACTATATAATCCAGCATCAGGTTTCGGGCTCTTCAGTCTTTTCGCATTGGGAGTTGAAAATATGTTTCTTGAAATACTGCGATAATATACCTACCGTTCGAGATGTTTGGAGTCTTACAACCATTGCATGTAAATACAAAAAAAACTCCGAGTTTACTATTTCCACAAAGTTTCAACCGTATTTCCGTGTACCATGGGGGCGTCCACAAATTACGTGAGGCGATTTTTGCGATTTTTTGACCCCCCCTCCCCCCTTGGTGAGATTTCGTGAGATTTGGCTCGACCCCCCCCCCCACCCCCCTAATCTCACGTGAGATTTTTCAAAATGCGTATTTTTAGTGTAAATACGGATTTCTAGTAAAAAAACATAATTTATGAATAAAAAAAAAAATTACGTGATATTGGCCGAGACCCCTCCCCCTCTCCCCCACGTGAGATTGGGTGAGATTTGGCTCGACCCCCTCGCCCCCCTAAACGCCTCACGTAATTTGTGGACACCCCCCATGTACATACTATGTTGGGCATACATAGTTTTGTACAATAACAGTGTGTTTACACAGCTTGGAAACAAACAGCGAGAGAAGATGGATAAAAGTAAATTATAGGAAATACAGAAGAAAATAAACAACGTAACGACTGTTCCAGTAATATGATATTATCGACTATGTGCAGCAGTATATGATGCGTATGGAATTTTATACGGTCCGAAGTTCGGGCGTGGATGACGTGGCGATAAGCAAACGACAGTTGTACATACTCAAATTGTAAATTCGTATATCACATACACGGCGGTACCTACAGAAAATAAACCTCTGTGGAGATTTTTTTTATATAGAACATCATCGGGTCTGTGTAAGATGTAATCTTTGTTAGAATCTCGGACGATATTGTATCAGCAATGTTGCCAAGGATCTGACAGTTTTCAAACGAGATTGGGGGAAGCGACGCGCTGCATCGTGATTGGTCTATTTGAACCAGTTCTAGTTTCAAAAATATCATAGGCACGACTTTTTCGCTGATAACATATCGATCTAGATTTTTATAAACCACACCTCGAAAACGCTTTCATATATACCTAACATAAAATAATAATTAAATTAATTAAAGATCCGCACACCCGGTGTGTAAGAAGTACAGTGTGGATGTATGTGGGGCTGTCCACGTCAATTCAACCAACCTCCAGACCGCGACCTCTCCGATTTGCCCCATGATTTTTTTTGTTATTGTCCGTGCTTTGAAACATTTTTCTTAATTTTTTCAGATTTTTCGGATCAACCATTTTTGAGTTATAATTTTTTTTAACTCAAAAAGAAGGACCACTTTCGAGACCATTTTTAAAAATCTGAAAAAATTCACAAAAATCCTCTGACTGACGTAGAACAGTCTCCCATTTGCGAGAATGTGGAACGAACTTTAAAAAAAATTTTTTTACGAATTGATTGTTTTTTTTTCTGTTTTTTTTTTTTAAAGTCAACACTACACCCACGACTTTTATCCTTTCTAGATCTGCCAGCACTATTTTCGAATTATACGAATGGGAAGACATTGGTATTCAACTGGTCAATTACTAGAACAATTAGTTCGATCCAGTATTCATTTTGCTTTAAGGATAAAATGTGGAAAAAATTGTTTGTTTTAAAGTGTATATCCCAGAAACAATGAACTCGAGCTGAAACGACCAATTTTTTCCACATTTTATCCTTGGAGCAAAATGAATAATGGATCGAACTAATTGTTCTAGTAACTGACCAGTTGAATTCCAATGTCTTCCCATTCGTATATTTCGAAAATAGTGCTGGCAGATCTAGAAAGGATAAAAGTCGCGGGTGTAGTGTTTACTTGAAAAAAAAAAAATAAAATCAATCAATTCGTAAAAAAAAATATAAAAAAAATTCGTTCCACATTCTCGCAAATGGGAGACTGTTCTACGTCAGTCAGAGGATTTTTGTGATTTTATTCAGATTTTAAAAAATGGTCCTTCTTTTTGAGTTAAAAAAAAATTATAATTCAAAAAGGGTTGATCCGAAAAATCTGAAAAAATTAAGAAAAATGTTTCAAAGCACGGACAATAACACAAAAAATCACGGGCCAAATCGGAGAGGTCGCGGTCTGGAGGTTGGTTGAATTAACGTGGACAGCCCCATATGTGTGTCTTCATTGCGTATTATCATTCGCATACTTGATTTTCCTCGTGACTACGTATTCTGGGAACTGGCGCAGACGCTGACACACGATAATTAAATACAACTCCTTTTTTCTAAGCGTAATTAATATTTTATGTAACGTTCTTGTTATCCCCCGGTAGTCTCCTGGATGTGTACTCTGTTCTGCGAGGTCCACAAACACGATTACATTAACATATGCATCATTCCATACACAATAGGTGTTGCGACTAACTAGATGGGAAGGAAGATGAACCGTAAAGTTGAGAAAAAAGCAAGATAGAAATACACAATCCATATCATACCAACGAATCATTACTCAAGAGTCGATTTTTACCGACCCAGATATTTCGTATAATATCTTAGCCCAAATGGAAATGCGAGCAACGTAGCAGACTTATATAGGTATATAGGTACAATACGCAATATTCATCTGTAGAAAAGATATTCGTTTTATCCTATAATAATGAAGATGTATGTCTACACGTAAATCAATCGAAATATCTGAATCGGTAAAAATCGACTAGGTAATCTCACCTTAAAATGACTCACCGAAATCGGGTCTCTCAATCAATCGAGACGCACCTCAAGATTTTCTATTAATCCGCTGGATATATATACATCGCTTATCTCAAATCAGTCGTGCCTTCAACCCACCTGCGGAATGACGTTGAACAAAAATAAAAATCAATCGACGCACTGCAAAATCTGATTTTGTATCCCCTCATGTGTCGTTTTACAATGTCTAATGTTAACATAACTGGAGAGTAAAAATTAATCACACTCTGTATACACTAATTGTAGATAATTATCAGAGACCACATAACTGCGCAACATACTCTCTAAATTTGAATCAGTGACAATCAGTGAATATACACTGATTTCCAGTTATAAGTATACCACTGGAAAAATCAGTGGTATACTTATAACTGGAAAACAGTGTATATTCACTGATTCGCAGTGAGTGTCACTGATTCAAATTTAGAGAGTATGTAGTGGAGAAGAGAAAAAATGTGTAGTTGAACTGTGAACAGACATGCGTCTTAGTCAGGTTGATTAGTGTCACAGCATTTAGTGACACTATAAATATGCATGCAGATACTAAATCAAGACATTTTAATTGTATCCCATGCCTTTCTGAACTTGTTCAGTTCCAAAGAAATGAAATTACAGTTTTCCATCATTCACCCACTCAGGGTGTCTAGCTGTCAGGGAAATCTGGAAAACCGGGAATTGTCAGGGAATTTGAAAGCATCTGGAAAAACCGGGAAATCTCAGGGATTTTTCAATTTTTTTCCTCCATTTTGATAGCTGTAAGATTTCGAAAATATCTGATTGATGTGACCATTATTTTGAGAAATAACTCCCAACCCAAATCTCTTTATAGTTGAAAAAAATGCTCATATCAAACTGTGGCCAAATTGAATTCAGAGAAGAAATTGAGTCGGTATTTTAACTTAAAATGATAACATTTAACTTTGATCATCATGAATTTACAATAAAAAATGCGCTCGTTAGGAAAATAAAGTTGAAATGAATCCTGGAAAAGTCACAATTTCCCGTCTGGAAAACCGGGAAATGTCAGGGAATTTGATATGCAATTGCCGCTATAGGACACTCTGCCGGCACTCGTTTTTAAAGAAAAATTTAACGATTGATTTTATTCATGTGTTACGCTAATCAAAAGTACGAAGCTCAATCAGTAACGTCCACACGAATCTTGAATGTACTCTCTATCCACAATCAAAAGAAATCTGTATGAATAATCAATGACTGATTTCTGTTATCCTTTGGATTCTTTAGTTGACTCGAAAACGAAACTTTTTACAGGAGCTTAAATATAAAAAACCAGTCATACAAAAATTTCAAATGTGAACGTATAACTTATGCCTCGTGATCAGTATTATATGTACAGTTGAAAGCAGTCGTGGTAGCCAGCAGCTGTTATCACAAAACACTGATAAAACCCAAGGGAGTATATTTCGGTGTATGTAACCATCTACATATGTATAAGAAGATCATTTATTTTGATCTATCGATCTCGAACCTGGGCGAGCTCATGAAATAAGATATTTATTACACAAAGATACAGAGAGAGATAAAAAATATTAAATACCCAAATATTTGTTACATATCTTGCGTAAGCTTGTAATATTGTACAGAAAGAAAAGACGAGAAAACTTTTCATTACATCGACGACTATAATCTATATAATTTTATTCCATAAATTGTTAATCAACTACTGCATTTACAATTGGCAATCTGAATAATCGTTAGAGCAGAAGAACTTCTGATTTTCGTTTGAACACTTTTTTTTAATTGGTTGCTTTTTGTGGACCATCCTGTATGCAATCAATGAAATTCAATTATGTAATTAATTAGTTGGCAGGAGTTTGGACTCGGGAAATTCGTTCAATGTCAGATAAGTACTGAGCATAGCTAAATCACCTAAGGTCGAATGAAAGAGCATTGAAAAGCAACTATCTGAAACAATCGAATATAGCCGTGTACGTATAGGTATATCTACGTCGAGATTAATATTGGCAAAAGAAGCGGTAGCGCCTAACATACACCACAGTTCATTCTCTCAGCCAGTTTGGATAAAACCTTTCCGCGTTGTGACTGCTTGTGCGGTCTCCCATTTTTTGTCCTGTTCTGCGATCCCCTCTATAGAATTTGAAGGACTTTCAATAGATTTTCAAATTCAGTTCGTCAAGATCATTGAAAATTATTTTTGTTAGTCGATTCGGTCGAACTATTTGTTCTGGTTTTTCGGTTTCATTCGATTGATTATATCGAACTTTAATGAATCAAAATGGTGGAATTACGCGACGTAAAGGGAGTGTTTGGCAGTATTTCGCATTCAATCCAGAAGCAGGTGAGGACCCGAATATAAGAACAATTATTTTGACGCCCGTTTTCGGTCCATACAGTGGCATTTTATATGGCTAGCCACACAAAAATTTTGTCGACTAGTTGTCATGCGCAGTTCCTGACTTTTGTTGCGCGGTACGAACTGCGCATCTCAGAGCTGCCACACAATAGATATTTATGTGGCATGCGCAGAAAATAACCAGTTAATTTCTGCGCGCGCTCCATACAATATTTTTTACGGAAAAGGCATTAATAGTCACTTTGACGCCAGTTGAGTTCCGCACGAACTGCGTATAGGAGCTGCTGTAAAAGGTAGTAGAGAGCATGCGCAATTCGAACTGCGCATCAAAGTTGCGGAATAAAGACTTTATAACGCAACTTTGAACTTAGCGGTATAAGGTGTCACTTGTCGGAACGCAAACAGGCGTCAAAAAGTGACTTTTTAATGCCTGTGCCGTAAAAAAGTATTAAACGGCAGTTGATGCGGAGGTCGAAGTGTGGACCTCAACGTCCTCAACTGGCGTCAAAGTGACTCTTCATGCCTTTGCTGGAAAAAATATCGTATAGGGCGCGCCCGTGAAGTAACTGTTCGGCGAGGTTACGTTTTTCGTAGGTGAGAGCCGTTGGTTTTAACTGGCGAGCCTAAGGTAAAGCCAACGGAGAGTACTAAAAACATAACCTCGCCGAACAGTTACTTTATGCACATGCAATTATATGGCAGCATGCCACATAATATACAGTGGGTTCTCGTTATAAGAGACTGATCGGGGGAATAGGGGAATAGGATTCCAAGAAATCCGTCGCTGTAGCGTCCCCCCACCACCTGCCTCGAAAGCACGGGTCGCATGGTAGCTTATAACGAGGAGTCTGAGCCAAAGTTGGAATACAATACGTACGCAGGTAGAGTGGGGGAAGCTATAAAAACGGAACAAAGGGGAAAACTCTTATAACGAGGACTCTTATAACGAGAACCCACTGTACTATTTTCCGAAATCTCTATAATTGTTTCCGAGAATGGAAAATATTTTAGGTTCAGCAGTCGAAAATTCTGATGGACTATTTTTTTCTGAAAACTATTTTCTTTTGGAAACAAAATGAGCCCAAGCCAATCTTCCTACGACCAGCGTAGCCAGAGTTATGATTTTCAGAGAGAAAATATGCGCCAAAACAAGGAGGTCGAATAAATGCGAAAATATTGGGAATATCGAAAATAAGCTCTAGAAAAACAAAAATTCCACCGCAAACGACTTTTTCTAAGATCGAACTAAAATTCGAAAAAATTGACCTAAGAAGCCCTTGATCACTTGACATGGAATTACCCAAAACTGGTCTAGTTTTTCATTTTACTGCTTTTAACATTTTTTTTTTTTTTTATTAAAAATTGGTTCCACGAGTAAAAGAACTAATTGTAAAACTTATACACTCAAAAAATCGAAAACTACGAAATGTACTGAAATTCCTTGTCAGTCTCACATGCAAAAGAAATGTAAATTGAATACACCAAGGAAGAAATTTCATACGAAAGAAGTTTACCTGAACTGCAGTAGGTATACAGGCTGAATTCCTAACGATAGAACAGACTGAAGTTGTTTTAGACAGTTATGAACCCTAATCCAACTGCAGTCCAGAAGCTCATTTCTCGATTCTAGCCAATTTGAAATGTATAGTAGCCCTTCAAAACAGACTATCGGGCCCACCCGTTAGTAATCGAAAAGGAACCTCACTCATTTCAATATTATGCCACTTCAGTCTGAAGAAACATTAATACAAATTTTTCAACTTCCGGTTTCTCTGTTTTCTGAGACGAAAAAGGAAGTTATTGTAATCACCCATGAAATGAAAAGTTGAGTTTTCACTGGATCTCCACGTTTGAAGTCTAGAATATCACGTCCGACTATTTCGAGTTTCACGTGTGGGTGTGTTTATGTGTGCATGTATGAATGTGACCAAATTTTTGTGCCCGCGATATCTCGAGATTAGATATTGGCTTTGCTCGGTTCAGTATTTTCCGAATTATTTGAATACCAAAATTCGGAAAAATAAAATATAAATGACGATATCCTGAGAACGGATTAACGGATTTGAATAAAAATTGGTACCGTAAGCTTTTTTGGGTCGCTAATCACGAATCTGAAGTCAGTTTTGTACAATTTTGATTCGGCGTCGTCAATATGCTGCAAAAAAAAAACTGAAAACATTTGTATTTTGATGAAAATTGGTACCCGCAGGTTTTTTGGGTTACTAATCACGAATCTGAAGCCAGATTTGCGAGATTCAAAATGGTAAATCCCATTTGCTGGGAAAAACACTAAAAATTCGAAATCTCACGGAAATTAGTATTCGAAGGTTTTTTGAACCGCTGATCAAGATTCTGAGGCCAGATTTGCACAAGTCAAAATAGCTGGAAACACAATAAATAACGGGAAGTTCGAAGGCAGCCTCATAGTCAGCCCAAACCCGCTTGTTTAATTATTATACTTGTCTGAAACACGCCTCTTCGAAGGGACATTCCAAATTTGAAAACAGATAAAACGAATTACCTGTCCCGTCTACGTATACCATGCTGCAGTTGAAGTTAGCAGTTTGCAAATTTCACACAAGCTGCTTCGTGAAATAACATTGGATAAACCTGCACAGATCAAATCTTGAAAAGTATTTAAAATTTCAAAACATATTTCGGATAATATTTTACGTACTGTCTTCGCAAACTAACAGCTGCTAGCACTTTGAATCCACCGGTCTTTTCAATACTAAAAAAAAGGTTATACCTACGTGGACCTATAATTCATGCGAGCAGTGAAGTTAAAACGTCCGACAACGTTATATAAGTAACAGGTTTCCGGCAAAAGAAAAATGAAAAATAAATAGATATTTATGCGGCATGCCCGTAAAGTACCTAATTATTTTCGAGCGAGGTGGGGTTGTATGTTTTTAGTATTTCTAGTGCGAGACGTTGGCTTTGCCTTAGGGGCTTGCCAGGCACGCCGACGTTTTGCTCTAAAAACATAATCCTCGCCGAACCTTCACTTTACGGGCTCGCCCCATACACTTTGAGGCCAGTTGAGATCCGCGCAAACTGCGTATGAAAACTGCCGTGAAAAGTCGTATGCTACCCTATGAAGTATTTATAGACCAGCTAAGTAGCCTATAGAGTCTTCATAGAGCAGGTAACCCTTTAAAATACTTTTCTGCGCTACCTCCGTCGGGAAACGGTGCGTGGAAAAACTTTCCACGCACCGTTATCCCCACTCCGGGCGCGCAGAAACTTGGAAGTATGGCTCGGGCGCAGATAGGGACACAGTGACTTGTGCTTGTGTGTCCCACGCGCACCCGTCACGCGTCCCTTTTTCTACGCCCTTGCCATACAAATAACTATTTCCGGCACAGGCATGAACAAGTCACTTTTTGACGCCTGTTTTCGACCCATACAGTGGCACTTTATATGGCTAGCCGAAAAAAATTTTGTCGCGTAGTTGTCATGCGCAGTTCCTGACTTCTGTTGCGCGGTACGAACTGCGCATCTCAGAGCTGCCACACAATAGTATATTGTGTGATAAGTGCGGAAAGAAGGCGATATCCGATGAGTGTGAAGTTTGTAACACGAGCGAAGGCGAGCAGCCAGCATTCAGGCGAGTTGAATGTCGTTCACTCACGAGCCGCAGGCGAGTGCGGGATGACACGAGACGAGTGTGAATGCTGTGCGAGCCGAGCGAGTGATTCAAACTTCACACGAGGCAGATGTCGCCTATCCGCACTTATCGCACACCATATTTTTTATAACTCCTGCGGGAAAGCTTGATTTGAGATACAGACGAATAACATCTGACAGATGAGCAAATGGCCGACCATAACCAACCCGAAGTTAGGCGATAATCTAAGTTGACACATCGCTGCCGCCTGGGGCGCCACTTCGCGGACGCTTGGACGTTGCCACCGACCGATGGCGCTACTGAACGACTGACTTACTTCAAAGTGCGCATGCGTGATAGTGAAGAAATGTAGATTGCTTGAAGTGCGCATGCCTGTTGGTGAAAAAATGATGACAATGCACGATGTGCGCCTGCGCGATAGTGAAGAAATATTACTTTTTTTCACTCATCTGAAAAGGGGCCCTTTCCAAACCAAACACAGGCATCGAAAATCAAGCTTTCCACGCAGGTGTTATAAAAAAGTATTAAACGACAGTTGATGAGGACCGTAGTGTGGACCTCAACTCGACGGCAGTATGGAAGAACGTGACATCTCAAATTGTGCCAGAAGAACGTGACATCTCAGATTGTGCCAGAAGAAGGTGACATCTCAAATTGTGCCAGAAGAACGTGACATCTCAAATTGTGCCAGAAGAAGGTGACATCTCAAATTGTGCCAGAAGAACGACAAATTGTCATCTCAAATTGTGCCAGAAGAACGTGACATCTCCTGTGTTTTTAAGCATAGGATATCACGTTCTTCTCACGTTCTTCTGGCACAATTCTTCGCGAATTCTTCTGGCACAATTTGAGATGTTCTGGCACATGTCACCTTCTTCTGGCAAATGTTCTTCCATACTGCCGTCGAACTGGCGTCAAAGTGACTCTTCATGCCTTTGCCGGAAAAATATCGTATGGGGCGCGTCCGTAAAGTAACTGTTCGGCGAGGTTATGTTTTTAGTTGTATAAGTGTAGTTCTGAAGATAGCTCCATAAAGTGCTACTTTACGGTTCGAAAATAGGCGCTGAAAAGTAACTTTTTAATGCCAGTGCCGTTCACTAGCTATTTATGTGGCAGGCGCGTAAAGTGACTGCTTATTTGGCAAGGCGAGGTTTCGGCTCGCCAGGCAAAACAGCGGCTCATACGAAGAACATAACCTTGCCGGATAAACAGTCACTTTGCGCGCGTGCTACGTAAATAGCTATTGTTACTTTTTTATTTCACTACCTCAACTTAACTTACTTTCTTTTAGTTTTCCTTCATTATTTTTTTATTTTTGCCGATGTATGTAAGATTGTTATAAACGAAACACAAATTTCAATCTGTATAGTCGAAAGGAAAATCTCGGTGTCAGGGCCATGTAATCATTGTGACGTGGAAAAGTCAGCCCACGTAATTATACTCATTCCCCTGCTTTGACCAACCTGGTGGTTTAAAAATAATTTAAAAATAGCTCGCGTGAATCCCTGCACGCCGTGGCACGAGTTTAACCTCATTAGCTTGACCAGCTCCGAGGGGTTAACCACTCGTCCGTCGACCGTACACCTGACTTCAAGATTTCAAGACTTCATGAAGTCAGCTGACTTCAACTGACTCCAACTGACTTCAACTGACTCCAACTGACTTCAACTGACTTCAGTTGACTTCAAGTGAATTCGAGTGACTTCAGCTGACTTCAACTGACTTCGAGTGACTTCAGCTGACTTCGAGTGACTTCAGCTGACTTCAAGTGACTTCAACTGACTTCGAGTGACTTCAGCTGACTTCAACTGACTCACTGACTTCAACTGACTCCAATTGACTTCAGCTGACTTCAACTGACTTCAACTGACTTTTCGGCAAGGTGTACACCTGACTTCAAGAGTGGTTAACCCCTCGACCAGCTCATTCCTTGTGTCCTAGTTCTTAATCGAAACAACATAAGCACGACACTTGTAGGCGTGCGATAATGATCCTGTGTACGTATACGACGTCAGCGCCACTACGAGTAGACACCAAAGCACTGCATAGATGATTAGACTGTGTACCTATACGACAATACAGGTTTACCCACTGTGCTTGTGTAGGTTACGCTATAAAATACTTTTGAGACCATTGGTATCTTTTTTTAATCATAAATTTAGTTCGGTAATTATAGTAATTATTGTTAGGTTGATAACAATAGTAATCTTATTTACATGCACGTAGCGCACACGCGCATGCGCACTGTCTGCTCGCTTCCTATGAATACAAATCCTGCTGTCCTGTTTACCCTGCTTTGTGGGTTATTTATACGCTTGGTCGACCATCCCAGGGTGCGCAAAGTCTAGGTCTAGGCGTCCTGCAGGTTCTCCCCATCGCGATTCTCATCGCCAGTGTCTGTGATAGACCCTCAGCTTCATGGAATCCGGTGTCTAGGTCACTGGCTCACGATCAGTAGCTTTAAGTGTCTAGCTTTGGAGCTACGTGATTCTTTGCGTCCAGGTCCTCTCGATTGTAGTTTTTGACGTCTAGGTCCTATGCTTGGTGGGATTTGGTGTCTAGGTTGTCGGCTCAGCTTTTGGCCTCTAGACACCTCCTGCTACAAGTAGTAAATTACCTATACAGACACAGAATACCACCGAACGGATTAGACCCTGATCGCAAACTGCATGAGAAAAGTTGAAGGACATGGATGTTCTGAAAGTCTAGTTCGTCGGTCCCGGCGTTTTTGGCGTCCAGGTCCACCAGGTCGTAGGTCTTAGTGTTTAGGCCCTCCACACTGTAGCATACGGTTTGCGCAAAATCCTTCGCTTCGTATTTCTTGTATGCAGTCTCTTCGCTCAGTATTTGATGGTGCACAGATTGTCCTCGACACGATTTTTTATATCTGGGTCCTCCGCTTTGTGGTACTCGGTGTCTTTGTCCTCCTCGACTTCGTTGTTTTCAGTGTCTATAGAGAGCTGAAATACGAGGCGTCGGACCTATAGGAACCGAGCGAGGAATCGACAGCAGCGCCAAATCAGCCACTACAGGCCATATCTGTGCCCAGTTGCAGGGGATTTCTTCTGTTCAAGCAAATGATCGACCAATCATACTATACTCTAAATCATACTATATGAAATGTGACCAATTTGTTGGCGAAATAAATTGGCCTAGTTTGAATATTGTTGATTTTTACCATTTAGTTTATTAATTGTGGAGAGTAAATGTTATGAATGAATGAATTAATTAATAAACCCATTTATTGTCAAGTCCAAGGAGAATTTTACACAGATAAAGAAGCGCGAAAGAGACGCCACGCAGAGAGCAATGGCCGCTGCCATGCACGCACGCACGTATTCTTTGCACAATTTATCGTATCACAGGTATTCGTTGAATACACATACACACTTTGAATGATAACAAAGCACGTTAGCGGAACGATAAACCCGATAGATTTTAATCGCACGTTGTGCAGGAAAAGCCGTTAAAGCCGTTGACGAGAGACAAACGGAAAAAGAGGCGAGGGAGCTCCGCACGCACGATGATGTAGGATGTGTTCCAATTGGCAAGTGCAAGTGCGTCTAGCGCACTTGTGACGTCATAGCGCTCCTATCCTGACACGCAAGGTTGTGACGTCACAGGTGCGCTAGACGCACTTGCACTTGCCAATTGGAACACATCCGTAGTCGACTAGTTTTGGGCGTTTTGGCAACAACCCAAGTGACGCTTCCAAAACAAAAGCCAGCGTGGTCATGGATGACTCGAGCGGCACAGCACCAGTCAGTGCTGCCACCGCGCTGGGTTCAAAACCCCAGCGGTCAGCACACATGCACACACACATATCCGCTGCGCACGGAAGCGCTAATAATAATTAATAATAAATAATATATGTATTAGGGTGGTCCTTATTTGGGGTCGAAATCAATTTTACCCTTGCCGCCCCCTAAATCGGTTCGAAATACGTAAAAAGTAATGCTGTAATTTTTTCACATTTTTAAAAAAATGCTTGACCCTTGACCACGGGGGTTGAAGTTTTCCATTTAAAATACATGGGATTTTCCCGCGTTTGCAGTCACCATTTTACTGTGGGCCTAAATATGCTTGTAAAATCTTGAAATTTTCATAAATTAGTTTACAAGCATGTCGATACATAGCAAAAATTTCCCAAACCCCTACCCTCAAAATATTGTATAATATTACCATAATAATTATAATTTTTTTTTCTTTTTTTTTAAATTTTGAAAAAAGTTCGCAATTTTCATTTTTCTTCGCGTTTCACGTGATTTCAGAGTATTTTGAAAAAAATAATAATGGAAAAAAAATCATAATTATCATGGTGATGTTATACAATATTTTGAGGGTAGGGGTTTGGGAAATTTTTTCCATGTAGCAACATGCTTGTAAACTAATTTGTGAAAATTTCAAGATTTTACAAGCATATTTAGGCCCACAGTAAAATAGTGACTGCAAACGCGGGATAATCCCATCTATTTTAAGTGGAAAACTTCAACCCCCCGTGGTCAAGGGTCAAGCATTTTTTTTTTTTTCAATCTGAAAAAATTACAGCATTACTTTTTAAGTATTTCGAACCGATTTAGGGGGCGGCAAGAGTAAAATTAATTTTGACCCCAAATAAGGACCACCCTAATATGTATATATTAGCCTCGATATTAGCATTGAAAATGCTTCCGTTTTCGGGTCAGTAGTGAGGTCTGTGGGAGCAAATCTTGAAATGATGCAACAATGAAAAGTTGAAGAAATAAATAATAAAAGAACAAAAACAATAGAACGAGGGACATTTAGGTGATATAGATTTCACTGTGCACATAATGATTCTTAGTGTAATCATAGATGAATGAGAATGAATGAGAATTGTTCTGCCGGTGACAGCATTTCAGTGGCCTAAATACGAGCTAAATGTTTTCTCGGTACTTCTGTGGGTATTATAACAACTGACGATGCATCAATAACTCTTGTCCTATCATACACAGAAAAGAGATACTTTTTTGAATCAAAAAAAATTTGTGTTTGTGGAAAATGTCAATAAACGACCTCCAGTCCGCCTGTCAACGTTGATATAAGGCCCTGCGACTGGGTACGTATTTGATATTTGGCCACTAACGATAAGAGGTGCCACTTGTCTCTACGCTTTCGGTCCCTATAGTTCTTATACCTACTGCAGCTACGAAGCGAATGACCTAGACAGTAGACACCGAATATTACAACGCTGAGGACTCAGGTACAAAAAATCGTGTAGCGAGAATATCTCGAGGACGTCCAAAAATGTCCCTGATCGTGGTGAAATTGTATGCAGTAGCCATTGAAGAAAAAAAATGACTGTCTTGATTGGAAATAATTAATTTAAAAGTAGAAGTGCAGAGAAAAATGAGGTTGTAATCAGTGGCGTCAACGGGACACTGGTCGAAGTTATCTTCCCCGCTCGGATTTCGATCGAGCTTAAAAAACATGATATATCTCTGAGAGTAAAAAAACATGATAATGAGGAAATCAACAACAATAAGAAATAATTATGAAATAACGACAATCAGAACAACTGTAAGCAGTTTTCAGGATGCTGGTGAGAATCTGACCACTTTCCGATTTCGGTCCACTATATGGGTTGTTGAAAATCTGATCTCGAAATCGTGATCCGTAGTGAGCCAAAACACATTCGAGTATCAATTTTCATCACATTCTGCTGATCCTTATTTCCGAGGCACTCGTAGAGTCAGAGACAGTCATTTTTTGTTAGCTGTTATTTCGAAATAGTTATGTCTGTGGTATACGGATTACATATAATACGTCAGTTGCAGGACGTATATCTTGTACCCTACAGTTATATCAAATATACGTAAATTTGATAACTGCATTACGATTAGTTGGGTTTATCAAAGGTCGACGAGGTCCACGTAGTAATTACAAGTATCATATCTAACGTGTTTTTTCAACTGGCATGTGCAGTCCGATTCCGGATCAGATTATGTTATACTATTTCACATTTATTATCTTCCAGCAATTTCAAATACATGGTATTAAATCGCCGAATTTGATATCTTAGATCAATTTCATGGTGTGCCGCTATATGTGTGCAACTGTCTCTGTGTGTAGTATACAGAACTTGGTATTCTGTATGTATTACCTATTGTATATTAAATTTATCAGAAATCGATCGTCTGGTTATCTAATAAGATAGGTCGAGAAAGTATGTAACCAAAACTGCAATTGGGAATGGCGCCTGTAAGTCCGAAGTCTTAGGCATGCTCTAGTCAGTCTTTACCCACAAAGTAGCCGCGTCACTTATTTTCACTGATATCAACGCCTACGCATAACAGACGCGAAAAAGAAGATAAGAGCGCACTTCCGAATGAAATTCCGAACACATACATACCAAAATATCTCTGTTTTGCGCAACAATAACGACGAAATCCTTGTTCCTAACTAAAATGATAATTACCGCTTTCAACTGGTGTTCGCGGCCGTTACCATTTTAGTTAGGAACAAGAATTTTGTCGTTATTGTTGCGCAAAACAGAGATATTTTGGTATGTATGTGTTCGGAATTTCATGCGGAAGTGCGCTCTTATCTTCTTTTTCGCGACTGTTATGCGTAGGCGTTGATATCAGTGAAAATAAGTGACGCGGCCACTTTGTGTGTAAAGAATGACTAGAGCATGCTCTTAA
>JAEUYN010001017.1:0-51144 GCA_018257835.1 Euura lappo | reverse complement strand
TTTTTTTAACGTGATAAGTGACTGTTGGATTGTCTTCACTATTTCCACCGAAAAAGATAGTGCATACCTAAAATATGCTGCCCAAACAATGCCCAGGAACGGGTTCGCCTCGAGCTTCGAATGACGCGCCTCACGTCGGTGAATGTATTATGACTGGCGCGCTTTTACTCGCGAGAGTGTAGCTAGAGTATTCAGCGCCGCTCTCACCTCTAGCGGCAAGCGTACAGACGACTACGCACGAATTACATCAAATATCCAACCCTCATGTAAGATTTGTTAAATGTTAATAAATCTATATTTGAGGAGACATCGTGTGATTTCTGTCTCAAGCGAATGCTTCATTTAATGTGAATACTACGGAATTTCCACACGAATATTTCGCGAAATTTTCAAATAAATGCGTTTATTTGGTATAAAGAAACTCTTTTCTCAGTGTACTCGTCCCTGTCGAGTCCTATCCGACACTTCGCGCAGGGCTGAAAAGTGGTTCAAGAATTTTTTAAATTCGACTTCTTCTCACATAGCGCAGAACAGTGAGGTGAAGCGAATTCTGAATTGCTCAAAAGGATTGAAATGATATACAATAGTTCACGCATCATTTTGAAAAGATTTTGATCCATCTCCTGATATGTAGCAGGCAGCGGCCGGTACCTACCGTGCCTTATAATGGCTGAACGAAACTGATCGTGAATTAAATCGCAATCTGTCTTGGGTGCCAGCAAACTTGCCAATCAGATATGGAAATCGGAATAGTCCGCTTGACTGATATCGTTTGACTCTCTTGAAAACTCGAGGAGAAAAGTTCGTTTCGTTTTCCCCACAACCTATGACGGGGGTTCGTGCGCCGCGACTTCCGTGGCCAAAGTCTGCTGTGAGACTTACGAGCTGGTTCTTGACGAAAGCCGAGGTAGCTCTTCGAAAGCTGGAAAACAATGCATCTGCAAGGAACGAGCGAGCGAGGCGGGGTATTGAATTTTCTAAAAAACATTTTTCTTACTCTCCGAGTGGATATCTCCATCTGTTTTTCTCATACTCCGCCTCTCTCTCGCTCTCTGCCTCGTTGGTATGGAAGATATATGTGTACGGATGGATTGCAGGTGAGAAAGTGCCGCACTTTGTACTAATTACGGAATCAGCAGAGCTTGACGTTCGCTGTTTTTCAGACCCTTATACCGCCTCAAATTAATTCACCTGTATCCGCAACGCCATCTTATTCTGTAACTACCTTATCCCCTGATCAAAATTGGGGCCCAAAAATAAACGGGACAGAAGCTGGTGTCTTTCCCATACGTATTCAGGACTAACTTTGATGGACAATTATTTTAGAAAATCTACAGATCTTGCGTGTAACGCAAGCATCCGAGGCATTGAAAATGTACCCTGTTTTATCGTCTGTGTGCATTATGTTTCGATGATCTTTTGTATCGTTTCATTTTGATTTGCCCTTGCAAAAATAGGGTGTGTAAGTAATATAAATTGGAATAACGAAGTGTGACCGAAGCGTTCAGCAAACGTGAATTGTTTCAATTTATATCTCTTGAACTTAAAGAACACTCCATTTTCGCAAGGGTAGTACATTTGAATCATGCGGAACACGGCCTCTATTCAACGAACCGAAACATGTTGCACACAAACGGAATTGTGGGCTATGAAGATCATATCCGTTTACCTGCAACAATTCAAAAACACTCTTCTTTCTGACAGACTTTAGGGGTCGCAGTTTACTCTGCCACCAAATCCGGTCGCACACTCTGCAGTAATCCTGAAGGTTGTCGGTGAAAAATTTTGAAGTTATGTGTTCCTCAAACCGACGGAACACAGCAGACTCAGCTGTGGCTCGAGCAACCAAAGTCGTTACATCTGAACCAAACGGTGACGTTTTTTCTTGCTGAACTTCCTTTTCCGATTCTGAATCCTCTGATTTTGATTGTTGAACCTGAATGTGCTGAACTTCCCCTTCCGATTCTGAATCCTCGGATCTTTGTTGCTGGACCTGAACGTTTGAATTTTTTTCTAAACCTACTCAAACGTTTTCGCGCAGCGTCAGATTCATATTTTTTTACTTTTTGTTCACTGCGAGAGTTTTCACGCATCCGCTCCCGATGTAGTTTTGCTCGTTCAACGTCTGAATTTTTTTTTTTTTATCTTGAACAAAATCCCGAACTTCACTTTTCCGTTTACGATATTTTTTCATTCGTTCTGCAACCGTCAGAGTTCTTGACGTAGACGGCTCAGAGTTTTCACACATCCTCTTTCTCTCACACCCGCTCCGCGAACTTCACTTTTAGGTTCACTTTTACGTTTGACATAAAAATATACTACATAATATGTTTTCAATTGTTCCGCAACCGTTGAACCTCAGAATTCATGGCTATCTTGACCCACTAACTCATTGGTGCTCAACCAGCGTAACGCTTTCGCGTGACACAATGCTTTTCAATGCTAATAAGGTCAAGAAAAGTTGACCGCATTTTCTTTTCGACCCAAGGAGACCACACCTGTTTTTGGTTCTATCAGAAAAACATGGTTTTTCGTGATCCCAGAGACCACGTGTGGTCTGTTAGGGTTAATGTTGATAATTATCTCTCTTCAGGTGCTAAAGGCTAATTTTGTGGAGATCGGCCTTTGGTGAACTGAGAGAGCCATTGCTTCTCTAATAAGCATTAACAAATTTCAGAGATCCCAGTACACTCACCGAATACATAAGGACCCGAGTAAAGAAAATAACCCGGGATACCCAATTGAAATTCTATGAAAAAGCCCTCAGAAGAAGACGTGGGCCTCTCATCTTCGAAGCGCATTCGTCCCTGGGGTCAATATCGATGAGCCGGAAGTTGAATGGATCTCATTCGGTGCAAATGGTCGAGGGAAGGAGACGCACCGATAGCGGGAATCGAAACACGCACCCTTTCAGATTGTGAGGGTCGGTCAAGTGTCGGAAATTTAAAGATTCAGCTCCAGTTGTAAACTTGGCAGATATCAATATTTTCAATCAATGATTCGAATAACGCTACTTCGAAATTCACCCAAATCAACCCGTTGCCAATCCAGAGAAAATAAATATTTGAAACGTTGCACCCGAGGGGTGAACCACTCTTCAAGTCCGGTGTACAACAGTGTGTGAAGTCCCAGAAGTCCCGTGAAGTCCCTGAAGTCCCGTGAAGTCCCTGAAGTCCCGTGAAGTCCCATGAAGTCCTTGAAGTCCCTGAAGTCCCGTAAAGTCCCTGAAGTCCCATGAAGTCCCGTGAAGTCCCTTGAAGTCCCGTGAAGTCCCGTGAAGTCCCATGAAGTCCTTGAAGTCCCTGAAGTCCCGTGAAGTCCCTGAAGTCCCATGAAGTCCCGTGAAGTCCCACGAAGTCCCGTGAAGTCCCATGAAGTCCCGTGAAGTCTTGAAGTCCCGTGAAGTCCTTCAAGTCCTTGAAGTCCCATGAAGTCCCCTGAAGACCCATGAAGTCCCATGAAGTTCCGTGAAGTCTCTTGAAGTCCCATGAAGTCCCGTGAAGTCTCGTGAAGTCCCTTGAAGTCCCTTGAAATCCCATGAAGTCCCGTGAAGTCTTGAAGTCCCGTGAAGTCCTTGAAGTCCTTGAAGTCCCATGAAGTCCCCTGAAGTCCCATGAAGTCCCATGAAGTTCCGTGAAGTCTCTTGAAGTCCCATGAAGTCCCGTGAAGTCTCTTGAAGTCCGTGAAGTCCCTGAAGTCCCTGAAGTCCCATGAAGTCCCTGAAGTCCCATGAAGTCCCGTGAAGTCCCGTGAAGTCCCATGAAGTCCCGTGAAGTCCCGTGAAGTCCCATGAAGTCCCGTGAAGTCCCATGAAGTCCCTTGAAGTTCCATGAAGTCCCTTGAAGTCCCTAAAGTCCCATGAAGTCCCTGAAGTCCCGTGAAGTCCCTGAAGTCCCGTGAAGTCTTTGAAGTCTTGAAGTCTGGTGTACGCCATTTTTCGGAGTGGTTCACCCCTCGGTTGCACCGAAAATAGTGCCACGCATAGTAAAATGTCGAGATAAAAATCGCCCACTTTTTATACCTGGGACTCCTCTCAAGCTTTAGCTCGCTACTATCAAAAATGCGAGATGCATGAGAAAAACTGGTCGAAGATTTAGGATACGAAAGTAGAACACGGTTCGAAAGTTCCATTCCGAATCGTAGAAGCCTACCGGAGCAGTCTGCTTACATCGTAAAATATACACGGGGATGTCCATCGTGATGTTACGAAAACACCGAAGGAATACCCCACAAAACTCACGTACGATATCCGCAGCGCGGATGTCAGAAACAACGGATTTCCGTTACCGAATAAAATCGCTTTACATGGTGCTTCACCCAAGAGAACAGAAAATCATTGCAGAGAAAAAATTATTATTAGCATTGAAAATGCTTCCGTTTTCGGGGTAATAGCGAACCACTGGTTCAGTATAGGGGTCCAGATATCAAATGTCACAGAAAGTTGTCACACGAAAGCGTTACGCTGGTTGAGCACCAATGGTTTTAGTGGATCCAGATAGCCATGAATTCTGAAGCTCGACGATTGCGAAACAATTGAGAAAATATTGGAAACGTATACGTGAAATTCGCGATTTTGTACAGCATTATCCAAATATATGTATAGCAAAGGATAAATTCCTCTTCTACAGATCAGATAAGCGAATTGTTTTGAATCGAATTCACACTAACTTGAGTCACAAGAGTGCCCGCGGTCAAAATTCCAAAAGACCAAAAAATAGAACGGGCGAAATGTCGAAAAGTGAAATTAACAACGATTCGAAATGTGAAATGGGTCATAATAAGGATCGGCCAGAATATCGTTATTTTGAAAATCGATGTTTCGTTTTCCCGGAATATTGATTATCGCATAACAAATTTAACAGGGGACATTTTCAATGCCTCGGATGCTTGCGTTACACGCAAGATCTGTAGATTTTTATAAAGGGGGTACAGGACTATTGGGTGGTCGAAATAGACCGTTTGTTTCGGGGTGGATAGCTTAGTTACCAAATTATCAACGTACCCGTTTCACAATTTATTGTGGACAATTTGACAAGCAATTGAGGAAAGAAACATCAAGAATAACTTGCATTTTATCGAAGTTATGAATCGCCTAAGATGCTCTCGCGCAGTCGCTGGTTGTGGACATGATTTCAGGTGAACCAATCATTTGACAGCTGAATCCTTCGGGATAAGTTATTTAAACACTCAAAGCAATGGCAAGTCGGATTTTGGACAAATTTTAACTGAAATTTTAGAAGTTGCATGCGAATATCAGGCCTAAATCAAATTTCAAACTTCAAAATCGTCATTAATGTTTTTTTTTTAAGAATTCAGAATTATTCAAACTTTTCGAGGAATCCACTCGCCATTGAAAAAAGTCTTCCGGACGTCATGAGGATTTTGAAATCAATTATACTCAAACAAAAATCGATATTTTGAAGTATCAATAGTCCTGTACTCCCTTAAAAGGAAATGTTAAAGGCAGACAATTATTTTTCGCTTCAGATATAACTCTGAGGAATCATTCTTCATCTCCATAAACGTACAAGAAAATCCATACTACAGCTAACATCCTTAACGTGACGTGTAATACAAAATTTTGTAGGGTCTTACCTCCTTTGTGAGGTTCGAAGATAGCAAGGATCAATTGGTAGTTTGGAGGGTGGTGGTGCTCGGATTAGCCCCGAGGGTGAATCGAAATAATGAACAAGGAAACGAGATCCGAGCATCATCCTTCGTAATTTCACGCGTCACCTGAAACGGGAGGAAAACTCTTTTTGACGACGAAATCACCGGGACTCTAATCCAGGTCCTCCTCGATCCTCGGAAGGTTTATTCAGCGGTTAGGAATGGCGCTGTGACTTGTTGAAGAATATTCAAGATTCATTCATTCGGATGGTTTGATTTTCAGTTTTCACCTTCAAGTTTCCTCACTGTTGACCTGGACTGCTACTTATACGGTTCAACGAGCCTTTTTTGCTTCCGTAATGGCTACGTTGTAGACTCGTCGATCCCCTCGTATATTCGAATCCACAGCTAAAGTGAAATTCTTCGGAAGCACGAAAACTATTATCTCAGCTGTTTTAGCATAACATTGGGTTTGGTAGAAATAATTCAAAAATTAAAAGATATAGCTATTCATATATTTACAGATACAAACAACAATTTGTGGTGGACATATACATACAGTGGACAAGTTTAGAATCTCTGTCTCCTTGATGCGACCGGTGATGCTCGCGAGGGTAGACCAGTCGGGAAAGTCTAATCCCGGATCGTTGTCCGTTTTAATAAATGAAACTTTACCGCGCATTTTGAACCAAATTGCTTTAAAATATTCAATGCATTGATATTATGAGAGCTGAAACTGCGAGAGTGCACGAAGGCAGGTGCGCGGTCATTGGACTTTCAAAGCGATTACCTGGAAACCACGGTAGTAAATCGGCGAACGTAGATAATACGCCAAACACCACTGCAGCGGCGAAGGGGACGTTGTGTCTATAATATCGCGTGGGAGCTATTTCTTTTTTTCAGCACAAAAATCGAGACAATTGTCTCTAATTGTTACGATAAGTAATGGGGAAAGATTCTCGAGAATGCTGATTTTGTTCTACTTTCTTGTTTAGGCCTTCTGATTTTGTGTCCATCACGCCCAACGGTGACAAAACCATGGAGAGCATAGTAGAGCGATAGCTCTGCCGTTTTTGTTTTCTTCAAGTGTTAGAAATCACGACCAGCCAGTACAGATCAATGGGCAGCTGCGATGCCTCTATCACTTGAACACGTCGGTGCGACCCCTAGACTAAACATCGGGCCTGATATCTGGGCACTAAGCAAGGATATATCCTTGGGCACTAAGCACGCCGTTATGACGTAACCCAGGACACTGTCTTATGACTATATGTAACTATACAATTTAGATGGATTAAAAATTACCTATAACATAGCTCGTCATGTTTAGAGGATCATGGTTTGAAATAGATATCAAACGACTATGATTGCATTACATATAAATTTAAGAAACTAGACTTTATTTGCGATACAGCTGTAATGAACGAAACTTTCGTACTTTCATGCGAAAGTTCGATTTTTTCGGTATTATTTCCACACAATTTTGTGAGCGACGGTATCGGCAGTCGCAACTATTATTTTCAAAGTATGTGCCGGTAAAATGGATAATAAAGCACTATATAGCATATACGTTGACTTGAAGTTAGATTACCCAGTCTGAAGTTATTTTATCACAGTCCCGGTATAAGTGTAATGTATTCAAATCTGTTAGTTCGTAGTCGGTGCACACGGCTAGCCCGTCTACATACTTTGAGTTCGTTTAGCCACCGACCCGCAGCTACTTATTGTTAGCTCACATCAGTCGCTGTTCATTTACAAAAACAATAAACATTGACAGTCGGTATCAGTGTTTCTGTATTTCAAAGCGTGAACGGCGGGTAATGATTTTAATCAAATTAGTCAACGAAACTTGCACACTGAAACGTACGCTATAGTATTTGTTTCGCCCCATTTATTCTCTGTCAACCCTTACAACCTGCAGATTCGTTATCCAGTGATTGTATGGAATTAGCGGCTGTATCGAGAAAATTTATGTAGAATCGACAAGATTCGAAAGTAATCAAATTCTTAGATCACCAATGTTGGAAATAACGCATAAAACCATGAGATATTGCCCATTTGTCGTCGTTCATCTCCCATGAACCTCATAACTTTTTATTGATTTATTTCTCTAAACAAATGTTGTCCCCTGTACGGCTATTCTCATTCGTAATGAAAGCCTGCATTTTTAAGAATCTCAAAATTTTCGTTCTCTGATCAAGGGCCGTAACTTTTTTTAGATTAGATTTCAGAGAAGACGGAGTGCCTTATACACTCTCTATCGCGAAAAACATCGGATCGAATAAAAATCCTCAAACCATACTATAGGAAGCACGTTTTGTCACGTGGCAAGTCGTTTTCAAGCATTTATGAGAGTGACGCATGTGACCCCTCCATTTCTTGTAAACACAGTTCCAGCCAAACCGCAAAACCGATTCCAATGAAATTTGCACAGGATACTGTTTTCACCCTGCAGATGTAAAAATTTTCTTTGTGTACCCGATCCAACTTCCGGTTCAGAAATGGCGATTGCCAACTTTGTCAATTTTGGAGACTCAGCAGCGAGCCTTGGAATACAGCCTTCTGGATTTTTCCGGCACCTGCGTCTCGGTGTCAAATCGTTGAAGTTGCTTGTAAACGCTTTCAGCCAAACCGCCAAACCGATTCCGATGGACATGCTGGGCGAATTGAGACGGAACCGGCCCACTAGCATTCTAAAATGAAGGTAGTACATCCACTCTATACGGATTTCGATAAGAAAGCTATCTTAAAAACAATCCTGGGGGTTCTGTTTTTTCCACTCAACTATGACTCCACCCTGCACAGTTCTGCGTGCACTCACGTCGTCACGACATAATGGGCTTGTTACAACCCTGGAGGACAAAAACGGTGATCAAATATATTCTGAACTACCCCACTTGAGTGGTTTTATCCGTCTGTATGGATCTCATTATCTATCATGAGGAGGTTGTTTTGATGTTTTGATGTTTTTTCACACTCCAGCTGTTTTTTGCTACTCCAAAGCTACACAATCTCGTTTACATAATATTCTACTTGGTTATATTTCTGTTTAATGAGATTCAAACGACGTATTACACATATCCAAGCGACACATCCAGAGTACGTCCTAAACGTTGAGCAAGGCGAGTTAGACGTATACAGAGTGATAAGTTAGACTGTTGTCATTCGTACGAATGTATGAGATGATACAACAAAAATGGCTCTCATACCTTAGGGTATCAGGTTGGATGTAAAATGAGTGATGAGACAATGAAAAAATGAGTAAAAATGTTGTTCATCATATACTTCTTAAAAACACCCGGAGGCTAGATTCAGGCCAATTTTTTTACGCCAACAAAGTTTTACAGACAAATAAAATGACGCCTACATATGTGTGAATAAGTTATTGTTATAACAGTCATTTTGGTTGAGAGTAAAACAACTGTTGTATTTGAGTATTTTTCGGAGGATAAAATTTCGAACTAATTGCAGGAGTGTAGGATGACCTGAATTGTATGTTGTATACATTCATAGCTTACGAAATATTGATAAGAATGTATTGTTAATATTGTTATTGCTATTATTATTATTATTATTATTATTATTATTATTATTATTATTATTATTATCATTATTACTATTACTATTATTATTATTATTATTATTATTATTATTATTATTATTATTATTAGCATCATTATTATTATCATTAGTATTATTATGATTGAGATATCATGATATACGAAGTTTTATGTATGAAACCTTTTTTGTTCATCGGACGTATAGTTTCTGTGAGTTGTTGTGATTTTTTTTTTAATTATAACGATCATAATTGTGTATCAGACCCAGTAAAAACTGTACATATTGAAAAAATTCTGCCCAGATCTTCCCCAACCTGAAAAATAATGTGCCCTTATAATCGAGTACGTAAGAATGATATATAAGCGTGATTTTTTTCTTTCGGGATAACATTTCTTTGAAAAATATAACATTCTTTCCACTCCCAATAGACCGCCTTATATATAGTTTTCTTCTTTCATGTTAAGAGTTTCGTATCAGACGTCGCCCCAAATGGTCGCCTGCTTCGTCCTGTCGACAGATGCGAGGAAGGATCCCTGAGGATGCCACGCGACTGCTGTCACTGCAGACCTAAAAACCAAAAGCCACAAAAATGAAGTACATTCGGCGAGGACGTTCCGCCTACCACAGGGTATCTTGGGTGACCATTGGGCATTGGTGCCGAGGATCATAGAGGCATGGAAGATCCATGGAAGATCTACGTCCAAGGCTATACGGAGGAGCGGTAAATCCAACGGACCAGAAAAATTAAGCCCAAGTTATGACTCGGCCGGTGGTCGTGGCGCTATTAATCAGCGCCAGTTAGCCACGGAAACGGCAGGTATAGCGCGAGGGAATGAAACCAACCTGACTGACGCCTCTATTAATCTTGCGCGATAGTGACACCTAACTGACTCGTTGTCACCCTCCCGAAAATGAAACACCGCGCGACCCAATACGCCGGGTCCTTCGCTGCTCCAGACCCTCGTGGTTACTTATCTCTTTTCTCTACCTATTCTCCACAATTCAGTCTCTTTTTTAACTTCCCGTTTCTCTGTTTTCAGAGAAAAAAGGAAGTTATTGTGATCACCCCGAAAATGAAAAGTCGAGTTTTTACTAAATCTCCACATTTCGAGGTCCAAAGAATCACCTCCGACTATTTTCAGTTTGACGTCTGGGTGTGTGTGTGTATGTGTGTGTGTATGTGTGTGTGTATGTGTGTGTGTGTGTATGTGACCACATTTTTGTCCGCGCGATATCTCGAGAACGAGTTCGCGGATTTTGATCAGATAGGGCTCAATCGACGGGGCTTTTCTCAACTTAGAACTGATTAGATTTTGGCTTTGATCGGATTAGTACTTTTTGAAGTATTCAAATAACAAAATTCTAAAAAACGCAACAAAAATGACGATATCTTGAGAACGAATCAACGGATTTCAGTGAAATTTGGTACCATATGGTTTTTTTGATCGCTGATCACGAATCTGAAGCCATTTTTGCAAAATTTTCATTTGGCGTATTCGATGTGCTGCAAAAAAACTAAAAACATTTGGATTTGGATGAAACTTGGTACTCGTAGGTTTTTTGGGTCACTGATCACGAATCTGAAGTCAGATTAGCGAAATTCAAAATGGCGAGTCCGATTTGCTGGGAAAAATACTAAAAACATTCGAAATCTTACGGAAATTTGTACTCGAAGGTTTTTTGAACCGCTGATCAAGAATCTGAGGTCAGATTTACAAATTTGAAAATAGCTGAGAATAAAATAAATAACGGGAAGTTCGAAGGCTGGCTCATAGTCAGCCCAAACCCGCTTGTTTGCCTTTGTCTTCCTTCTAATATTGGTTGCGCGTAGATCTCCTCACTTTAGAGTTCAGTCTCTCGCCTCGACTGATACATCTCTCGTCAGTCACTGTATATTATTTGACCCGTGAAAGCAACTGTTTTTCGCACATTTTCCCTTCGGTCTATATGGGTAAGGCATATGGGCCATTCCACCAAATCCTGTACGCAAACCTGGCCTCTAAATTATTGGTTTTTGATCAGTTTTTCACATTACTTAGGTGTCAAGAAGAGATTTATCGAGTCTGGAAGATCTCAAACGGGTTTTCGTAATTATTCGATTTTGCTCGGAAATTTTCGAATCTTATTGAACGGTTTAGAAACTGCCTTAGAATGAATAAAAATACGTTTTCGATCAAAATGTTCTGAATTTCTCGAAAATGATAATCATTTTTATCTAACTTGTCATTGTCAGTACGCAATTCGAAAAATAGGAATTAAAACGTCAATTACAGCATGTTTCCCATCGTTTTTTGAAAATCGGAATTTTTTTCTGAAAATCCAGAACCGTTTAATTAGTTTGGAAAATTCCGACGCAAAATCTAATAATTCCGAAAACCCCTTTTAACTGAAGTCCGAGATGTTCCACACTCGAGAAATCTCTTGGTTGACACCTAAGTAATGTGAAGAACTGATAAAAAAGTAGAAAAACTTTGGAGACCGGATTTGCGTACAGGATTTCGTGGAGTGGTCCATATACACTGTGGAACGCATTGTAGCAAAATAGCCGTGGGGTTCAATTATCTTTTCAGCTCCATACGCAGGATACTTGATACCTGGCTCAAGAGACTATAGACTAGCTGATTGTCTCGAACAAGTACTTTTTAATACTAAACCCTGAGCCAATGGAGAAACTGATGGAGGAAAATGGGGATAAATAGGTTTCGGAGGTCTCAGAAAGAACACCTTCTTATTTGGATGTCGACTCATAATCGAACATGGGGAATACATTGAACAAGGTATTTGCAATATATCTGGGGTTTGAGAGGAATGTAGCGAAGGTTCAATCATAATGAATTACACTTTTTGAAAGCTTTGTTGCCACTTTTCCTGTGAAGACTGACATGCATCTAACATCCAGTTATCTTCGTTTCGGAATGTGAAATTAATTTCTGGAACATAAGTTCGATAATTCCACGACAAAGCGACAAAAAAAAATGCACATTCGACCTCAACTTCTTCAATCTTGATCAAAATTTCAGGAAACATTGTGTTCCTCTGGAAAACGACTGATGTGGATCGATTTGAAATAAAAGAAAACGGCGTCTAAAAAATATCACGGAACGTGGTTTTTTTACTAATATCTCGGAACTCGATCGAGCTAGGAGGTCTCGGGCTCATCGGACCAGGGCTCATTTTGAAGCTTGTGAAGCAGGCTACCATACTATACTATAATTTTGACCAACCGTAACATTACGAACAATTGGTCCCTATTTTAAACATGAAATAGTTTTTTCCTGAAAAACACCCCCCAATCGATTGACCTGGTTATTGTGGCGTAGTGCATACTTCTGTGTAACTGAAAAAAGTTTGTACCGGGTATTATTTCGTGAAGAGATAAAAAAAATTTTTTGAGTGTAAAAACCGAGACTGCAGAGAACTAAGAGACGTTTTCAAGACTTGAATCAACATCGAGATGTCAGAAGTGGGACATTTGTTCTCCATATGACGACCGAGATGACGACTTTTATAAAACTTTTAGTTCTCTGCTGTCTCGATTTTTACACTTATTGTTAACCATTCTTTTCAGCTCTTAATGAAATAATAGTGGAATACGACGTTTTCAGAAATTTCGGTCGCAATCAAAAGGTATGCGGTCCGGAAGGGTGTACGATTTGATATGGACCCATTTGATTACGGTAGAAATTGAAATTTCTGTACGAAATTCAAACTATATGCGTGTATGTCCGTAGTTCTTCTAGTTCTCTAGTCCGGGTAGGGATCGTTGGATTGGGTGAATAACCAACTTAGATCCAAGATATGTGTAACACTGACCGGTTCCTCTCAAACGATTCAGAAAAAATGTATGTCATTCTTCAACACGTTTAAGGAGACCCCTATTTTTTTATTTTGCACTAAACAAAATTCGTCCACTGTACGGCTGTTCGTATTTTTTTTATGAAACCCTATTTTCACGAATCTCGAAAATGTCGGTTTCGGACAAAAGACCGAAAATTTTCAACGAATGAACCGATTCTACTTGTCTGTTGCTCAAATTGGGCCCATTTTTGTTTTCTTTCAGACGTTCCAAGGTTGAGGACAATCGATTTATAAATTGCCAAAGTTATTCAACATGAAGTAAAATAATGCGATGAAATTCAACCACGATTTTCGGCAATTCCATATTTTTTCATTCGATCGCTAATTTTTTCTCGAATTGTCCCTAAAAACCTACTAACTTTTGACGTAGGTTTCGTTTAGCGACCAAGCTCGTGAGCGGAGTTATGATTTTTTTAATATCACGAATTTTCAACATTTTCGGGCTGCTATATTACGTTGATCACGAAAATAATTTTTTTTGTCTCGCTACATTGTTTCTTGAGTACAGGCAGTTTTCTGTTAGACACCCCATACATGAACGATCAACAATCGAGTTGGATTATATATATTTGCTAAAATTCACATTTATTTTGCGTTGATTAGAATAATTTAATCAATCAATTATACTTATTTGTTCTATTGTTTGTTCTATTTTTGATACATATAACAGACATAATTGATCAACTGAATTAATTTAAATTGTAGAAGACATAATTTATTGATTAAATTTATCTAATAGGTAATATAAAATAAAAACTAATGTTTGGTTTAATTGTTGAATATGATGAATGGTGTAAATAATTTTTTGTATTTTAGAAAATCATCTCAATGGATTATTGATCGTTTACGTGTGGGATGTTTCCAACGGAAAAATGTCTGAACTCTTGTGTGTCTGTATAGCATGTTCACGGTGTATAATGTATAGTATTACATTTGAATGAATGTTTGATACTCTCCGTACCCATGTGTTTCTAATTTTGTCCTAAATATCCCAGGTTACGGTTACTATGCTATCGTCCACAGCATTTACAGTTGCTGATCACACGGTGCTACACGATTTTGGTTTCTGGGAAGGCCTTGGGCGCCCTGTAACAATTCTGGTACGCCGAATACGATGCTAACTCAAGTTATTGTTCATCACCTTAGGTCTCTACAGAAAACTGGAGTTAGAACTTAAAAAATCGGTGTGTAGAAAAACGTAGTTAATATATTGGAACAAATTCTGAGCATATGAAGAAATCAGAGGAAAGAAATAGAATCACAGACCACTTTGTGGAATGAACTTAAAGCGGGTTGAAGCGCTGAAAACCAATTCCGAGACAAGTTTGGTGAATATTATGTTCCACGCGAGACAATATGAGTAAATTCCTGGTATGCGAAAATAAATGAAATGCTGCATTGAGGTGTGGGAAAAATACTCAGGATTGAGACGAGTTTGTAAATCCCATCGCTTCCAGCGAAGCAGATCTCCTACTTTTTGGTTCCCAAACAGCGGAACATCAACATTCGATCTTCATTGAGCACAGCTGATGATTGCAGCAATCAAATATTAATTGATACGACGGAAACTGTAACGTGGTCATTCTTGGAGAATGAAATATATACTTTTTAAATAGTTCCCGCAATCTTTTCCTCCCACTTGTATAATAATGCAGAGGAAATGTAATATAAGTAATTACAGCGTCATCATTGTCATCATTTGAGTGGTTTCTTAGTCCACGTAACCCGTATTTTCACAATGTGAGAATAATTTCTTCAGAGAGAGGGTGAGAGCAGGGGAGACAGAGAGAGACTTGAACTGTGGTTTCATTGTCGTCACACGGGAGAACGTGGAGACTGTAGACGATATACCCTGGTGACAGCAGAGTTCAGAAGAGAGTACTTTACCGCTATACCAAGCTTGGTTATCAACCATCTGGTTGTAGCTTCTCTCATGGCTGTTAGAGGGCTGGATTAATTAAATAATTACTTAAACAAGGAAGATTCAATGACGGAGTGAGTAGCTTCCAGTTACGCCTACAAGGAGGTATATCCACGTCGAAATTGTCATCACCAGGTGACGATTCCGAAAAATATATTTCCACATTTATATTCCGTACAATCAACAATGCGTCCAAGTTTTTTTTTTTTGTCAAAGCTCTGCACCAGCCGACGTATCGTATCCTACAGTCTGGTTCTCAAACGTTGAATGCACTCTGCTCAGGATTCATTTCCGTTTGTTAGAAAGAAATAAATCCTCGTGTATCTCGGCAGGTGAAAAATTCCGTATAACGTATTTTTTCTTGTGCATTTTGAACAATTAACACGTTGAAAATTCTCATCGAACCCGGGTCTACTGAATGCTAATGTGCTGGAGGCTTACTTTTCGAATTCAATCTCATCATTTCTGGTCAAAGTCGCTACAAGAAAAGGAAGATATAATTTAAATGTTGAATTCGTTAGTCATACCTTGTTCAGAATATACACAGGGATTTTTAGTAAAAAGATGCGGTTTGACGCCAAATCATTAAGACGTAAAAAATGTTCGCCTCCCCGGGTCTATTTTCTGAAATACGTGTTCAGCTACCTCATTATATTAGGTAATATAGGAGAAAAATGAATTGATGGCAGTAAATCACCTACAAGATAAATGGGCAGAAACTGGAGAGAAATTTCATTAGGCGACTGAAATGAAACTCCCTTCCTACTTCAGAACTGGTGAGTTCCGCCGTGGCGATGACATCTTCTACGTGCAGTGTTACCACCATACAACACACACGAGAATATGTACTTTTTAGCCTATCCAGAGGCGTGTCCATTCTTCGACAATACCTACGTGTATGTAACAAAGCACATACCTTTACTATTGAATATTCATTTTCTGTACGGGCCGAACATGCCAGTGTGAGCAGAACTTTCCGATACATTTATTTCAAGAAAGGCCATGCGACCATACACTGCCGTTTCCAGACCATGATATGGATGAAGGAATTTTAGTAGCACATTGGATGTAACTTACGCGTGATCCTTGAGCACGGATTCCACTTTGTTGCTGCTGACGGACCAGATGAAAATAGACCCATTCGAAGATCCCACAGCGATGTACTGTCCGTCTGGACTAAACGTTGCGCGTGCCCAATCGCAACCAACTTTGAAGCCGTCGGCACTGAAACATTTAGTATGAAGGACGTGTTTCTTTAATGCAATAATGGACCTGAGCCGGACGGTTTGCACCAGAAGAATTTTCTTCAGTTACTATTCCCATTTCTTTTTAAAAGTTAGTACTGCTTTGCCTTTTTATGTAACTCAAGGTAATTAACTACGGTGCCTTTTTCTGAACTACGCGCCCAGTGTTATGTAGCCGGTGAGGAAAAATATTGCTACGCCTCGGTTACCATATATTATATACATTTTCTGGCTAGCAGCACGGTGGTACTAGTACGGTCTGCATGTAGACCGGCTGCAGAGAATAAGACGATAGTATATGTATACATATGCAGGGAGACTCATTTCATGCAAAACTCGTATACGCGTTTAGCTGCACATCACGCAGGCGTGACCTTTCATCAGTGAGCCAGTGCAGAAATAACGCATAGGTAGATTTGAATTTATCTCCAGGACTGGTGCAGTAAACTGGTCCTCGTAAACTGACATTTGTGAATGAAGCTCGAATATCCAGAGTTGCATACAGAATGCGGACGAAAAGTATTCATGAAAAAGTCTTACCTGAAAGAGCCGATGATCTGGTTCATTCGCAAGTCCAGCAGTTTGAGAGTATCGTCTCGGACGCAGCTCAATAAGTAATGCGCATCTGAAAGTTAACGTGCAGACCACTGGGTGATTATTCATAAGCTATATATTGTGGTGGATTTAAGTCCGTAATGTCCGCAGGAAGTAACAACTACCGTAAAGAGTATTTTGAAGGTAGTTCTGAGGGGTGCAGTTCTTACTGCGCATCAAAATTCACGGACTGACAACTACCATGAAAAGTCTTTGCATGGCCGTTTTTAAGATAGCTGGGCAATTTCACCAATTATCAACCAATGTTTAATCAAATTTTTCGGGCCCAAACATTGGTTGATAATTGGTAGAATCGCCCAGCTGTGTAGTTTGATTTCACGGATCAAAAGCAGGCATCAAGACGTGACTTTTTCATGTGCCGGAAATAGTATATTATGCTACAAGGGAGGAAAGAGCGCGATTTTCGCCGAGTGCGAGGTTTGCTGCCCGAGGCACGAGCGAAGCGAGTGCAGCGAGGGCAGCACGAACACGAGGTGAAAATCGCGCTCCTCCCGTGTGGCATATGCTATTTTTCACCCGACTTCGATAAAATGACCTTATTCCGTCGCTGTAACGCGAGTGGAAAGTAGGTAGTCAATTTTTGACCAGAAGGAAGAGAAGTGATTAACCGGGCAGAAAAGCAAATTGCCGGGCAAAAAAGTCCACTTTTTTGCCCGGCAATTTACTTTTTTGCCCGGCAATCTACTTTTTTGCCCGGCAATCTACTTTTTTGCCCGGCAATCGACTTTTCTTCCCTCTGGTCCGAAATTGACGACTTTCGACCCGCGTTTCAGGGGCGAAATACGGTCATTTTATCGTAGTCGGGTGAAATAGTATATTACACACCTAGGGAGGGAAAGTAGGCTATTCCAAACTGCATGTGAGATTGACACCCGAGCCGAAGGCGAGGGTGGCAAGAACGCAGTTTGGGATGGCCTTTTTCACTCCCGTGGGCTGTATACTATTTTTCACCACCCCCTGCATCGGAAAGCACGACTTACCGTTCACGCAGCGGGCCGAAGGTCGTACTTTCCGTGCAGGTGTGGTGAAAATAATATTTCGTCAACCGTGTGATCTGAATAGACAGCTCCCCGGGAAAAAAGGTTCATATCTAATCATAACTAATTATAAGTAATCATATCTAATTATATATGATTGTATGTATAAATATGTAACATCATTATATGTGAGTCTACAAATGATCAGATATGAACCGATATCCGTTCATGTATGGGTTAATATGGCTTCATATATGATCAGACATGGTTGAATGCCACTAGTTTGAGCCGGTACGTGAGCAGATATAACCAAATATCCGGTCACGTACCAACTCGTATGTGATTGAATATTGGACTATATATGATGAGATATGATCGTATATCAACGGGTCCTGAGGAAACAGACGTAACTCAGCGGGCTGTCTAGAACGGACGTAACTCGCTGGGTCGGATAGAATGGACGTAACTCGCCGTGCAGGATAGAACAGACGGAACTCAGAAAATTCTATTGTAATTCTTTTGTTATTTCCTGAGTTACGTCTGTTCTATCCTGCACGGCGAGTTACGTCCGTTCTAACCGGCCCAGCGAATTACGTCCGTTCTAGACTGCCCGCTGAGTTACGTCTGTTTCCTTAGGACCGTCGATATGGCTAATTACATAGGCCGATGCATGATCATACATAGAGTTATATGTAATTCTATCTCATGATATACAAGTACATGCATGAATATATCTGATTATATATGTATTCATACATGATCAAATCTGAACCAATTTTCTGATGAAAAATGGTTCATGTCTGATCAGACATGAACATGTATGGTTAGCATGGGCAGGTATAGATCATACATGGAGAGATATATTTAGTTTGGGATTATTATTAGGGTTGTATCTGTTCATATCTGATTACACAATATGACTTCATCTGGTAAACGCCGTTACATTGGGTTCCAAATTCTTAGAATTTCTTGATTCTTGATTTCCAAATACTTTGTCACTTAAGACTCAAGATACAGTTTTACCGCTCATTGCGATTGTGATTATATTATAAAAAAGGCCTGAGCATTTTCGCTCGCATTTTCGAAGCCCTACTATTTATTTGGAAAATATGAGAATAAACAAATAATATACGATACGGTTCGCGTCAACTTTTTTCCGGGATTCTGCAGTATTCCTGCGTTTCTAAAGCGAATTGTCGCAATGAATCCGGATCAGCAAACAGAAGTATTCTATATTTGTTCGAGGGAATCGTGTTTGTTAAGCAGTAAAGTTACAATTAGCCACCGAAAATAGCAGAAATAGTCAATTTTTTCATATCCTGTTTGCGGATTTGGAATTGGCGCAACAATCTACTATACATAGAAACGAACCGAAGAATCCTCGCTTCCGAAATACAGGGTGTTCATGATAACTTTGGAAAAAATTACAGGGTGGGTAGATGACCCAAAAACAAGGATTTTGAGTATTGGAACCCATGTTCGGAAATGTACCCATACAGAGCTATGGCCATTTTTCGATTTTGGTTCGCGCTCCTGTTGCGTACTCGAAACTCGCCTCTATCAGGTGTGTCGCGTGTAAAGGAGATAACAGTCATAAAAATGGCAAGTTTTGCGTCTACATGGTGGGGTCTTAATAACATAAACAACGGAAAACAAAACAAAAACATCATAATTTTGTACTCAACGTAATAAGGGAAAACAAAACAAAAACATCATAATTTTTTACTCAACTTAATAAGGGAAAACAAAACAAAAATATCATAATTTTGTACTCAACGAAATAAGGGAAAAGAAAACAAAAACATCATAATTTTTTTAAGTTGAGTAAAAAATTATGATGTTTTTGTTTTGTTTTCCCTTATTACGTTGAGTACAAAATTATGATGTTTTTGTTGAGTTGAGTAAAAAATTATAATGTTTTTGTTTTGTTTTCCCTTATTGAGTTGAGTAAAAAATTATAATGTTTTTGTTTTGTTTTCCCTTATTAAGTTGAGTAGAAAATGATGATGTTTTTGTTTTGTTTTCCGTTGTTTATGTTATTAAGAACCCACCATGTAGACGCGAAACTTGCCATTTTTATGACTGTTATCTCCTTTACACGCGATACACCTAATAGAGACGAGTTTCGAGTACGCAACAGGAGCGCGAACCAAAATCGAAAAATGGCCATAGCTCTGTATGGATACATTTCCGGACATGGGTTCCAATACTCAAAATCCTTGTTTTTGGGTCCTCTACCCACCCTGTAATTTTTTCCAAAGTTATCATGAACACCCTGTATGACAGCAGCGCATGCGGGTGCTCACTCTATGGCGACGGACGCCACGCCACCACACGGCAGGCGGCAGACGCCGCCATATTGTTTAGAAACGCTAACGATTGTGAATGTGTTGTGCGGCTCGGTCACTGGCTTAAACAATTTTGCTTCGAATATTTACTTCTTCAACAGATTCGAGTTTTAACTCCATATCAGGTGAGTAAAAGTCCATGCACACATTTCATATAAGAAATATCGCACGTGATATTTCTAATTGGCATTCTGTAACGCGTTACCTAACCTTACTTTGGTCGAACGCTAATCTCGTTCATTCTTGCAAAGCGACTTGAGAGTAAGGGAGGACAGCGACTGACTGGTTCAGCGAAAAGGATATTCTGGATACTACAGTGACGTCGGGTCATGATTCGTCATTTCGGTAGTTTATTCTCCAAATGATGACTCCGTTTTCGTGGGAAAGCGATATGCTTCCTCTAGCTAGAAATTGAGCTGTTCTATTATGAGCAAAATTATTTAAGAAAAGCCGGGCCTGTCACCCACCCCCTTCGATTTGGCTGATTTTTTGTGAGCATGTTACCTACCTAGAGAGTAGTCAAAAGCCAAAATATTATGTCCCGAAAAAATTTATTGGCCGAGTTACAGTTTTTTTTCACATTTTTGACTCGAATTTGGGTATTTTCGATTATGCAAAGGTTTTTTGGACTACGTGGCTGAAAATCGGTTTCTTTATGTAAAATTGACCCAGGAACACGAATCTGGCCACAGATTTGACCTACGAGAAAAACCTACAATAATATTAGCCAAAAACACCCGAAATTGACCAAAAAAGTCCCAAATCTTGGGGAAATGGTCCAAAAAAAATGTTTTCGACTTTCTGAGGCAGCAATCTTGTAGGAAAAGAGCCAACGAATCCAATGATCACACCCCCAGATTTCTAGGACGAACCGTTCAAGAGATACGCGTTGTCAAAGTTGGAGAATCTTGTTTTTCTGGCAGTAATGGACTTTTTTGACCTCTTTGGACAAATGTCCGACCTAAAGGCCTATTTTGCGGCATCCACCACGACTATCTAAATCGAGTATCAATAGGTTATTTTCATCAAATGAGATTCGTCAGATTCTGGTCAAAATAATTAAATGTACTTTTCCATGAAATAAAATAATAAGAACCCTTAAAAAGGTCCATTATTTGCAGAAAAATCAAGATTTTCCAACTTTGACAACGCGTATCTCTTGAACGGTTCGTCCTAAAAATCTGGGGGTGTGGTCATTGGATTCTTTGGCTCTTTTCCTACAAGATTGCTGCCTCAGAAAGACGAAAACATTTTTTTTGACCATTTCCCCAAGATTTGGGACTTTTTTGGTCAATTTCGGGTGTTTTTGGCTAATATTATTGTAGGTTTTTCTCGTAGGTCAAATCTGTGGCCAGATTCGTGTTCCTGGGTCAATTTTACATAAAGAAACCGATTTTCAGCCACGTAGTCCAAAAAACCTTTGCATAATCGAAAATACCCAAATTCGAGTCAAAAATGTGAAAAAAAACTGTAACTCGGCCAATAAATTTTTTCGGGACATAATATTTTGGCTTTTGACTACTCTCCAGGTAGGTAACATGCTCACAAAAAATCAGCCAAATCGAAGGGGGTGGGTGACAGGCCCGGCTTTTCTTAAATAATTTTGCTCTATGTGTTCTACAGAAAAGGTCTGTGGTTCCATTTTAATGATACACCCTTGAGAAACGGAAAAGTAAGTCAGTTTTTGTGGTATAAAGTCTGAGTATAAAAAATCGAATCTTCCAAAGCATGCGTATCTAGGGTGTAGTAATATAGGGCTCGGTATGATGTCTAGTCTTTGGCGATATAGTTTAGACGCAGAGGAACTTTGCGCTGAACCCTTCGAAGCTCTTCGAAGCGGTTCGGCACAAGGTTCTTCTATTTCAATTTCCATCGCAGGGATTTTTACTCTTCAATTGTGGTCCAGGGTCTTTTTTCAACTCCCTAGGAGGTTTTACTTCACATATTTTCGAATGATATCACAAATTAGTGATAATTACATGAAAACTTATACTCCAAACTTTTCAAGCTATTGTCAGATTATATTTGAGAAAACTAAACCTACAGAATTCAATAGATCAGATTCTGATAATTTTGTACACTTATATTATACACTTATTGAAGTTGATAATTCTGTATCCGAACCTAGAATCGAAGCGAAAACATTTTTTTTCGGGTATTACAGTAATTTCCATACAGGTATATTGTGACATGTGTATTATACCTATATGTTATGTAGTCGATATCTCTTTGTACTAACTTTGACACCATTATGATAAAATATCATGATGTTACAGAATAAAGAAATGAATAAAAAAAATTGGAGAAATTCTGCCTATAATTATTTCCCCTAATCACTTGGAGCTACAGATCTGATCACATGTGATCGGTCATGATCGAATATAATCATATCTAATGGAATTACAATTTTTAGATCCGAATTCACGCACGACGTTCGTATCTGAACATATCTGTCCATATCTAACTCCATATATGACCATACATGATTAGTCGAGACCATTTTTCGGATATAATCATATCTGGTCAGTTACATATAATTATATACGATCAGATAGAAAATTTTTATTCCCGGGTCATCTTTGACCACATCGAGATTGACCACGATTGAATTTTGAGGTGGGCGGCAGTTGTATGGCTAACGAAAAATAAAATACGGTAGCACGGATACGGTACACCATCTCTTTTACTCAAATGAGCTGTACTGGATCTCGACTGCGAATTCGGTAAATGAGTGCTTTGGGTGCTTCGGGATTACGCAGTGGAACATGAGGATACGTCAATACAGAGGCGTTACTGCTCTTCGATACTAATAAAAAAAGAAAATAGAAAAATGTATACATTCAGAAATTCCTATCCCCAACCCTCGTACCATAACAGGCATGTTGCAATAAGGGTGAATTTCACGAGTCCCGACGAGGAGCTAAAAGTCAATATATCGGATAGTATGTGTTTGATGAAAAGAAGGTACGTGGGTATTCCGGCGGGGATGGACTGGAATGGTATGTAGCTATGTGGGTAGGTACACGTGTTTTCCCATTCGTTGCTTTCGTTTCACACCCGAGTTTTCTGCAGCGCTGGTTCAATTCTAAGGTATTCTACGAAAATGGCTGCGAATGGAACTGAATTGAAGGACCAGGAGTCTGTGTCGAGAAATTGCCTGAGAGATTCTCAGAGTGTATAAGAGGGACGCATTGTTTCCTTCTGAATACACTACTTGTGGCCTACGGGGCGGATAGATACTGGCTAAGTGAGTCTCTCTCGATCTGACTTGAAACCTCCCAAAGTTTCTTCGACACGGAAATTCCCAAAAGAACTCCTTCGGCCTTGTATTTGCTTTTTAGTTTTTCGCTACATCGAGTATCCCTATGGCCTACGGGGCGGATTGATACTGGCTAGTGAGTTTCTCTCGATCCGACTTGAAACCTCCCAAAGTTTCTTCGACACGGAAATTCCCAAAAGAACTCCTTCGGCCTTGTATTTGCTTTTTCCCTACCTGACTGCCCTGATGAAAAAAAATCTTTGGGAAACTCTGCAAATATACTCTGAAAAACTCTGCAGAAAGCTCTGCATTTCTCTAAAATTTGGAACACTTTTCAGAGAAGAATCAAAGTTTATCCCAAAGAAGAATCAGAGTTTGTCTCTGAAAATCTATTCAATTATCTGCAATTACCTGCATTTCGATTTAAAAAATTCGGACGAATTGCAAAAATTTCTGGAAATCTCTGCAAGCTCAAATTTATTCGTCTGCCTCTAAGAGATATTGGCCCAACCGTAGTCGAGGATCAAGTGACCACGCCCAGCAAACACAGATTGCAGGGCCATTTCTGGTTAGGTGAAGGAATGCGGATAGTTGAGCTGCTGGGCCGCTGCCGGTAGAGTTGTGATGGCCCAGTACCATAGTGTCACAGTGGCCGACAGCTGGGCCACTGAAGGCAGGACCGGTACCGTCGTACCGGACCAGTGATAGCTAAGTGACCAATTTTTGGTATCGAATTGGCCTCACCTTCACCGCACCGTCAGAATAACGGAGCGGTAGCCTACGAATTATTGGCATTTAACCAGTGAGTTTATGAGGCTACTGTTATGGAACCGTTATTATACCTTTATAGTAGTGATTATGTATGAACACTGATGACGAGAAAAACAGGTAAAAAAAAGATTTTTTTCTTCAATTTTTGAAATTATTTGTAATTGCCAAATAATTATAACTGTTTATGGTTAACCTAGACGGATGAAGACACATTTTTTTCACTCGAAAAACATGCTGTGTTTTTCGTCCCAGCTGGGATTCGAACTGTGTTCGCTCGCTTGCTCGGCTTACTAGTCGCACGCCCTACCTACTTTTTTTTTTTTTAATGTAGTTTATCCAGGCACAAAATTGATACACTATAAAAACGATACATGATAAACAAGGAAACTTCAAACTTCAAGGGGAGGCTCTACTCGATTATGACCGACTTACCGACATAAGTGGGCGTGTCGCTTATTTCGATGAAAATTGAAGTCTACGGGCCTAAATCGCAAAAAGGGCTCTGTCGCGGATCGCTACGTGCAATTCCGAACCTAAATATGTCAAAACCTTTTTGTTTTGTTATAACGAAAATGGGTCAGTTGGCGACGTCGCCCAACTGTCACATTTTCGTAATAACAATGCCATTACTTTGTTTCCGCACAAAACAAAAAGGTTTTGACATATTTAGGTTCGGAATTGCACGTAGCGATCCGCGACACAGCCCTTTTTTACGATTTGGGCCCGTAGACTTCAATTTTCATCGAAATAAGTGACACGCCCACTTATGTCGGTAAGTCGGTTATAATCGAGTAGAGCCTCCCCTTAACATACATAATTAGGTACAAACACGTTTTGGCCCTAAGTCGGGCACTACACGGTACCCAGCAAACAAATTTATGTACGAGTGCCGTACCATGTCTGTCGCGGATGCCACATGCTATGTACCAGGTTCGGTACATGAGCGGCACGTGTGCTGCGTAATGTCCGCAACACGACAATGTTATAGGTACATCGCACGTATGCAACAAAGATACATACCAAGTACCTAACAATTACATCGCAGGTACGTTACCCGTGACGTACTACCAACATCGCAGTTACATCTCCGTAACGTGCGTCAATGGAAATACAGCGTACGCAAAATATTCAAATAAAAATTCGATTTCAATCCTCATTCGCGCATTTTTTGAATATTTTACCGTATACTATCAACTTTTCGTTTACTCTGGATCAATTAAAATGTGTTTGTAGCTCGCTGCAAGAAATTCCGCTTTTGTCATTCTTTACCGGGATTCGAACCACATTCAATGGCACTCGTCCGTCTCACTAGTCAGGCGCTCTACCCACTACGCCAAACTGTCTTAGAAATCCTGAACCTTTTTTCTCTCATTCAATGCCAGATTCAATGTCAGATTCACGTTAACCAGCGCAGTTTTGAATTTCACTATCACCGATCGTAAATACTTTGAGGTTATGTTCATCACTTTGACTTGATGGAATTAAATTGAAATGTTCTGCAAAATGTAAACTACTATTATGGATAAATTACGAGAAGGAATTCCAGGTCAGCCTTTTTAATTAGTCATTTGAGGACAACAAAGATTAACTTTCCGAAACAACCTGTGATATCCTCACCCAGAGTAACAATAACAATAGACAAAGCGTCGAGGATTATCCAAAGAAAAGTAATCGAATAATTGAACCGAGGAAAATTAAGTTTCATTTGGAAAAATAATCCGAACAACAGTAATGATTTGGAATGTAAGAATGATATTGAATTAACCGAAGAAAGAAAAATACAATATAACTTCACTGAACTCTGGACTTATTTCCCCCCTCGGTTCGGGTGTGTCAACTTTTTACATGATCTGTACGTAACCATGTAATGTAACAAAGCCATCGTGCAAGTAATGTAGCTGGTACATCGTCGCCATCCATTATATGGTATGTAACACTGTTTCCTGAATGAGAGGTCTCTGGTACATAACAGCAGTATGTACTCGATACGTTCGTGATTAAGAGACCTGTAATGTACCCGGTACATTAAATTGCAATGTAGCAATGTTTCGTGCATGTGACCTCAAAATGATGTACCAGGTATGCCACTGTTTGCTGGGTATGATGACATAACATTGGTGGCAAGTAGCATGGTATTTTCATACTTTCAGGATCTTAGATTTTTTATTCATCACCTCGAGAGCGAATTCTTTCAAAATTTTGCTAATTGATCAGGAAAAAAATGGCCTCGTGAAAAAAACTGATCGTGCATTATATGTTTCTACTTAACCTACTTATTCCCTACTAACAAATAAACTTAAAACTAAACAACAAGGATAAATAATTATGACATTTGTAGAGAATCAACTATATAACAATCCGTGTAGAAATTTCGTCTGGGCGCTAATACACTGAGAAAAAAAATTCGTTGAATTGACTAAATGCATTCATTTCGCCGCCCGTAACAGCGGCATTTACTTGTGTCAATTGATTGGCAGTCCATCCAAGGAAAATTTTGTTGGATTATTGGTTATTCAATTGGTCGCCATATGGCCTACCTAACTTGGGCCGACACAAGATTCATCAATCGGGCCTATATTGGCTGACAAACTAGGGCCCATACTAGATGACAAACTAGGGCCCATAATAGATGGCAACCTTGGGCCTATATTGGTTGACTATTTTGGGCCTATATTGGCTATCTTTGGCAATCCTCGATTAGTATAAAAAAAGAAATTCAATAAATTTATTTTGGAAGTTTTTCTTCCGGTATCGCTTTGAAGTGATCAGATTTCAATCAACTGACGAAGATTCACATTTTTCCTAATCAATCGCTAAGTTTCATTCAATGAAAATTTTCTCGTCCGCCACCGGTTCCGAACCTGCTACCCTCGATCTTCCAGTTACGAATCCAGTACGGAGGGACAGTGAACACTAACTGAAAAGACTGACAATTAATTATTAGAACGAGCAGAGAATGTCGCAATGTCATAATCATGTACTTTTCCTCACAACCAAATTAGCCCAAATTGGGTCCAAGCTGGGCACAGGCTGGGAAAGTCCGGACAAAATCAATTGTCATTCCTGGATGAACCCCAACGTGGCCCAAGTTTGGCAAAGGTTAGGAAAGCCTGGACAAAATTAAGTAAGATACCCGAATAAGCTTGAACTTGGCCCAAGTTTGGCACCAGTAGGGAAAACCTGGATAAAATTAACTTGGATACCCAAATAAGCCCAAATTTGGTCCAAGTTTGGTACTAGTTGGGCACGCCAGGACACAATCAACTTGGATGCCTTAATAAACCCCAATTCGGCCCAAGTTTGGCACCAGTAGGGAAAACCTGGATAAAATCAACTTGGATACCCAAATAAGCCCGAATTTGGCCCAAGTTTGGCACTAGTTGGGCATGTCAAGACACAATTAACTTGGATGCCCGAATAAGCCCTAACTTGGTCCAAGTTTGGTACTAGTTGGGCATGCCAGCACGCAATTAACTTGGATGCCTGAATAAGTCCTAATTTGGCCCAGGTTTGGTACTAGTTGGGTATGCCAGCACGCAATTAACTTGGATGCCTGAATAAGCCCTAACTTGTTCCAAGTTTGGTATTAGTCGGGCATGCCAGGACACAATCCACTTGGATGCCTCAATAAGCCCTAACTTGGTCCAAGTTTGGTATTAGTCGGGCACGCCAGGACACAATCCACTTGGATGCCTCAATAAGCCATAACTTGGCCCTAGTTCGGTAACAGATAGGAATCCCTTATAGTGGATGCCCTGTTGATGCCTAAAAGGGGCCTCTTTTCAATTCGGGATGCCTCAACAATTTTCTACACGGGAAAGCGTGATGTATGAAAAAGAATGATTTAAATAGGGATTATGATATGATAGCTTGGTATCCACACTGAGAGAAAAATTTCGTTGGATTGACTAAATGTAGCGGTTACGGGCGGCGAAATGAATATTTAGTTGTGTCCATTTAATGGCAGTTGCATGGTCGAACAAAATGTTAGTTTGATCCAACAGATTATTTTTTAATTTTGTTCGATGAACATATATTCAATTGCCACAAATAAATATTCATTTCGCTACCCGTAACCGCTATACATTTAGTCAATCGAACGAAATTTTTCTCTTAGTGCATGAAATATTTAATGAGCAATATGTGTATATGCTAACTCCGAATTCTTGCATATATGTTTACTTTGATTCTTAATTATTTATTTATATCTATTATTTGTTTTATCTTTATCATTTATGTATCTTCTAACCACCAGTATTTCGCAGTTTTATTTCGGTGGTTGTCTTTCATGTCTCTTAACGGGAGTACGGCATTGTATCTAATGATTTGCCTGTTGATCGGGTCATTACAAGTCAGGTTCGGCGGGTAAATGATTCTTTTGTCGTGCATTCCTCTTAGCATGTGGAATATGGTGGGTACCATATTTTTGTCTTGAATGTACCCCATCCTGTCCAAGTAGGTGAAGGCCTCGCGGGTGGGATGAAGCCCGAGTTACAGGTCCTCTCGAAATACATAGGGTTTGGTAGATCTATTCCCCATATTAAACTGTTTTTATATACTTTAACTGCATTTGCGAAATGGTCCCTCACAAGCCGAATAGCCAGGCAATAAATCCTGGGGATCCCTGCTTCGTTGTATATGAGTTCGTTTCTTACGAATCTCACATATAGAGACAAGGCTGTTCTTTACCGAGGGGTTCGCATTTTGTGTATTGGTGGCTGTGAAATGTGCTCCTATTACGTTTAGTTTCTCTGATTGGTTGGTGATTAAGATGTTATTGTTTGTGTCTTTCAATGTCGTGTTCAGAGGAATTTCTGCGTTAGTCAACAAATTTTGTTTTTCCTGTGGGATCGACAACGTGGGAATCGCGTTGGAGCCTTTAGAGTCTATTAATTTGCGGGAACATCTTGTCCGGTTGACTAATTGTGATATTGCGGATCTGTCCCTCCCGATAACCGTTTACTGGCTTTTTTGTTTTTCGTATATTTTTTGTCTAGCCATTTTGAGTAAATCTTTTAGGATGTTGAGTCTGACTAGGTTTCCTCTAGGGCTGCTCTTATGGAGTTTATTTATTTGATTAATAATGTGAGATTTATGTCTGTACAACTCTTCAATTTCCCTAGTTGTCTATTCCGATAGTACTGATACTCGTTTGATTTTAGGGACTTTTTTAGAGATCGCATCACGGATGCATTTTTGAACTTTATCCAGAGCATCATCTATCTCTCGGTTTGATAAGTTTCTGTTTGCAGTAATGTTTAAATCTGGTGAGTTATTTAAGTGCGACTCAAATTTCCTCCAGTTGGTTTTCGCGAAGTTGTGTCTAATGATAGCGGAATTTCCTTCAAGCGTAAAAGGTAAATTTGCCGGCTGCGAGACCGACATTTTTAGTGCATTGTGGTCGCTATCATATGGAACAGATTCCGTTTTGAGGTCGTCGATTATATTATCAAGTGTAAGCCTGCGATCTGCAATACAAACGTCGAGAAACAAGTTCCCCCTGGGATACGAGGGTAACACAGAGTAATATAACCTCGTTCCCAGGTTGATCTCGTTGTCGTGTAGCCACAGGTATAATGAGACTCCCCTGGGGTTATTTGTTGGGGCACCATGACGTATGATTCGCGTTTAGGTCACCCGCGAGGACGTAGTCGTTGTTAGGATGTGGGGGATGTACGGAATTTGAAGAAGCGGGCTTTGCGTTGTCCGCATGGGTGTGTGAGTCAATGTTATGATCTGACGTGTGCGTGTGAGTTTGATTTGATGGATGCTGCGATTGCACTGTAAGACACTATTGGGTTGACTTTACTCTCGATTCTCTTGGCTTTGGCGCTTCTTGTTTCGTTCGTCTCAACAATTTTTGCCTTAATTATCTTACGGTATTCTTCTAATTTAGGGCAGCCTCGGTAGGAGGCCGGGTGGCCGTGGCTTTTGCAGTGTACGCAGAACAGCACAGCTTTGTCCGCAGCGTTGTCAGAGGATAGTATTTTGCATTGTCCCGGATCATGATTTTCTTCACATTTCACACATCTGTAATCTAGGTTGCAGTTCTTGGCTACGTGACCTATTCTCTGGCGAGTGGGGGTCGAATTTCCGAAAGACCAAAAAGTCGACGGGTCAAAATGCCGAATTTTTAAAGATACGAATTTTAAAGTAACGAAAATTCAGAAACACGAAATTCAATCCGACGACTTGTCAATGAGCCAAATAACCAATCCACCAAGAGGCCATTTTGCCGAAAGGTCACTAAACCGAAAATTTAGGCTTTTTTCAAGTGTTCTCTGTGATATTTGGCAGGCCTTAATTTTGCCCATTCGGAAATTTTTTATTTCGGTAGAATCTTTTTCGGCACTTCTGTTTTCGGATGTCTCATTTTCCGTCTCAATAGACTTTCGGAATTATAGCCTTTCAACATCTTCTAATTTTGGTTTTTGGATTTTCGGCATTTCGACCCGTCGACAGCTCTTTGATCTTTCGGAATTTTGACCCCCACCCTTCTCTGGCAGCGTCTAAATTGGACTTGCTCGCCTTTTTTGAGAGGTTCCCAGCTCACTGTCTGGTGCAAAATTCTTTTGATTTTAACCAAGTTAGAGATATTGCTCTCCGGTGAGATTTTAACCAGAAATATTGGAAGAATTCTACCTAGATTTTTTGCGTTTTGTGTAACCAAATTAGAAATACCCACAAATTCGACCTCTTCAACTTTTGTTTCTTTTAGATCCGCCAGAATTTCGTCAGGTGAGAATCCCCCGCCAATACCTCTGATTACCATCGTTTTGATTTTATCCGCATTAGGTGTAAATGTGAAAAAGTCCATCTTCCGCTCTCTCATTATCTCGCAAGTTTTCTTGTAATCAACTAGGTTCTCCACGTTGATAACGTGTTTATTATGTTTAATTCATTTAATGTAGTACTTCTTCAAACTGAGAGTGACGGACACGCCCTACCTACTACGCCAAACTAACTTATGGTTTACCACGCCTTCATATGATAAATATACAGTATGATGATCAATCCGAACAAGAGAATACAGTTAATAAAACGTTATCACAATAGTATATTTTATTTTTAATTTCTAGTTTAACTGCAGATACATTTAATAGTTTCACGAAATTCGAAATCAGACTACAAGTTCAAAAATCACTTGCTTGAATTCAGAATTCGCTTTTGGGAATTTCAAAACCGAATAGTAAAATTGATAAAAAGGTATACCAATTCCGTTCGACACACTATATTTTTTATTTCAACAGACTCTGATCGAAATTTTTTAAACAAGTGTATAGTAAATTTAGCTGAATATTGCAACTGTGTTTGTCAATGGCAATGTAATGGGCACTTGGCTGTGGTGAGATACAGAATGCCCAGCAGATAATAAGCAGCTATTGAGTAATTTGATTATGTATGCCGGCAAATCAACGATCGGATGCCGGTAAAAAGGTGCCGGTCACCGGAGTTGCCAATGCCGAGCCATCAAAACAGGTATAACTGTGTTCGACAACGGTCAAGTGATGCCAACTCGGTTGTGGCAAGATGCAAAATGCCCGGCAGGAAATCAGTACATGGTCACCAACACCGTCCCATCAATGGTTGCATGCCTGTAAAATTTCACCAAAATACCGCTATCTTAAATGCAATGGCGGAGCATTGCCAGCACTGCCAGTGCTGGGCTATTATGATTTCGGCAGTTCTGTGTTTGCTGGGTGGTATCACGCCCAGATACATATTCTTTCTACCGTCATTATTTGGCTGGGGGAAGCAACGCCGCCGCGCGGCGATCACGGGGACTGAAACTTGATGTGCCGGAAATTTATTGGAATTTTCATCATCCAAACTTTCATTGCAAATTTTGTTCGCAAAACTCCGGATTTTTCTGCTGGTGAAGAATTTATATTTGGGGAAAGTCTGCAAAACTCTGCAGCGGAAATGTTCAGAATTTCCCATCAAAAATTATGAATTTCTCCGCAAAACTGTGGATTTTTCAGCCTGAGATAAATTGTTTACATTTGGGGCGAATCTGAAGAACTCTGCAGCGAAAATTTTCAGAGGGTTTTGTGTGAAATCATCAATTCCTCTGAACAACTCCAGATTTTTGTGCTGGTGAAAAATTTATACAGTCGGGGCGAATCTGTAAAACTACGCAGCGTAATTTTGTTTTGAAATTTTCGTATTAAAAATGATCAATTTTTCCAGAAACAGAATTTTCTGCATTTTCGGTTGTAGATTTTTGTAGACATTCCGCAGGGATTTTTTGTTCACCGGGGTGACCGATCAGAGAGAATAGTACCGAAAGTAATTTATGACGTTAAATTATTATACACATACAGATGTAAGGTGTTTGTTCTGTGATTATTTCCCGAGGGTGAAGTATACAAGATGAGTGGCGACAACTTTCGTCGTTGACTTATTTCAAGCTATCTTTTGTTCATTTTCATCCAACAACTTGTTCTGGTAACATATATTCGATTGACTCTAGGCTGACGAAATGAGCAAAAAATGCCGAGAATCATCCCAAGGATGGGCAAATTGCTTGTTCTTCACCTTAGTTCTTTGACTATTTCATTTGGAACTAGTGCATTGATGTGTATCCAAGTACCATTAGCTATTTGCTTACCTCGTGATAAATCCAGGGACGTGACTTTGCCTTGGAGTACAATGTTATTGGAACTAGACTCGGCTCGGGTATCCCAGAACCGTATTGTCTTGTCAAAGTGCCCGCTGATTATCGTAGACCCCGAGCCATCGGATATGACCAGGTCGTTGCAGCTTGACCCGGCGAATTTAGTCTCTATACCTGCAAGTAAATGACCAGGTAAATTCATGGCTAGTACGTATAAGAGTGAGTGATTATACTATTCAATATTCAATCGATTTTTTTTTTATCACGTAAGTCCTTGGGTATTAGTATAGACGTATGATTCATGGGCTTCAGGAAGTTTCAGACTGAAGCTTATAGCCGATACCTGAGGCTTTCATATGACCTCAAGCATTTCAATGTATCGAATATGAGAAACAAGTCTGAGAAAAGAAGCCGTATACACTGATAAACCCCGATTCACCTTGAACAGTTCCTCGAAAGAGTTCAGAGCTGGGAAAACGGGTAGCCGACATCGTTCGCAAACGTTTCAGATTTGAGAAACCTGGAAGTAGTATGGGTTGAGGCTCGAATATTACCGTGATTTTATTACACCACCGCAACCCTCTCATAAAAACAGTAATTAATTTTGATTCATGAATTTCATTCTGACTAATTAAATAACAACGTTCAAACTACAAAAAAAAAGGACGGTTTATCTGGTCGGCTTTTCCTGCCAAAAGATCCCGTACAGTCTGTATAAAGCTTTTTGTAATTTTCACAGTGATTATATTAACCTCAGCTTATATTAACCTCAGCTGGTTGAACGCTTCTTAATCGCAATGTTGAACTAGAGGTAATGGTAGTTACAGAAAAACAGAAGAGCTCTTTGCGGGACTCGCCGTCTGGGTACACTTCCAGATCTTTGGGACTCAGCCGTCACTTCTACCCAATACCTTCAGGGCTAGCATCACTCGAGGGAATTACCCCCAGTCGTCCTACACATCGATCTGACTTCAGAGTACGGGATACGCTGAGACGATAACACAGCAAAGATTCTTTGGACCCTCTGGCAGCACTACGATAGCTTTTGAACAGTCTAAGACTATAAACTTATTGTTGTATACTTGTAGTATGGCGCTCGGATCCCCTTCTCTGAAATCCGACTCGATAATTGCTATTTTCATCACGATGATGGGTATCGGACGCTAATACCTTCTACTCTGTATCATGAAGAATTCGTTACGTTAAATCAGCTTACGGTGATACGTTCGTTGAACCACAGTGGATACATTGAAAACAAAGCTAAAATCACAAATCGTATACTTTCTGAGAGATACTAGGACCAAATGTAAGCAGTGAAGTCAAACTTGGTGTTTGCCAACAGAAATTAACAATTCAGACTATTCGGATATAGTAACTTAAAGTGAAAAAATCAGCATCTTCTCAAGACTCGATACTATTCTGTACCGTAATATTTTTGGGCTTTGTCACTCAGATTGGAAAATATGGAGATATATTCAATAATAACAAGTTATAATGGCGGGGATAGAAGAATAATATTAATTTTCGCAAAAGAAGTCGATTGTTTTAGGTGCTGGTGGGATATTAAAAATGATGTCACGCCATACTGAGGCTGGGGGTTCGAGTAAGAACCGAATATTAATATCCAAAGTTGATATTCTTTCCTCAAACTCTAGCAATACCTTATAGCGATATCGTTTTAAAGAGAGTCGATCGAAGCTCGAACAATGCGACAAAAGCGACGGGGCGGCAAGGATTCCGGAATCTGCTACAATGGCTCTAATCAATACGAATTCTGACCCGTTTCTGGTACATTTGTCGCAAGTTTAAGTTGGGGCAAAGATATTGCTTTAATCGATTGTACAGCTTGAGGTGTATTATGGACCCTCAGAATTGAAGTCGAATACGTCAGACTCGAGTACTTCGGAATTCATTAGATATGTATATAATGAATACAGTTGGATACTAATTTATGTGGCTTAGTAGTTCAGTGCCACAATTCTGCTTCAAAACACGAATTCTCTATTTTATTCTCTACAACAGCTACGTTTGACGAATTTCTGGAGTTGTGAATAACGCCCATTGAACAGTCCGTAGTTATTATACATATGCTTAATTGAAAACTATTTTGAAACTTTGTTATAGTTGAACTTAGCTTTTGATTTAATATTTGTATACAATGATTCTCTCTGGTTTCTAATTCATTTTTATGAGTTAAAATATGTATCAATTAGGATAATTAGGACAATCAATTAGGAGAGAAATACACAATTAGACAATGCGCTGATAGAATGTTAGTATTAGATCATACACGTTGCGAACATAAGCTGTGAAAGAATAGATGAATTACGATTCGCATTCGAACCAATACTCTACTATCGTGTCTGTCAAATTGTAAGAGGATTTCTCCATTGGTTATTGCCACGGGTACTATTCGGCGGACAGCTGTAGAGAAAAGAATACGGCAGGTGCTGAGAATAGTTTTTCTACCACACATGCATTAAAAACTCGTGTTTTTTGCCCTCCTTAACAGGATGGAAGCCACAGTTTTCTGACCGGGGCAATAAACCGGGATAAAAACTTGTCAAGCGGGATAAAAACTTGTCAAGAGGGATAAAAACTTTGGCAGCAGGGATAAAAACCTCTCGTAACCATGGTAACGATGAAATAAACTAAGAAAGTGCTGCCCCCAGTGGAGAACACCGTTCTCGTGTTTCTAACCTCACTTTCTCTCGTTTTTAATGCATATGTGGTAGAAAATAACATATGTGCCATGGGAAGGAAGCAGGCGTTTTGTCTCGCGCATTTTGCAGAACTCGTTTTCACTCTCGGGCGCCTTCGGCGCCCTCGAATTGCAACTCGTTCTGAAAAATCCGCGCTCGCCAAAAATCGCCTGCTTCCTTCCCGTGGTGCATAATATACTATTAGATCCTAGTTCCAACAGTTCGTGCAGGGTGTTGAGTTTGAAACGTTCAAGATTCGTTCTCTCTTCAGCTTATCAATCTACAATGGGTTATATAAAATGAGGTTTTGCGAGTAAACGGAAGCCTATTGATTATCGGCGAGCAGAGGATTCGATCTCGATTTTCATTTTGTTCGATAATTGAGACAAATTTCCAACTAACATCTTTTTTATTCTCGGTATGAAACGGAAAATTTTCAACATTTTGAAACCAAACAGAGCTTATTTGATCAAACAACGTTGAATATTGCTGAACCTATGTCAAATTTATTTAATGATCTGTGCCCAGATGCAACACCCTTGTATACGTTATGAAATCAGCGATTTCGTATTAATTGTGTCTGAAACTTAATTCATAGAATGGAAGCGATGATGCGTTTTTTAATCGCCCATTTCTCTGATTAGAGCGGAAAGGAGAGTTACTGTGATCACCTCGGAAGTGAAATGTCAAATTTTCACTAGATCTCCATGCACTGCGGTGTAGAGTATCACCTCCAACCATCCTCAGATGGATGCTGTGTAGATGTGTATGTTATCGATAACGAATGACCGGATTTTGATGAATTTGGACACAATCGACGCAGCTTTTTCAAATTTGACACTGCTTAGATTCGAGGTTTGATCTGTTCAGTACATTCCAAGTTATTTGAATAACAAAATTCCCCAAAATTCCAAAAATGTTCAAATATTGAGAACGGATCAACGGATCTTGATGAAAGTTGGTACCGGAAGGTTTTTTCGTTGGGGATCCCGAATCTGAAGTAAGATTAAGAGAATTCAAAACGGTGAATTCATAATGCTGGCAAATCTGAAAATATTCAGACTTCCATTAAAATTGGTCCGAAGTAAAATCCGAAGGTTTCTTGAGTCGTCGACCACTAATCTGTCGTAGAATTTCCAAAAATCCAACCCAATAATTCAAAATTCTTGAGCACCAAAGCATGGCAAATTCAAAGCCTGGCACATAGGCAGCTTAGGTAACACAGATTGTTTTGATCTCAATTTCAGGATGAAAATTTTTAATTCAGCAAAAATTTTAAGAAATAATTACTTTTCGATGTTTTTTAAATGTCAGATAATGATGCACATCCAAATGACGAAGGACATGACCAAAGTTTAATTACATGACAAACTATAATCGCGCTTTCTCCATTGACATCACTGTATACACCTCGAAATCGATAATGTGTTTCAGGCTACACTATATGGTCAAGGCATATGACAGTACCCTTATTAAAAACGTTTTACGGAAATGAGGGGGTGTAAAGAGGACACCAATTCCGAACACGTTATGGAACACTCCTGAATTTTTTGTTGTTCCCTTGTTGTTTAATAGTATATTATGCACCAACAAGGGAAGGAACAGGCGTTTTTTGTCGAGCGTCGATTTTGCAGAAGCAATTCGAGCGAGAGTGAAGACGAGTTCTACAAAATACGCGAGACAAACGCCGACTTCCTTCCCATGGCACATATGTTATTTTCTACCACACATGCATTAAAAACTCGTGTTTTTTGCCCTCCTTAACAGGATGGAAGCCACAGTTTTCTGACCGGGGCAATAAACCGGGATAAAAACTTGTCAAGCGGGATAAAAACTTGTCAAGAGGGATAAAAACTTTGGCAGCAGGGATAAAAACCTCTCGTAACCATGGTAACGATGAAATAAACTAAGAAAGTGCTGCCCCCAGTGGAGAACACCGTTCTCGTGTTTCTAACCTCACTTTCTCTCGTTTTTAATGCATATGTGGTAGAAAATAACATATGTGCCATGGGAAGGAAGCAGGCGTTTTGTCTCGCGCATTTTGCAGAACTCGTTTTCACTCTCGGGCGCCTTCGGCGCCCTCGAATTGCAACTCGTTCTGCAAAATCCGCGCTCGCCAAAAATCGCCTGCTTCCTTCCCGTGGTGCATAATATACTATTCTACCACATTATATCCATTAAAAACGAGTGAAAGTGAGGTTAGAACCATGTTCTCCGCTAGGTGCAGCACTTTCTTGATTTATTTCACCGTTACTATTCTTATGAGAGTTTTTTTTCCCTACTGCCAGAGTTGCTTCTCTCTCCTGTTAAAGTTTTTTTACCCGCGGGCAAGTTTTTTTTCCAGGTTTATTTCCCCGGTCAAAAAACGGTGACTTCCATCTCGTGAAGGAGGGCAAAAAACACGAGTTTTTAATGCATGTGTGGTGGTAAAAAAATATTCGTGTGGTGTTGTACGTTTGTATGGTTCCGAATCCGGAAGTGAACAAATAATGCATTAATCTCTCCAAAGGGAGATAAAGTCACAATTATATGCAAACTTATCACTGTTAAAAATGATTGTGAAGTTACGACACATTTACTACACAAAAGTGGTGGAAAGTTACAATTTTGGCGTGGCAAATTAAATTACTAAGCTTTTCCTCTGACTTTACAATTAAATTTTGGATTTTACGAAACTCGAATGGAAAACCACGAAACCGTGTTTTGAATTTGCTAAATTGTATAGTAAATGTATTGTACATTCTAAATTTACAGCACAGTATTTTGAATTCGATGAATATTCTACTAAATTTACCAAACCCTCGTCTAAGAAAATTAAATTACACTATGTGAAAATGAAAAATATTGTGTATCAAACACAATTATTATACACGTCTACCAATTTTGCTATATTTTATTTCGAAGTTGTATTGCGCATTCTAAATTTACAGCGCAGTATTTTGAATTTGCTGAATATTCTGGTAAAGTTACCAAACCCTCGTCCAAGGAAATTCGATGACACTGTGTGGAAATAAAAAATATAGTGAATCAAACGGAATTACTACACACGTCTATCAATTTTACTATATGCGATTTCGAAATTCCCAAAAGTGAATTCTAATTTGACGCAAGTGATTTTTAATTTTGCAATCAAATTTCGAACTTTACTCAACGTAATTCTGAAATCGCCCCAACGTATTTTGATATTATCGGATGATCTAATAACCGTACCATTTTTTAAATATTCCGAATGGCTATTTGCATCTTCTGGATTTTTTTTTCAATTTGCACGAATCAGTAATGTGTCAAATGTATGCATATTCGTATGATTATCAGTATGAATATTAATATCAACAAATAAATAGGGAATTTTTAATTTTACTAATTTTACGTAGTAATTGAATGCATCTGCGGTTGAGCTAACAATTGAAAGGAACTACGTAATATATTACTGTGATAATGTTTTATCAACTGTGTTCTCTCTCGGCTGTATTCACCATCGATTGTATATCTGTCACATGGAGTCAAGCTTCGTCATGAGTTAGTTTGGCGTAGTAGGTAGGGCGTGCGACTCATAATCCGAGCGAGCGAACACGGTTCGAATCCCGGTTAGGACAAACAACACAGCGGTGTTTTTCGGACAAAAAATCTGCGTTTTCATATGTTTAGGGTAATCGTAAACTGTCGAAACATCGTTGGCACTCAATAATAATGCCTAAAATTGATTAAAAAACCTTTTTTTAACATATTTTTGTTCATGTACAACGGTAAGGTACATTCGTCACAAAGTTACTCAACTAGTATAGTAAATTTCAGTGAATTTCCAATAAACACTTCTTACAGTGCAATACAAATTCTCATACATTCGAACATTGAAATTGCTATTCATCAATTTAATAATGCTAATCCGTTTTATTAATTCACTCATGGCTGATGACTTTACAACAATAGTATAGTAAATGTGCGAAACAAGACCTCAAAAAATACTAACAAAATGTGTAGTAAATTTAAAATACCGAATCCGAATATTGCTTCCTATACATTTGTTGTAAATTTGCAACAGAAATTTTTAACAGTGTAGCCACGATGCATTGAACAATGTTACTAACTCGAGGATAAGATCATGTTCAAGGACTATTCTGAACGTTAATTCTGCCAACTCATTCATCTGAATGGTCATTTTAAGCGGGTTGTGCAGCGAAGAATGAAATTAAAGTTGGCTGCACTTCAAGATATCCCACTTGAATATATACTCGATTTGAAGCAAGTTTATTCGCGCGAACTACCACTACGAACAAACTGATCCCGTAACTTTTCGCCTTCCTATTCTTTCGTTTTTTTTTTTCAAGTTTTCCGAGTTTCCTGTGCGACTTATTCTCGCAGTTATACGACACAAAAATAAATCTTAGTTTTCATATACAAAAGCGCGTCTCGAGAATCGAGAATTAATCGTCGATCTGTATTTTCATGAGCAACCACTGTGCCAGAAATTTTGGTCCGATTAGACCGCAACGAAGACTCAAACATACCGAAGGGTTTTACAGCCAGTTTTTGTCGGAGAAGAAAGTTGCGATATTTCGACTTTCAGGGGAACGGGACTGTTTGGAAATAAGTTTAAAAAAAAATGGTTTCGGCATATTTTCAACAGGTAGTCTTCCAAGCATATTTATGTGCCGACACTGATAACAGATTGAGAACATTCACTACTGATGGTGATTATATCGGACTATACGAACCAATTTTTATTCGTTATGCCTCTAACTGTGAAACGGCACTCAATTCGAGTGCATTCAGACCACAGAAAGGCCGAAAAAACTGATGCGCAGTTTATTAAAAATCTTTCGAGTAAAAATTCCCCCGGCCCGGGTTCGAACCGGGACCTCCGCATCTGTACGGCGCCTTGTCCAATTTGACCACCGAGGGGCTAGGAGAATCTTTACTCGAAAGAGATGTTGTGATTGACTATATTATATGTTAGAGACACTACCTCGTCCCAGTGTCGAGCGTATTTGTTTGTGTGACTCTATCGTTCGTCTCTTTACATTATGATGGTGATTATATCTATACGACTATACGAACCAATTTTTATTCGTTATGCCTCTAAGCCGTATAGTCCGATATAATCACCATCATAATGTAAAGAGACGAACGATAGAGTCACACAAACAACATTCACTACTTATAATAAATTTCCACGCAAAAAAGTGCTCAGTATTATGTCAGTATGTGAGAGACCGAATGCGGCCGTGCGAGGTAAAGTAATCACAAATATTTCCTATAACGCGAGTATGATTCACGCGTTTTTTGATGGTAGTTTTCGTAATAAGCCGTTTTTATGACGGTGGAAGTCAGCTGCGAATGCGTGCGCACGCAGTACAGAAAAGTATACTTTCGACTCCTATAGGACTGAAAAGTGGTTATCACTGTACTCCACGCTAGACCACGCATGCGCATTCGCAGTCAACAAGGAGGCAACGGTCTTTTCATCTCACACCCAGGTAACAATTTAATCTTTTGATATGAATGTGACGTCTTTATTGCGATGATCCTGATTCGTTTAATTGTTATCGTAATCCTTACGTAATAAAAATAGAACTAACATGTCTGAAACGTAAGCTCCATATTATGACAACTCATCACAGCGATGTATGCGTGTTACGTAAAGTGTATGCTATGGTGCATCTCTGATAATACTCTCTATAGGAATGACGTAAGCGATACGGAACCGTTCGTACGTCACATATATGGAACAGTGTAACATGTATTTTACATATCACGGGATGCAAGTGCGCCGTAGCTAACGTAACGTATGCATGCTGTAACCGTAATCTGCCGCATCTACGTTACAGCGTATCTTTGATTGTACCATCCCTCAAAGTGACCACATGGATACATAACTCCGTAGGCATGAGCACAACGTATACCGAAATATGTGGCTCCTATATTTCTGCGTATCTGTTAACTGTGCTATCCCTGAAAGTGACAGCACGGATGCATAACTTATGTTTCATTATGTGCGCATAAGCGCCACATGTACCGAGATCTACTGCTCCGATGTTTTTGTGTATCTGTTACTGTGCCACCTCTGAAAGTATAATACAGCATGCAGAAACATAACCTCGAACATAACCTGCAAGATCTTAAAAGTGCAGAAGCATCAAGTATTCTGCACACGTGTCGTTAGATTCATTTGTGACTTCAACGCCAATTACAAATTACGGATACATCAGGTAATTATTTTATATTTTTTCATCTGAGCCGAGTCGTCGACATTTGACTATAGTTCAAACGAGTGCAGTTGTATAAAAATCACGAAAAAATTGAGGAACCGAAAATCTCGGTACTTCCTTTGACGAGCATTCGAGTGTTTCAATTATGATACTTGAATGTCTCTATGAACGAAAACGCATAATCTTATTATGAACATAATACGGGTATATACCGTTTGTATTGTACCTGCACTTTCCCGACCAAGACGATTAACTTTCTCTACAAAAAGTTGAAAATATCGTCTGGGTTCACGATTTGAAGTATATATATTATAAGGCATCCGAGCTCATTTGTGATAGCTCAATTCAAATACGCCTAGCTATGATTATGCTAGATAGTTGATGAACATTTAAACTCACTTGAATATTTTTACAGGATATCATCACCTAAGATGCCAAAGATTAGTAAAGGGATCACTATTCTGTCTGCAAGGCAGCGAAGACGATTAGTAATAAAAGAAGCTAAAAAATTGAAGCGAATTCTAAACAAAGTGAGTTCAAATGCTGACAGTGAAAAATGTGAAAATAATTTGAATGACAATAACGCTGAAAATACAGATCCTAATGTTGAAGCATCGGAGGCAGAATATTCAGAATTTAATTTTCCTGAAACAAACCAAAACAGTCCGGATAGAAACGAAAATTTTCAAGCCGAGCCTGATAGTAGCAGTAATAGTAGTTTTACGAACAATATTGAAGATTGTGAAGAACATAGAAACGAATGTAATCCTGGTATTCATACTGAACTTCAGAATTGGGCTCTTGAATCAGCAATAAGTCAAAACCATCTGAGCAGTTTATTAAAAATTTTGAATAGATACGGACATGATTTGCCATCTGACGCAAGGACTTTAATGAAAACACCAAAAAATATAAAAACTACCAGTATGTCACCAGGTAGCTATTACCATTTCGGTTTAGCCCATGCTTTGACTAAATCTGTTTTGAAGTATTATACACCTAAAGATTTGCCATCAGTAATCAAATTTAACATTAATGTGGACGGTCTACCACTAACAAAAAGCTCTGGAAGCCAGTTTTGGCCAATTTTAACGGCTATCGAAGCACCTTTTCCTACTCAGCCTCACGTCGTGGGCATATACCATGGAAATGTGAAACCATTGGATTGTAACGACTTCTTGAAATATTTCGTCGAGGATGCTTTGGAGGTTTGTGAGTCCGGTATCCAAATAGAAGATCACAAGATACCATGTGAACTAAACGTTTTCATATGCGACGCACCTGCGAAAGCTTACATCACTGGTACCAAAGGTCATAACGCATACTATGGATGTAGCAAATGCATGCAAGAGGGTAAGTTTAAGGTGAATCGTGTGACGTTTCCTGATCTAAATGCTACTTTGAGGACGGATGAATCGTTCAGATTGAAAGTCAACGAAGAATACCATAAAAAGCGATCCATTCTCGAAGATTTGAAGGTAGGAATGGTGAGCCGGTTCCCACTGGATTATATGCATCTCATATGCCTTGGTGTCATGAAAAAGTTGCTACAATTCTGGGTAAAAGGAAAGAAAAATGTGCGGATGACCAGTGCACAATTGGAGTCGGCCTCTGATTACTTGATGTCATTAGCGCCAATATTGTCCAAGGAATTCGCAAGAAAGCCGAGACCGTTAGAGCAAGTCGATCGATATAAGGCAACGGAGCTAAGACAACTCTTACTCTATACTGGACAGATAATATTCAAAGAACATTTAGATAAAGATAAATATTATCACTTTCTCAGCCTTAGCGTCGCTGTACGAATTTTATCCAGCGAAAAATATTCTGCGACACTGATCGATTACGCACGAAGCTTACTGATATATTTTGTATCAAATTATGCACAGTTGTATGGTGCAGAACATATTTCTCATAATGTTCACAATTTAATCCATATTTGTGACGATGTACAATTACTCGGCACTCTGGACAACTACAGTGCATTTAAATATGAAAATTTTATGCAAAAAATTAAGAAAAAAGTAAAAACATCGAACAAACCCTTACAACAATTTATCAACAGGATCTACGAAGAAAATCAGCTGGCGATAAATCCTGCTCAAAGAGAGTATCCGATCATTAAGTTCTCAAGCACTGGAGAAGACAGTGAGGGTAGACAATTTATAAAGTCTGTAGAGTATGAAAACTTCTTCTTGAGTACAAAAATGTGACGGGATGTACAGCCGACGGTCGATAACCCGTCATTAGCGTATGGTAATTACCATACGAACACATCGATCCAGCGATCGATACCCTATCGACCGACGGCCTACATCCCGTCACCAGAGTCAACCGGCCATCCGCCAGATGAGCCGGACCGTAGTTCACAGGCCGCCGATAGGCGCGCCGCTTCTCACAGCCAGAGCGCACCCGAGCGCAGTTATAACGACCGACCAGACCAGCAGCGAGCAGTCTTGATCGACCAGCCAAGCCGGGCGCTCCCGACCAAGCTCACTGATCTTGACTCACTTTTGGACTGTAGGGTGCGACCTCAGACCACCCGGGATAGAGTCTCGCGCTTAGACACCGCGACTTTATTGTACCGTAGACCGTTCCGTTTATTCCGTTAGAACCTGTATAAATTTAGGCCGTAGCATTTAATACCGTACCGTACTTTAACTCTCCTGTAATACTCATTCATTAATTTGATTCGTTATTTCATATTAATATTAAATACTCATTTGAACTTTAGTATTTAATATTCCTGATATAAGTTAGACATTTTCGGAGATAGAACTCCTTTAATATTTCCTTTAATATTTTCTTGATATATTTTCTTGATATATATAATTTCGGAGTTTAGGACTCCTTTAATAATTCTTAATAACTAATTATCTCTCATTTATTTCATAACTAGAATTTACTGCGCGCATAGGTTAAGATAGTAATAAGAGTATAGGCAATTTATTTATAAGTCAAGCTGACTGTAGCCTGTATATTTTTGTATTCCAGAGACTCCGCCGCCGTCCGCCATCCGGAGAATACCGTGCCTTAGCTTTATTTGAATAAATTTATTATTATTTTGTTATAAATATAAACAGTGTGTTATCATTCACACTCCTCTTTACTTCCCTTTCCTTAAATCTGACCCTGGTTTACTCTGAGCACCCGGTGGAAAGGGGAGCGACCATTCCCACCTTGGTCCCCACGAGGTACACCGTTACAAAAAAAAGTGATAACTGTGTTCTTCTCTGCGATGACAATATTCTAGCCGTCAACCGTATTTTCCTCAGAAAGAACAAAATATTTTTGTACGGAAAAAAATATCGGGATTCTAAATTATTCTTCGATAAGCCCTGTGACTCTTCGGAAGTCGGTATTGATGTTGTAAATGAGGAGCGTTACGAATTCGTTGTGCTTGAAGCCAGATACATTGAACACAAGTGTTTGAAGTTGCCCATAAACGAGCGAGACAGCGCCGTGTTCCCGCTGGTTCACGAGATTTGAATTTTCGCAGTGTACACAAACAGTTCACCCATCCAAGCCTATGCTGCGCGCGCACCCCTATATGTATACGTACGCACCACGTTCCAACACTCTAACAGAAACCACGCTTCACAAGTCTCGCACGTGTACGTACGGATTTCACCACGACGATTTCAAGGTATGTACCGAACCAATAATTCTTCATTCGTCTATTTTTTCTAAAATTTTCACATTTAACCAGCTTACAAGTATAATTGACTCAACTCAGTGGATCTAGGTTACTACTCATCGTCTTTGCTATCTATTTACGTTGCCATAACCTATAAATTTTTGCAACTTGTGTGCAACCGATAATAAATTCGTCTCCCATATGGTTACGCATCCCCTGTAGATTCAAATAAGCAACTGATCCCAATTTGAAGAAATTCTTGATCAATATTAAAATTGGCAAATGTCTGTAGGTACCTCACCGTGAAAATCGCATTACTCTCGAAATGCACGCTTAGAATGATATATTGTCAGCGCGATTGAAAAAATGAAAAATAGTTGTTGCAATTTTAATAATTTCGCAAAGAAAAAGAATCTTGCAAAATGCCTGATAGAATGAAGGTATCAAATTGATGGTTCTACGACAGAATTCGCTGTCTTGCTTAGAAATTGAGAATTTCATGTTTTATACAAAGTGACTCTATCCTTCGCGATTTATACAGAATATATCGGACTGGACGAGCCGAGGAGAGATTCTTTCCCGAAGTGACTGAAAAACGAATTTCATGTAATAGTTGAATAACTTTCAAGTAAAAATTTGTCCGGCCTGGGTTTAAACCGGTACCCCCGCATCTGTATTGCGGTGCCTTGCCGATTTGATCAGCGGGGGCTTTTAATCGAACATTATTCAACTATTATGTCAAGTTTTATTTTCGGTCTCCCTGAAGGTTACACGGTCGTAAGAGAAAGAATCTCCCCTCAGGCAGGACAATGATGTATGATCTTGCAAAGGTTCTTTTTCGTCATCAAAGATAATTATAAGGACCATGTTCTAGGCATGTGGATTGCATAACTTTGTTCTTTTATCGCTGCCCTGCTTCATCTCAGGTGATAAAATTTATTGTTATTAATATAATGATCAATACATCTGTTTCCTAGTGAATTTACCTATCGACAATGTCTCTGACTGGGCCATACGCAGTCGTTACTTTTCTGGATGAAGCCGATTCCAGCGATGAGGATGATGATATAACATCAGAAGTTCCGAGTACGTGGCTTACAGCTGACAAAACGAAGTGTTGGTGGCCCAAAACGTTGGATGTCAAACCATACATAACAAAACAAAAACCCCCTGTAGAAGACAGTAGAAAATGGACACTCTGCAACGTTAAATTTGAAGGCTATTACGGTAAATTATTGTACAAACTGCATGCAATAAGCCCCCTTGTTTTTGTCAACTCAATAGAAAATGAAATGATCCTCTGGACCTTAGTGATATACTGTAGAATGCGCCGTATTTATGGAAAAAAATAAACTATGCTTTGTATCAAGTACTTAAATGTCATCGAGCATTTTTTTTAATCTTTGGATCATGATAATTTAGCAGACCATAATATGATTCACTTATTTCATTAATAGCAGAATTTACTGAACAAGGTAGACACGATTGAGTATTAACAATTCTCATATTTACAGAAACTTTAGAGAAAGCTCGATCTGCCGCTGCAACTAAGAAATCCGAAAGTGAGAGTAGCTCATGTGCTAGTCAAAGTGGTAAGCCATATCTGCGAAAAAGAAAACAGCCGCTTCCTCATGTGAGGGAAGAATCTGCTGATGGCGAAGAATGAACATTCCACAGCAACCTCCTCGATGCCAGCGCCACCGAAACTTGACAAACCGAAGAATACAAAACCTTCCACCAAGAATTCACCCTCTGATATACCTAATCCGAAGAATATCCTGAAGTCACCGAACCAAAGTCAAACGAAGAATAGTAATCCGCTTTCAGACTCGCAGATGATAATCGATATTGAAGCTTTACCCATTGATTTCAACTTGCCTAATACGAATACTATCAGTATCCCCTCGGCAAAAGCAAAACGTATACCAGGGAAAAGTGCGAACCTGCCGTCAACTTCTCGAGCATTTGAAAATTGGCCTATCGATATTGAAACAGATAATTTCAACATAAATGCTCATAATGGAACTGCAGGTACATATATTATTATAAGAAGATATTTAGGTTTAGGTTTGATATTATGAGTGTGAAATATTTTTCATCGATTGACAGTAAAAACTATCCTACAACTCATTCACCGGATCATTTGACATTTTCCATACTTTAGTTCATTTGTGTGTTGTCAAAATTGCAATGGGGATTTATAATGTGATCTTCATTTTTAGAGTGAAATAACAAAGTTGACATATCGTTAATTGAAGAGGATGAATCCAATAATCAAAATTCAAACAGTTTTGAAATTAACCACAGCTTCATATTCAAAATCCACTCGGAAATTTTTTGAAAAATGTTCAGCATACAAAGGATTGTCCGTCAAAAAGAAAGGACTATTTCGTATCTCACTCAGGATCTAAAAATTGAATATACTCATAGTCTATCACCAGATTTAGATGTAGTGTACAATAACCTGAATGAATGATATTCGTTAAACTGCCAGACTTGGTTGATAATCGTATTTTTTGGTTTACAGACGTTTCAAGCAATTCAAGAAGATTCCGTGATTCTGTCTCAAATGCCAGTGCTGTAAACCCAGCTTCTGGTCATCAGTGCTTAGGAGAGCCCTCATCAATATTATTTGATGGTACTCTGGACTTATTTGGCGGTACGTGTCTGAGAAATTGCGACAGGCGAAATGCAATTTTTCTCGAAGAAAAATAAAAATCATGGTTCATAATAGAAAAACATGGGCTTGAGTATGATATGATTATTTTGCTTTCAGATTCTCAGGAAAAGACAAGAAAACTCATTGAAGGTATGTAACTTCGATTCGGTTTTAGAAAATTGTAGACTGATCAAGTGTTGCGTGAATTTTGTATTCAATTTCGGTTACGTATTTGTGTTTATATAGAAAAGTTCTTGGGATTGGCCACAGTATTGGCTGAGATGGTGGTCACTCAACAATCAGTGGATCAACGTTTAGCTGAAATTGAAAAAAAAGTGGGTGAACATGGAACTGTACGTCACGGAAAAGATTTTAGGAAGGTAACAGGCGATCTTCCGCTCAAAAACACTGCTGATGTGCTAGCGTTTGAAAACAAATTGGATGATGCAGATTTTCGCAAAATTTTTGTAAGTGATTAATTGATGTATTTTAACAATACAATCAGCTGTGATACGAAAACTATGGGCTCAAATATAAACGGAGTGTTTGTATGTAAGGTTTCCGAATAAAAATAACTATCTTCATGGTAATATTATGTTCCTCGCAGGTAAAGTATGCTGGACAAATTGGCGGGAATAGCGCCAAAGAAAATACTTTGAGAATACTGCGACAAGTATTCACCAACGGCTTTGCTAAAGATGCTTCATGGTGCGGTCTCAGAGCCAATTTTCAACTTTCAAACTTGAAAGTGATAGCAGCCATCAAAGGTTTGTGTGATTATTAACACTACGTTCACAAAACAGTGAGAAGGCCTCAATTCGACACTAACTTGTCTCTAACTCTACCAGATGGAGTGAGAATGATATACACCTGTACGGACAAAGATTTCGAAGATACGGTGTCGGAATGGTTTCGCCAAGCTAAGCAGCGGTTCAAGAGAGAAAATAAGAAGAATGATAATTCTCAACCACACCCTGCTGCAGCAAATGATCAGTGAAGATTATGACGCCGTGACAAAGTTCCTTTTCTTTTTAAAAGTTTATACCACGACACAGCTATCGCCCATATGGTGGTATATGAATATTGGTCTCGTTCAGTTTGTTTGATAAAAATTTTCATTTTGTTTCTCCTTCGCGTACTTCGCGTATATATATATATATATATGTATATATATATATATATATATATATATATATATACATATATATATATATATATATATATATATATATCGCTCTATATTATATAAAGATATCGCCGCCGCCGCCGCCGCCGCCGCCGCCGCCGCCGCCGTGTCAAGATTCCCCGTTCCGCCGTTCCCCTGTCCAAAGTGTTCCCCCGTTCCGCCGTTCCCCTGTCCAAAGTGTTCCCCCGTTCCGCCGTTCCTCTGTCCAAAGTGTTCCCCCGTTCCGCCGTTCCCCTGTCCAAAGTGTTCCCAACCTAACCTAACCTAACCTAACCTAACCTAACCTAACCCAGAATATTACCCAGAATCCCCCACGAATTCCCCCACCTAACCTAACCTAACCTAATCCCCCACGAACACCCGAAGTCTTCCGGAAAGACCCGAAGTCTTCCGGAAATACCCGAAGTCTTCCGGAAAGATCCGAAGTCTTCCGGAAATACCCGAGGTCTTCCGGAAAGACCCGAAGTCTTCCGGAAACACCCGAAGTCGTCCGGAAAGACCCGAAGTCTTCCGGAAAGAACCGAACCGAAGTCGTCATAACAGGTCATGTCAGGACGTGTCAGGTCATAACAGGACATGTCAGGTCACAACAAGTCATGTCAGGACAGGACTGTTAAAAACGGTAAAAAACCACTCACAATTAGTATATGAATCATGGGATCCCAATCTTTCAGTAATCCGTGCAGAAACCTCATGTCAGGCGTAACAGGTCATGTCAGGTCATAACAGGTCATGTCAGGACATGTCAAGTCATGATACAGAAAACTGTTAAAAACTGTAAAAAACCACTCACACTTAGTATATGAATCATGGGATCCCAATCTCCCAGTAATCCGTGCAGAAACCTTTCGCGCGAAACCACTATAACCGAGATCACACTTTTTCATTCCATACAGAATTTTCAATTTCTTCTTCTTGACTTTTTTCACCATGTACAAAATATTACTGAATACAACCCGAATCGGGGGGTTGGCGCGCGAAGCGCGCAGGGGGGCGAAGCCCCCCTAGTATATATATATATATATATATATATAAATCGGTTATTTTGATGACGGACCGCCATGTTATTAGAGTATGAATCGCACACTTTGATGACACCTGGTCATTACGATGACTGTCATTAATGTGAAATTGAATCAATCGGTCATTTTGGTGACTCGGGTTCATTGACCCGAACCTGAAATTTACGAAATTTCAAATTTTGTGGCAGCCAAGTGTACAGTTGCAGACTTGTAGCTGCATAGTTTTGGCTAGGTGGAGAGTTTTTAGTAACCCCGGGGAGTGCGCGAAGCGCACGAGGCCGCGCACAACAGGAAAAAATTTTCAATTTGCAAAAAAAATATCGTGCCTAGGTGCCCAAATAGGGTGCGTCATCAATATACTCGATAGTTTCATTTATATATATATATATATCTATATATATATATATATATATATATATATATATATCTATGACATGACCTGTCATGACGATTTCGGTTCGGTTCTTTCCGGAAGACTCCGGGTCTTTCCGGACGACTTCGGGTCTTTCCGGAAGACTTCGGGTTTTTCCGGAAGACCTCGGGTATTTCCGGAAGACTTCGGATCTTTCCGGAAGACTTCGGGTATTTCCGGAAGACTTCGGGTCTTTCCGGAAGACTTCGGGTGTTCGTGGGGGATTCTGGGTAATCTCTGGGGGATTAGGTTAGGTTAGGTTAGGTTAGGTTAGGTTAGGTCGTCGTCGGCCTTCGAAATCTTGACACGGCGGCGGCGGCGGCGGCGGTGGCGGCGGCGGCGGTGGCGGCGGCGGCGGCGATATCTTTATATAATATAGAACGGATTCTGGGTAACCTACAGGGGTCCGCCTCGGGGGGGTAGGGGGGGGGTAGGGGGGGGTCGTCGTCGACCTTCGAAATCTTGACGCGGCGGCGGCGGCGGCGGCGGCGATATCTTTATATAATATAGAACGATATAATAATATATATGTATAC